>VXAY01004764.1:229979-291773 GCA_013399855.1 Oxyruncus cristatus
CCAAACCAAAAAAAACATTAACCCCAAATCAAGCAATTACAAAAGTGCTTCCTCTGAGAACAAACAACTCGGAAGCCATTGATAACACCAGCGCCGTGATAAAACCCTCTGCCCCCTGTGCCACTCCTGGAGGCTTTCCAGTGTCTTCCCAAGGTTCAGATGTTGTCACATCATTAGCTGCCAGAGGAAGTTGGCTCTTGCCAAATCATGTCTTCTTGGCTGCTCTGTGCTCCTGTGCTGCTGGGGTTCAGCGCTGGCAGCTCCAGCAGCCTCTGCAGGGTTGCATTTATTTGTGATATTTATAAAAGGGCTTAAGCACCTGGCAAAAAGGAAGATGCAGCTGAATGGGGGAAGGTGTTGAGCAAGCATCCAGATAAAAGCGTGTTTTGCTGTGAGGGAAAAGCCGTGGGAAGTGACTAAGGGATTGGAAATCTCTGGACTTGCCGTCTACTGAGTGTAGACTGATTGCAGACTCCGTCAGTACCCTGTAAATGCCCACACTGGGTGCTGGTAAGCTGGGCTCCTCTGCCCACTTGGCAGGGCTCTGAGGGGAACCAACGGCCAGAATTTGAGCCAACTTGAACAAATGCACGTAAGAAAGAAGAGGCCAATTCTCCTGTAGATAACCCGCTGTTCAACAGTGAGCTAACACGTGTGATGGACTCTGCTTATGATCACAAGTATTTCTAACACCACATCAGGTGCTCCCTGCACGCACGGCGGTTCAACCACCCATGCTGGGACTAAGGCAGAAGTGAGCACTCAGTGGGGCTGTCCTGCACCAGAGGTCAGGATCCTGGTGGTCTCAAGTTTATAAATGGATTCAGGAATTACCAAGAAGGGGGATTTCTCTGTGGGCTGATGTGCAGGTGGGATACAGCAAAGCCACTCAGTACTCTCCAACTCCCCGATTCACCCTGAAGTTAATCCTGCACCAGGGCTGGAGTCACCCTGGCATTGGACTGTTACAAGCAGCAGAGAAAGAAAGGTAATGGATCAAACATAAGGAAGAGTGAACAGAGAGAAATGCGCTGCCATTGAGGAGCCCAGTGTCTAATGGAGGGGGAGGAAAATCCCCGACCACAAAAATTTTCCGATGTGCAGTATATATAATAGTATATATATTATTTATAAAATAGTATATATATTATTTATAAAACATATAGATGTTATTTATTATATATATAATACATATTATAGTATATCTAATCAGCTAAAGGAATCACTTCCCAGTTTGCCAGCAGCAGTTCTTCTGTCCTTGAGAGCTGGCTGTGATGTCCTGCAGCGCTCGTCAGCACTGCTGTCATGCTGAAAGCATCGCTCCTGCACCCGGCCCAGCTGGGCTGTGGCTACCATCAGTGTGCCACGGGTGGACACTGAGCAGGGCTGGGCACGTAGAACCACTGTTTTCCCAAACCCTACCTGCATCTAGAGAAGAAATGAACCTTCTGCTTTGTTTTCCTTCACAACTGCTGGCCGCAGAGCAGGGAGCTTGTTTGCCTGAGGAGCGGGGCATGGAACACAGTGGCCAACCCTGCACAGATGGTGCAGGTGCAACAGAAGATGTAAGTAAATATCTTACACCAAAGTGATTTATTCTTATTCTTGCCCAGCAGAGCACATCAGCCATGAAGGACTGGAGGGGGGAGCTGGGCCTTTCCTCTGCCCGAGCACGAGAAGGGGCTGTTGGGCCCCCACCGCTTCTGCCATGTCCCTGTCCCAGTCCATCCCTTCAGACACATTCAGGATGAAAGGACTGTTGTGAGAATTTGTTGGGCATCCCCAGAGCAGTGGCATTGCAACACTCTGCCACAGTGGAGTCTATAGGATTTTGTACAGTAACTCCATCCTCAACCCTGCACAATGCACAGTGCCCCTGATCTTTCCCTGCTAACCATGGTACCAAGCATGCTGACATGCCACCACACTGCTGTAGGGATGTTATCTCCATCCTACAGAAGAGCTTATTAAAATACTTGGGGACACAAGATCGGATTGTCCTTTCCTGCTCTTTGAAACATCCATTGAATAATCCCTCTCACAGATCGCTTATATCTCATCACAGAGTTAAGTGCAGTTCTTTTTACTGTACTCAGACTTTAATATTCTCAGTAGACTAAAGGTTTTAGAGATGCTGAAGTCTCCAGACTCTGATGTTTTAGTGACCCTTTGAAGCTTAACCCTGGATCTCAAGAGCCAAGTCATCCCTATTCCTCTTGCGTAACAGGGGGCCTTTTTCTCCCTGCCTGTCACCTGGAGCCTTATCTAGAGATGTGTGTGGTGGGAAGAAGAGAGCTTGTGGGAAATGTCTATGCTGCTGTAAAAGGGTGTTGTGCCATGTAAACTGAGGCTTGGGGTGGCTCTGGGCTTCACCTTGAAAATCACAGTTTTTCCTGGTCCTCTGAAAGTGATTGGTGTCTTCTAGGTTCCCTTTCCCTTTGGCAGGTTGACCTCGTAGTAAAACCAGTCTCTGGGCTTCATTTGGCTTGTTTAAACATCCCAGACCTGCTGGATACATCAAGCACAGGCAGCAGTGGTCAAGGTGGACCTCGCAAGACTAAATTCTGCTCTCATCTCCATCGCTTCCATCTGGACCTGCAGTTCCAACTCAGCAGGTATTTACCAACACCATGGGGCAGCTCAGCTCATGGGGATGCCGAGCACTGGCTCACTGGTGTGGTGTCAGGACACCTGAAATAGCAGGGATATCTAAAATCTGCTCCCAGGGAGTGTCTGAGAAGCAGAGTCACCGTGCCAGGTTGGAGGGTGTGGGTCACGGCTGCAGTCTGGAACGTGATGTTTGTGTCTTGACATCAGTCTCTTCCCTGGGTAAATGAAGCAGAGATTGATTGGTTTGTTTTGCTTAGGTGGTAATGAAGCAGTTAATTGCACTCAGTAATTGCTGGCTCTGCCCAGCTGCTCAGGGAAGCATCCTAGAGGCTTGCCCCACGGATCCCAGGCTGTGCAAGCACATCCGAGCCACCAGCCAATTCCTGCGCCGCTCAGCTTTCCCAGCTCCCTTGCTGGATTGTTTTGTTCTTTCCAAAGGCGTGTTTTATCTCCCCGTTTCACCAGCCCTCTGTGCTAAATGTTGTGTGCAGCGATTTGCAGCAGGAGAGGTGCCAGCGTGAGCTCCTCCTGGGGGCTGCGGGCACCGGAGCTGCTGGCACAGCACCGCGCTCGAGTGGCCCCGGCCCCGCGGGAGCAGTGGCTGTGCTGCCGAGTCAGTGTGTTGCCGCTGAAGGGGTGTGATGCCCGCCGCGGCTCCTCGCTGTTCCCGGGTGTTTGGGTGTGCAGAGGCTCTGCTCTGCCGTGACTGATCTGCACGAGCCCTTCCAAGTCTGCCAAGTGCTAAAATATTTCCCTTCTTTACCACCTCCACCCATAGCCCCGTGTCCCCCTGCTCTGCTGGTTATGAACTGCTGCCCCTGCATTGCATCCAACAGCTACCAGTCTTATTTCTGTTTCTTTTGTAGTTTCTCCACTGGGACCCTTGAGTATTTTTAAGGCCTGTCCTGACATCCTACAGTCATCTTGCAACAAAACAAGCATCTCATATTTAAAATGCAGCAAAGCTATTCTTTCAAATTCTTCTTGACAAATCATACTGTCTCCTCCTTGAATGTTCCGGCAGCACGGGGCAGGGAGCAGGCAGCGCTTCCACAAACCAGGCTGCTCTAACTGCTGTCACAGCACCGGGGTCTGGCTGTGCCGAGTCATTAGACTTTTAGGTCAAGTGCTTGAGCTGCGTGGAAGCCGATTGTGTGTGTCCGGGGGGGGAGGAAGGGGGGCAGATTGAGTACCGAGTCCTTCCCTCCTCTGCTTAGCTGTCACGCAGGAGCGTTAAAGCCAATGTACAGCGCAATATTTGGGTCAAATGTAAGCGGTTCAAGTGCTGAAAGCTTTCCCACCTGGCACACCAGCAGGGATCACGCTTTCCTCCCGGAGCCCCGTCACCGGCGCGGCTGCAGACAGCTGTCACCGCTGGTGGCGGGGTCTGGTGACAGCGCCAGCGCCTGGGAGTCCCCGGGCCGCCGGGATGGCACCGGGGGAGGTCCCGGCTCCGCTGCGCTCCCGCCTCGAGCGAGTTCTATAAGATTTTCAATGCTGCCTGAAAGCCGTAGGAGCCCACGAGCTGCAGCGTGAAGCCGCCGAGCCTGGCGGGGAGGGAGCAGCTCCCCCGGCTGGGGTAAGAGCAGCAATCCGGGTTTTCATGTCCAGCCCCTCTGGGACAGAACCCAGCGACGCTTGTCCCCCGTGCTCAGGCACCGCTCCCGGCCGCACCCCGCGGCTCCGTCGCTCCCGGAGGTGATGGATTTGGCCCTGGGAGCAGCGGCTGCCGCTGGCCCGGGCGGGCGAGGCGCAGTCTCGGTGTGACCCCGTGCGGCCGCCGGGCGCAGTGCGGGGCGGGGGGAGCGGCCGCGGCTGCCCCCGCGGATGCGGGACACGGGGGGACATTTCCCAAATGTTGCAGCTGCCAGCCAGTTGCACCCTTAAAACAAACAAACAAACAAACCCAAACAAAACCCCAAACAACAAACAACTACCCACCAAAACACTCGACCCTGTTCTTCCCTTGGGTGAATTCACGCACCGGGCTGTTCTGATGCCCTGATCAGTCCCGGCTGGCTCAGCGCCGGGCTGTCAGTGCCTGACAGAGCTCGGCCTTCGCCTGGTCTCTCCTGAAGCCCCTGAGCCTGTGCACACAAGAGTGGATGATGAGTGGGTGCCTCTCCATCGGCCGGGGCTCCAGCACTGCCTGCCCTGCTAGCCCCACTGCTGCCTGTGGCATTTAATATGGCAGCAAGCCCTATAAGCAGCCAGGCCTCCAGATCCCCTTGGAACCCTTGCGGCTGGATATGAGGGGTGGTTTAGTGCTTTCCCATTCTCAGGAAGTCTTGAAATGGAAATCGTCAGTTGAAATTGTACAGGCAAGTCTCAGTGCCCAAAACGATGCTCTTAGGTTTCTTTGGCCTGGCTGTGTGCGGAACCAGCGCCACGTGGGGCTGCCTCATCTCTGTTCTGGCTGCATAAGGGTGAGGGCAAGAGTTTTGTGGTTTACCTTCTCAAAGATGATAGCTGTGCCCACCTGGGCTGATGTGGGAGCCCGCTGGAGACTTTGGGCTGAAAAATCTACTCAACCACTGGAAAGGCCTGAGCGGCTTGTGAACATCTGCTCCTGCAACAGCACATCCAAGGCAAGTGTCGGAAGCACATGGAGCAGGAGAGCCTGAGCTGGTGCTGCTCCTGTGGTGTGACAGCTGAGAACAGAAACCAGCTCTGAGTGATTTGCAGTTTGGTCCTCTGAGGCTTAACGTAGAGTCTGGAGAGTGCAAAAGTGTGTCTGCTGGGCTGTCCTTGACAGCGCTGTGTTTAATGTCCTCCCCTGGGATGGGAAGCAGGAGGAAGCTCTGCTTTTCTGTGGCCCTGCCACAAACTGTTTGTCTGCTTTCCCTACAGGTTTCCCTTCCTGCACTTGCGAGGGTTTGCCTCATGGTTTTTGGTTAGTAGCTTCAGGGAGCAGTAGAGATTTCTCTTGGGGGGCTTCCCTGGCCCAGCAAGGAACAGTAGCCATGCAGAACTGTCCATCCCTGTGCGCGATACTTGCGATCATCTTTGCGTGGTTTCTACCCAAACTCAGCGAGGCATTCTCAGAAGAATGACATTCCCAGGCCTCCCAAGGCTTGTTTGTTAATTTATGCTGACAAGTATTTACAAAAATTTTCCACACATCCAGCCCAGAACGTCCTGCTGTCTCCGAATGTGCCATACGGCGCAGAGCTCGGCTTCTGTTCCAGAAGCATCTGTGCCACCGGGCACAGCACGTGGGACCAACGCGCTGACCATGAAAACCTGGTGAGCAGCTGACGTGGCAGAGCAGGGCCAGGCTGCTCCGCAGGGCTCCCGCACGCCACTGATTAAACACCTCAGCTCTTCCTTCCCCTCCACTTGGAAATCTCACTGTGAACTTGACTTAAAGCCTCCCCGTGGGTTTGCAAACTTGGAGAAAAATTTCTTTCTTTGAGAGATGAGTTTTCCTTGCCAAGAAGGTTTTAATAACTCACCATGAAATTTATAGCTTTTAAATTTAAACCACACGTGGGAAAGTGGAGCTGTAACAGTTTAATCCAATTTAACCTTGAGCGATCCGTTCCGCAGCGCTCAGGCAGACAGTTCACACCACAAGCAGAATTCCTCTGTGGGGTGGCAGACAGCGGCTCTCGCATCATGTCTGTGTCCTTTTGGAAGCACAGATGACCAGGGTTGGCCATCTATGTCCCTTTTTCATTCTCCTGCATGTCTCCCCTTGGAAATAGCAGGAATCTGATGCAGCTCGGAGTTGGGCATACCCCGAGGAGAAACCTGGGATAAGTCTTGTTCTAGCAGTCACGTTTTCCTTCCTATGCTAGAGAATATCCTTTTCATGCTCCAGTTGCATGCCACCTCCTTTCCCTGTCCCATCACAAGAGTAAGACACTTTTCACAGATGATCATATAAATGCACCTCACTGGGGAAGCAATTTGCTGGGAATCTCTCCAGTACCCTCCAAGGAGAGGAGGTGGGAAAGTTTCATTGCCAAGTAAATGCTATGGATTGTTAAAAACTAACAAAAAAAAAAAAAAAAAACAACCTGGCACCACTGAGCTACATTACAGCACAAAGAAAAGAGCTGGGTTGCTTCTGAGCAGTGCTAAAGACTTAATGATGTTTAAAGAGTTGTTCAAGTGTCCCTGACAGCCAGCACAGCAGGCAGGTTTGTGTCACTGGGGAGGCAAAGCAACACATGCCAAGAAGTCCTGACCTGCACAGCATCATCCCATCTATGAATAAATGATCTCTTGATGCTGGTAGAGACTGTGGTAGGGCAGTGTAGCTCACTGTAGACAGCAGTGGAGGAAACCTCATCATGGCATAAAACTCAGATGCTGCCTTATAGCAATTGAATTCTGTGAGTGCAATGCTCAGGAGACCACCACCACTGCTGCTGGGATCTCGAGAATGACATTGCATTGGAGTTTTACAGCCTTGGGCTCTGCAGCAGTCCATGATCAGGGAGAGCTGGACAAATCATGGTTCCCAGCCAGTTCTGCTGCTGGGTGGTCCAGTGTGGTGGCGCTGAGCAGAACTGTTGTGGTGAGATCCCCTGACTTTCAGGGTTTTGTCAGCTTGCTCATATGCTTTGTTGTTTACCTGAGCAGTTCTGGGCAATCAGAAGCTCCTATACTATGGACATGGGCACTTCCATTTGTGTCTAAAGGAAACTCAGGCGACAGTTGCGCTGATGGTCTGCGCTCCTCTCCAAAGCACCGAGGCCACACCCCTCACCCCTTGGTTCAGAAATGCAGTGGTTACAAGCCATGATTAGCTTGCATTTGGTAGCTAAATATTTAAAGTTGCATCTCCACTGACCGGCTTTATCTTTACACGTTGTATAAATTCACAGCAGTTGTGGCTGTTCTGGTAGCAACAACTACCCTGCTTAGCTCTCTGTTACAGTCCAGAGCAGGCTGTGCCTTTTGGAAATGGGCAGATGTGACGATTTTTTGGGATGACCAGGTGGAGAATAGAAATCCAGGCTGGAACTGTCACAACTGACTTGAACCTCAGAGGAACTGCATGAATGGCAGTGCTGTTTCTGATCCAGCTGCGTTTGCTGTGTTTCTGTACAACTACCCTTGGTGCTGCCCTTCTTGGAGATGTCCCACCAAAAAAATGGGTAATAGCAAATTCTGCTTTTCAGACTTTTACCCTTTTCCCTTGAGCTTGTGCGTTTAACAGGAGATCAAATAGTATTTGCTTTGGTGATACTTGTGTGTTTGTTTTGTTTCTGGAGAGAGGGAACTCATCAGCTAAATATTTTTTAGATGCATTAGATGTGACGTGGTGAGACCAGAAGTGGGTTTCATGCCATGTTCCCAGCTGGATGGTTTCCCTGGGAGATTGGCTGCTGCCTGTGCAGCGCAAGTTGGAAACTTCAGGGTGGCAGAAAAAGAAAATATTCCCAAAAACGGATTTCCAGCTTGCCAGGTATGCCAGGCTGACTCACGAAGGCGGAGGTTTCCAGAATGACTAATGACCAAGCAGGTGTCTTACAGAGTCTCCAGTTTCCAGACTGGGTGGGGTGCTTGCCCTTTGAAAATCATGTATTGTGTATCGAGTTGACTGTCCCAAAAAAGAAACCAGGTAGGTAGCCAGTGGTAGGCTCTGGGCTGCCGACAGTCATGCAAGGTGCTGAGGCAGCTACTAAAGCTGCCCTTGTGTGGTCCTGTGCTTCATCACTGGCACGAGCAGGGCCTCAGTTACAGACTAGACTTCTGTAGTAGGTTAAGACAGGCCTTCCTTGGTAACCAAGTTCATATCTAGGGAAGTGGCTGTTTTCAGGTATTCCATCCTGTTTTTATGTAACAAGACCTATAAATAAGAGGGGAGGGAAGTTTCTGTCTCTCTTCTCTTCTGGCGAGGTTTGGGAACAGTGAGTCTCTGTGTTGGTCTCGCTTATCTGGAACTGAGGCCTGCAGCGACCGCTGGCCTACTACATGGGAGGTTGGAGAGTGCTGCTGTGTCCGGCCATCCTGTTTTTCTAAGGGACATGGTGAGATTAAGTTTTGCTAGTTCTCTATTTTGCTAGTTCTTAATTTTGATTGGGTATATCTGTGGGGGTTTTCCCCTTTTTTCCCTTTTCCCCTTCCCTTCCCCTTTTTGGGAACTGTTTGGGGTTTGGTTTATATGTTCATAGTATTCTATCTGTATACAGCTGTAATATATGTAAAATTATATATATATATAGATAGATAGGTAGATATAATTTGGTTGTTTCCGGGCTCTTCAGCTTCTGTAGATTTTTTTTCTTTGCCCCGGGGAAAGAAGGGAGGGGGGGAGGTTTTCCCTGTGGGCTCGGGTAGCTGGCATGAAGCCAACACAACTTCTCAGAGCTTTGTGTCCTCATGTAAAGGGTTAATACACTCCCTAAAATGGAGTTTCCTTCCATTTTTTTCCCCTCTTAAGGTAATATTTGTTCTTCTGTTGCCACCTTTCTGCTCTTGAGGAGCACATAAAATTCTACATGCTTAGGCCTGGTTGCTCAGCGAGGCTTGAAGTTGCTCTCTATCAGTAGCTCCATATCAGCTTCACAGGAGACCAGGGCAGACCCTGAGGCTATTGTGAGAACAAGAGCACTGCAACATTTTATGTTATTTCTCATCATGGCTGTGACTGTTTATTCCTGAATCAGTGTCACAGAAGAAACACAGAAGTTAATTGGACATATTCTGACACAGAACTCTCCACTGGGCACCCAGATGACAGTGGCTTCACACCTGATCCAGGCTGAGGTATCCAACTGATGCAGGAGTGGGTACAGCCCAGCTCTGGTTTGTAAATCTGCCAAGCAAACCCGCTGCCCTACACAAAGTTACGGCCCTTAAAGGGCACCCAGGAGGTGTAAGGAGACATGGCTTTGGGTTCTTTTTGGCCCTTCTTGTGTTCTGCTTGATTAGGCTCTGAAATGGCATCGCACTGTGTGTGTGTGGTCTCCTGCTCCTGGGTGACAGGCCCCAGCACAGATGCAGCACATCATCCCTGCTCCCTGCTGGTTCCAAGGGCATGGCAGGGCTGGGCTGCCAAGGACCTGCTGGACACCCTCCTGGCAGATGCACCAAGAGGCAGGTAGTATTCCAGCCCCATCTGAGGGCTCGTGTTCCACTTGAGAGGTAGGTCTGTGGGGCCAGGTGCTGCTCCTGGTTTAAACCTCCCTTGGGGCATTCAGGAACAGCTTCTTGGCCCCCAAACATGGGATTGTCTCCTTGTGGAGTAGTGGGAGCTGCTACTATAGCCCAAGAAATGCTTTTTCTGCTCCTTCTCAGGACTCATAGTCACCCCTGCAACTGGATGTCTGTTGAACTCCAGGGTCAAGTTCTTTACAGGTGTTTCAAAGCTAATTTTTCCTGGGTGGGGGCCACAGGGAGAATTGTACACAGTCAGTAGGGACTGCTGATATCAAAGGCATCCAAGTAGCCTCAATAAATATGACTGTGATCAAACCAAGCAGCACTTTGTGGTCTGTGCACTACATCAGCTGCTTATCAAACTCACCTTTTCCTGGGAATAAAACTCTAGTCTCAGGCAATGTAGAAGTGAGAGAGCATTAAGCTTTTAAGAAGCAGACTTCAGAGACTGCATCCTCAAATTTTCTGCCATTTAAAATGTTTCCCCAAGGTTTTACTGCATGTAAATGAAATGATAATTACAATATTTTAATCCAATTAGCTCCCTTCATGATCTGGCAGGTGCAAATTGGAGATGGATCAAACTTCTTCTTACTGTGGATTATGCCTGGAGCCTCCTTAAAGCTGCTGTCTGGCCCTGTGTGTACACGCTGTACGACGTGTGTTACGGGGGGACTGCAGTGAGGCCCTAAATTATGTATAGCATATGAATTATTGCTGAAATGCATCACTAAGACTTCACTCATCGAACATTTCCAGCTCCATGCGAGCAGCATGGGGAGAGCGAAGTATTTGCCTGTGGCATGGGCAAGGTTTTCATTTGCATGGATTTAAGCACTGTGTGTCACTGTCAGAGTCACAGGTCACCTGGAGTTAACTTAAAACATTCCCCTGCATCTTGAAGAAAGTGTATTTTGCAGGCTCTCATCTGATTAGCATGGAAATTACACTGGGATTTCTTGTGAAAATGGGGACAGAGATGAAAAAAAGTATCTTGATGTGTTATTTAAAAAAAAGAAAACTCTTTGAAGGCCAGTGCAGTTGCCCTTTCTTAAGTACATCTCCAGCTCATGTCTGGGAGAGCATCCCCTCTTCCTCCCGCCCTTTAAAACCCAGAGCAGCAAGCCCACCCTCTGCAAGGGCAATGCCAGGGCAATCAATATGGCCTAGGCTGGCAGCAACCTCTGGAGGACAGTTTCATACTGGTTTTCACAACACCTGTGGGTATGACTGAGCTAAAATTGGTAGAAAACTGCCTGTTAACACCCTTGCTCCAGACAGTTTGAATAGCAGGAGGGGTTTTGCCCCACAGTGCTGTCCTGGTGTGGCTGTATCACCCCAGGGACCCCACAGTGCACTGAAAGGATGAAGGAGTTGTCTCTCTACAAAACTCAGTAGGGGTGGTTTTGACAGCATTACACTATTCCAGGAATAAAATTATACCTTTTCTTTTACTGTTTTATTTTGTTTTATTTTATGGAAGTCACTGCCTTTGCTGAGAAATTACTAAACCTCCAGATCAGCCAAGTTAAATGACACAACCATCCTTTGAACATATTGGTCTGCACTGGCTGGGCACCTGCCTTTACCACATGGATGCGATGAGGGATAACTTCCTTATCTTTGACCTATTTTGAATCGAGAAATATCATTTATTTTGCCATTTATGTTCTGATTTCCCCTTGGAGGACTGCTGCCAGTCTGTGCTGAATGAAAGCTCTTATGGGATGGGAAATCTTCATTCCTTTTAGAAGAAGGTAGAAGAAGGACTCAGTAAATATATTTCAGAATAAGGTTTCTTTTGATACTTGCTTTTCAAATCCCTGTGTGTTTGTGTACATCCGTAATCTTCCATCTTCAGAGAGGTGGAAAGCGAATATAAAACTGCCTCTCCTTTAGCACCAAGAGCCCAACTGCAAAAACAGTGCTCACCAGTGACAGGAGAGGAACTAGGCCCAGGGAGATGCTGGAGCTGAACTGTGAGGAACGAGCCACAAATTATATGAAATAATAATTTAAAAAAAAATGTTTTCAAACAAACTGGAGAAAACTAGTTATGTACTGTAACAATCTGTGAACATAAGGGGGTAAAATCCTGCTGGCAGTGATTTACTCTGCTGGTGGCCACAGAGATGTGAGAGGGGACTGTGTGTTGAGGTGAGCGAGGAAGAGGTGTGTGTTTGCACACACCTGTACCACTACCACGAGCAGTGGAGATGCTGCACAAGCCCTGGGACACATGGGAAGAACTGTGCCTTAAAGGCTCTATGTAAGACTGCTGCATAGCAGAACTGTGCACATAGGAATGTACATTAGGACAGGAGGGAAGTAGCAGCTGGAAAGGATGTTTTGGTGGGCAAAGCACACTCTTTAATGCTCTGTGGTGCAGCATGGTCCTACCTTTCATTTCCAGGGATGGGGAATGCTGTCACCTTGAGCTGAGGCTGAGATGGGGAGAATCTGTTTGACCTTGTTTCCCCATTTAATGTAGGCATCAGACTGACTCCTGCTGATCTGGGTTTGGAGTCCTCAACTGCCCCACGAGGTTGGTTGGTTCCAGTTCAGCTCTTGATCTCCACATTAATTTTTCAACACGAAAGCACAGAACTGCACTTCCAGATATCGCAAAAGTACACAGCTGTGGTCACAGAGGTGGAGAAAACACCTCGGCCACCACACCAAGTGAGGTGGCAGGAGCAGCAAGCCCCACCACAGCTCCCCTCCACCTCCTTGCTCTGCTGAAACGTCATGGGAAAAAAAAAAAAAAAAGTTGCTCTGTGCACGGCAAAACTTAATCATCCCCCGGCCTGGGCAGGAGAGGGGGTGTGAGCTGGAAGTCATTATATGCTGATGGGGCAAATTTCTGGGCACTTGGTTGCTTCTTTCTTTTCTGCCTTGCCCCTGACTTCTCAAGAAATCTGCAGCAGTTTGACGTTTCCGAGGCTGTTTCCTCTTGCTCAAACCGCCCGACGTGGGGCTCTGACAGCACTGCTGTGCCACAAGCCTGTGTCGCAACCCTGCTGTGCTCCCTGCCCGTCCTCACGGAACCCCTGGGAAACACCGAGGCGGCTGCAAGAGTCGTGCTGGAAAAGAAAACACAGTCTGGTACTGACCAGAGAGGATCAGTGAGGGATGAGAGGGTTTGTGAGGTGCCTAAAGTAACGGGTGTAGATGGAAGTGCTTTAGGTCCTTGTTTATTAAAGTGTTACATCAGTGGGGAGGTGGGAGTTTGGGTCCTACCTGAACCTGGGCCTTGGAGAGAAAACCCTTGAGAGTGCTCTGGCTGAGTTTAGGAGCAAATAACCACTGTTCTCCTTGGTGAAATCCTTAACCCCAAAGAGGTCTCTAGCATAGAGCCTTTGCTTAACCAAGGTGCTAAAATTGCCATCTCCCAGCTGCATAAATGTCCAACGGGACTGGTCAGACATCTCTGGAGCTGCATCACCTCACACAGGCACTTCCTTCTCTCCACTATGTAGGAAAACTGGGGTGCCTCCAGGTGGCAGCCCTGTCCACTCTAAACAGGGGTTTGTTTTTCCCTTGAGATGGTAAGGAAGTATTGGTAGTGGAATTAACTTGGTATTCAGTCCACCTGAGCACAGTGGTAGGACAATGCTGGGTGTGCTAGTAATGCCCCTGCTTTTGTACAATGGTCCAGCACCTGCAGGAGTCATCCTAAACCAGAAGATGCGGGCTTTGGGCTCTGCCAGCTCACAGGCAGGGTTGGAGGATTGCAGGATTGACCCTGCAGCCTCCACAGCAGCCTCGGTCCTGCCCAGGACCAGGCTGACAAGAATCATGGGGGTAGAAAGATGAGCATGAAACCAAGCACAGGCCTTAAGTCATTGCAGCATTCAATTGACTGGGTACAGATCAGAACCTGGAAATATAACATAAAAATGTAATCAGGTAAAAAAACCAAAACACCACCACCCAGAAGTGTAGATTGGAGTCCTGCACGGAAGTGACTGCCACCAGAATCAAAAGGTGCCTTCTGGCACTGGGTGGTAAAGTCACCCTCTACCTCTTTTTGTCCTTGGGCACCCCTGACAGCTACTGGGGGGAGAGTTGGAAAGCTCAGGCAGCAGGCAGCTCTGCTCCATCAGCATTCACGTGGTTGGGCACCCACAAGCCTGTTCTTGGTAAGAAGTCAGCAATCTGTGGGTAGCAACTGAGAGGCTCTCTGCAAAATTCGAGCTTGATCCCTTTGTGGATCAAATCAACAGCACCTTGAGGGGCTTTTTAAAGAGGTATAAAATAACAATAAACCATTTACAAGTTGACAGCAGTAATGAAACTTGGGTGTTCCCAAAATTTGCAGCTCAGTTTCTATTCCCAAAAGAAGGATAAAAATCTAAATGTTTTGTGGATCTAGCTAGCTTATTGCTCACAGGTGCTTTATGGTATTCAGGAAAATGCTCTGCTTTCTGACCAGAAATGAGACTTGTAGGCTGAGCAGGCAGAATTTGAAATTTTGTTTAATGCAGTGAAAAAGCAGCACAAAGCTGCTGTCTGATTTCTGGTTAGTCTAAGAAGAGAAGTCCCTTTTATTTATACTTTTAATTAAGGATGAGTTTTTGTTTCTGTCACAATGCACAGAATTATTTCTAAATCACATTTGAGACTTCCAGCAGAAGAGGTTAACTCATACTGTGAACTCGTGCACCCAAGGGAGCTCTGCATTAATGTGGCATTTAAGTGGGGAGATCAAAGCTCTGATACCAAATGAAATGCTAGTAACAGTTTCACACACACAAAAACCTTCAAGAAATTTCAGAGGAAGACGCGGGAACTGAAGAATGACTGTGGATGGGGAAAAGGTGGCTCCATCCCAGTGCTGAATTTATTTGGTGGTCAGAGCAGGGGCTGACAGCAGCAAATCACTCACTGATAGTTGTGGGTGCATCGGCCGTGGTCGAGGAGGTGACGTCCCATCTGAGAAGCTGCAGGGCAGAAGCAGAGGCAGCACTCTGCCAACCTGTACCATCTACTTCCAAGTTCACCAATGAAGACAAATGCTGAGGTGTCTTGCTGTAGTTTGGATTTTTCAGTTTCCCAGCTTGCACAAGGAGCCCCCTGATTCTTTTCTCACATTGTACCCTGCTAAATAGTTCAAGGAAGCTTCTCTACAGAGCAGATTTTCCTTTTTTCCTCTTTTTAATTAGAAAGCAGCCCAATTCCTAATGTTCCCATCCAGACAGCAGTTCTGCTGCTGGTAGTAAAAGTCAAATTCTTTGAACAATCCAGAATTTCATTGTCTTCCTTTCACTTAGTGCTGTTTTGCTGAAAAAAAATAAGAATAAAGCAAGCAAACAAACAAACACCTAAAAGAAAAAACACCTTATTGCAGAGAGACTCTGTATTTTTTCAAGGCCTGCATATCTATCTTACAGCAATGTTTTCCTAACTCCACAGCTGTGATCAAGCCAATAACTTGTAAGGGTACAGTCAGACCACTAATTAGGCAAGAACTGTAGAAAAGATTTAAGTGGGATCTACAGAGTTGACCTGTCCTTTTTCAAATGCCAAGTTTATATACGTGACCGCACATTTCAAATGGGTCAAGAGAGCTTGGTTGTAAGTACCCAACACATTGCTGTGAATTAATATTTAATCAAATGTACAACATAGGGCTGAATATTAAAGCTTACCTTTGATTTTTACTTCCGTGGTTTTCTTGGGTTTCTAAACCCCTCTGAAAATACTTCAGTATTTCATAATAGTATTACTCATACAATATGTTTCTTAGTTGTGATTAAAGCTAGTGAGAATGTAAATCTACAAAGGGAAATCTAAGCATGACCTCATCAGCATAAAGTATGTGGGAGACTAATTTAGTTACATCCCTATTAGTAATGACAAATCAAATTGTTCCTCCTTTTAAATCACTAATACAGCAAGGTTTTGCAACTCAGCACATAGCACGCACGATAAATCAGTTCAGTCTGTACACAAACACCGAAGGCTGCTTTAAATCTGGGTTCATTTCTGATTCCAAACTATTCCAATGCCGCTCAGGTGAACCAGCCTAGTTCCCTTAATACCTGGAAAGAAAAAAAAAAAAAAAAAGTTAATCTCTACCCCCATGCGCTGTATATCAAGCACTCAACATTTAAAACCCTGCAGCTGATTGCTTAGCAACGTCTTTGGGAGGAGTGGCTCACCTGATGTGCCATCGGGCGCTCTTCTGTTGCAGGGGAAGAGGACGGATGAAATGAGGTCAGGCAGCGTAATCTTACCCTGTGCTGAGCGGTGTTCGCTCCGCTCTGTAATGAAATTAATCAAGGTCATTAATTTGATCCTTTTTTATTGTTATAATTTGAAACTATAATTTGAGGTGGCTCAAAGAGGCGCAGTCATATCTGTAATTATACCTTTGTAATTACATTTGTATTTTAAGGTAAATATTTTCAGGTATTGCTGTAAATAGGCAAGGTAGGATAGAGAAAAATGTCATCTCATACTGCTTTCAGCTAGAGCTGCATGACTGAAAACATGGACTGTAAATGGGATGGGGGAGATACTGAAATCCACCAGTTGTGTGCTGTTTAATTTGGTTTTATGTGAGTGTTTCATGTATCTTACCTCTTAAAGTTAAAACTGAGCCTAAACCCCTAGACAGGCCCAAAATCAAAGGCTAGGGCAATTGAAAAAGACAGAGAGTTGCTGTTTAGTCATATTAACCTTTAAAAATTGCAGAGCCAAGGCACAAAGACTGTCCTCATCTGGCAAAGCTCTAGGAGTTCATGGTGGCTGAAGAAGCACGTGCCAGAGTCACCTCCAGACTGTGACAGTGGCGGGCGAGCGGTGAGGGACCAGCTGCCGATCCTGTGGGTGACGGTGAGGAAAAACTGCATTGCCTGTTCTGTGTTTAACATCTCACTCTATGAGACCACGGTGGGGGTAATGCAAGCTCCTTTTGTCTGCCCAGCCAATTTGGCTGCCTCCGTTCCCCCCCAGGCTCTGCTCACCGGCTGTCTCCGTGGCATGCATATGAGCTCCCTCCTGTCTCTGCTCTGGAGCAAACCAACTGGTTTCTCCCAAGGAGAAACCTCGACACGACTGACAGGGATTTTTTTCCAGCATTGCCCAGACAGAAGAACCTGGCATGAACTGGACCAGACTCTACCCTGGACAGCCCTCCAGCCACGCCAGGAGACCTCGTGCCCACCGACCTCCACTCTGCGCTGTAGAACCCAAAATGCCTTCACACCCTGCCAAAAAGCATCATGCTGGCAGGCTGCCACCCAGTCCTTTCATCATCTGGAGAATTTCAAGCCTAAAGAAAAAGTCTCCAGTACAATAGTTACTGACCCAGGGTCTGTGGGGCTCTGCAGGGAGCCCAGAGGAGACCCAGGCCAAGTTCTGCACAGCACGAAGGTAACCATTGCCCTTCAGAGAGTGCTGGTCCTTGGCGGTGTGGACACAAGCCAGCCCGTAGCAAAGAGCAATGGTTAATGGTGCCTCCCAGGCATTTTCCACAACGGCAGCAAACACACAGCCTTTGCCAAGTAGCCAACACTCAGCATTTCCTTTCTTCTCCCTAAAATTGTTTCTGAACTTTGCAAACCTCCTCTTCCCTGTGGCTCAGTGCTCTGGGAGCAAAGCAGTGGGGACTCCCCTGAGCTGTAGAAGTGGGTGACACGCAAGCAGGTGATGCAGCAGGTCTGTGAAGACAGATCTCCAGAAGCAGGATGAGGACACCAAGTGTGGGGAGCCCAAAGCAAGGGAATCCTGTGAAGGAGCAAGAGAAAACACAGTGACCTTGCTGAAAGAAAACAGCTCAGAAATTAATTATCGGCCCTACTTCATTTTGGAGGGAATATCCTGAAGCATGCAAGAAATCTGTCAATTTACATTAAATAGTTGAAAACATTGAAGTGTTTTTAGTGTAGTAAAACCTGAATTCACAATTTAGTGTGAAAGGTTCCTGAGTTCTTTATTTATGAATAACCTTGATGTAGGTACCACCAATACCTTGCATATATACTCTCCTCAGAAAACCAGTACCAAAACTGGGAGCTGAGCTCTTGAGGGCACAGTTGACATTGCCCTCGGGTACCTGGGTACCTGGCTCAGCTCTCAGCAAATAGACACTTTCCATTTCTCATCTGTACTTACCTTATAGTACATATATACTGTTTGTCACAAAACGTTTCTCTATACTTGGCTTGTTCTCTTCTCTATTTAAACACACACACCTGAGAAGAGTTATGAACAATTTACAGAGAAGCTGACACCACCCATCTCCAGCAGCAGCAAGAGCATTTATAGGAAATGCTCCAGTACACCTCTGCAAAATGAATACCTGAACATGGACCTGTAAAAGATGAACTGCAATCAAATGACAAAGGACCTGGCAGGCACTGCATGAACAAGCCACATAGAACCTCAAGGCCCAGCCATCAGGTCAGTGTGCCTTATTTTAGCTCTCCCCAAGCTTTAGAAGTTGTGTGGTATTTTTGCACCCTTCATTTTCCAGCTTCTCATTTAAGATGGTTTTATTCAAGACTGCTGCTGTGACAATACTTGCTCACCTCCAACTTTAAAAGAAAAAAGAATTAGCTTCTCAAGTTTTTTCAATTTGAGCACCCAAAGCCAATGGTCATTACTGAAACTTTTGGCTGTGGAAACAATATGAGGGCTGGGAGACAGGGGCCATAAAACACTGTGCTCTTCATGCAAGTACTTAATCCAGCAGGAGGACAAGCAGGTGCATTTTGGGGCTGGTTTCTCAAGTAGGGCAAAAGATTTTTTTTAAGCAATCCAGGAATATTCTGTTAAGTTCAGCAAGTATAGTTAAGATGAGTGCAAGTTCATTTTGACAACTTTGGTCCCTTCACTTGCTGTGTTATCTCAGGATCCTTCAGAGAAGGCATCCCCCCTCCAAAGAGTTTTGTGAATTTGTAGAGCCAAGTGACAGGGAACTGGACTTGATATGATGAAACTAGCTTTTCCTGCCTCATTTCATACAAATTCTGGGCTGGCTGGGGTGAGAACAGTGGCTTCACTGGCATGACCTCCAAAACTGAACACCCCACACTTGCTTGGTCACTCTTACACTTTTTCAGCATCTGCGGTAACAACACATCATCAGCAGCAACCTTGGCTGTTTGAACAGAAGTCTCCCCTGTGCAGTCTGTTATTAAATTCTCTTATGTCTTTATTAGATACTAGATGTGATGAAACAAGGTGATGTCTCCAGGGAAATCTTGCTTGAGGTATGGGGATGGGATGTTAATGGACTGGGGAAGATGGAAAGTCTCCAAGTGTAATGATCTTGTAATGTTCCCATGAGAGTATTAAGATCCAGATATCTTTTTTTTTTTTTTTTCCCACCAGAAAGGAAAAGTATTTGAGGTATATATAAACAAGGTACTTAGTTCTGCCCTACCCAATACTGCTCACTTTTGTTATAAAGATGATTTTGGTGTCTTTTTTTTTTATTATTATTATTTTTATTATTTTACCCTGCAATCTGCATCCTTTTTATCTCACCTATTGGTACAACTGATGACTTCTCCTTTCCATGTGACAGTTTAATTTCAGAGAAAAATGGCAAACTCTCTGCAGAATCAGCATTTTTTAAAAATGTTGATTAAACAAGAGAGGGGAGGATGGATGCAGACTGTAGGACTAAACCCTGAGGAGCTGGTGAGCAAGTGCCAGGATCATGGCAGAGACCTGCCTGAGGTAGGAGGCAAATCCAGGGGCCCAGGTAAAGAAATAAATAGGTAAAATGTATCACTGTATTTACATTTGTATACCTGAATTTAAAGAAGTGTTAAAATAGAGGTAGGGTTGAAAAGACATGGTTTGAATTATTTACAGGCAGGTGCTAAAATGGTCAGGAAATGCAGAGATATGGTTAAACATATATGATCAGAAGTGCTGTGGTTACATTTGCAGGATGGCCTGAAAGAAGCTGTTGGGATGAACATTAGGCAGCGGCCCTTATTCTTGTCTGGGATATATTTGCGAATTAAAGTGAATTAAAACACCCTAAAAATTTAAACTGGGTTTTTATTTCATTAGATAAAGGAGGGGGAGGGGGAAGAAATATTAAAGATCTCTTTAAAGTCATTCTTAGCTGTAAATTGATTGGAAATTTGTGGCTGTTTATAATCGGGAATGTATTCTGCCTTGCAAGTGCTGCAGCCTGATGAATGATGTGCTCTGCCTTCAGTATATGACAGAAAAAGGACTTTGTCTGTGAGTGGAAGCCAAAGTTGCATGGGATGAGGACAGCTGGTTCTGCAAGAGAAGTCCATGTGCTCCTGGATCCCAGCTTGCACCATCTTGTCACAGTTTCAGGTCTGGCTCCAGTTTGCTCTTTGTTAGCAGGTTTCTCTTGTGTCTCTGTCCAGCTGGACACACACCCAGGACACCACGCACACACCCTCTTTTTTGGGAAAGCAAACTGAAGCACAGTGTGCTCCCAGAATACATCTACATTGCAGCTGCATTATTATCTGGCACTTGGGCTCTTCTGAGCTCAGGGGTCAGATGCAGCTGCTCGTTGGCTGCACAAAAACCTGCGCCTTTATGAGGAAGGTGTGTTGTCGTTGGCTGGATGGGTTGTGTTTCTTGGATTGCCTCAAACATAGTTTTCTGCTTTAATAGACCTGTGTGGCTGATGATCTTAACATTTGCTCTAATTGCTGTTTAACTTCAGAGCTGGTTTAATGTGTGTAGCAGTAGTAGTTACAAAGAAAATGCTCTACTGGAATCTAAGTAATTAAAAAAGAAAAAGAAAACCAAAACCTTTATGTGTGCAGGGAGAGACTGAAACATGTGCAGAGCCATTAGGCTCTGAGTTTAAAACAGTGTAATCACAGAAAAAACAAAATTTGCCATCAGGTTAAGAGAGGTGGTGTCCTGCAAACCAGAATCACAGAATGGTTTGGGTTGGAAAAGACCTCAACAATCATATAGTTTCAACCCCCCTGCTGTGGGCAGGGACACCTTCAGTAGCCTGGGTTGCTCGAAGCTCCATCCAGCCTGGCCTTGAACATATCCAGGGATGAGGTATCCATAACTTCTCTGAGCAGAAAGTAAGGAGACTGCAAATTGCTTTCCAGTGGATTTCTTAAGGTGTTCAAGGAGACTTGTTCCGTTAATCTCATCTAAATCTAAGTTTAGGATTTTTATTGTTACAGTTTATTGTGATGATGATTAGGAACTCATGTAGGATTGCTGGAAATAGATAAAGTTCTACTAAAATCTGTAATATTTAATCTATTTTGTTCTAAAAAGGAGAGGGAACAGCTCTGATGTAGGTGACTGATGTAATAACCCAGCAAAGAACCATATGCAGACATGTCTTCACAGTCTGTCCAGGCTGCAGGTAAGACAATAACGAAAAACCAGCTAATAAACAACTGGAAATTTAAGATTTTGGCTTAAGGAAACCTATATGTCCACAAGGTCCATTGAGGAACAAAAAAAAACCCAACTACAAAAAAATCATAGATGCTCCACGGTGACATAATTGTGTGACTTAGCAACAGGGCTCCCACGGGCAATAAGGAATGCATCCAAGTGAAGCCGTGATTTATTGCTGCAAACCCTGGCATGGACACAGAGAGACCTGTGCTCCTGCAAACAACAGGCAGCTCTGCAAGTCTTGTTGTCTTCTAGGAAATCACTCTTGTGTCACGTCGATACCCCTTCCTTATTCCCCATACCCCAAGTCAGTGGAGGCCAGAGGGTGAATGGGGGCACTGCTCTCCATCAGAGCAGTCTGTGCCTGCTGGGGCTAAGCTGAGCTGTGATCCTGCCCTTTGGGGAAGCAGGGGAGTTGGGGTTGATCTCAGCTTGGCTTACATCTTTTTGCACAACCAAATATGTGTATTCAAATCTTCTATACTCACCATCACAGTAAAGACTTTCTTCCTAATACGTAATCTGAACCTGCTTTCCTGTCAGTTTGAAGTTGTACCCCTTGTCCTCTCCCTACATGCTCTTGTTAGAAGTCCCTCTCCAGCTTTCTTGTAGGCCCCCTTTGACAGGTTTTTTTATGTCTTGGGACATGTATCTGTATTTACAAATTATTTACCCTGAGAAATGACTGAGGGCCTCTGGATACAGTTATTCTCTGAAAGCAGTGACAGTTTTAAGCCATCACCACCTCCATCCCAACTGTGACTGAACTGCCCTGCAGTGGCTAAATACAACCAATAATTAAAATACGGGGGGGGGAGTCTTTCTGGCTTATTTTTGGTTGGTTGTTGCGGGGTTTATTTAATTCTTGCTGTGAAGCACTGAGACATTATGACTTTCTGTGTTTGAGTTCAAACTAATGCTAAGGGATCCACTGAGTGAATGGTACTAAATATTTGTTCAGGATGGGAACCTCCAGCCCTACTTTGGCTGAAAGATTTTCTTCTGTGCACTCCTGACTGATGGAGTTTTTCTATCCCTTTGTAAAAAGCAGATTTTCATGCTCTTGTTTCAATGAGGCTTCAATGTTTTACACCCCTGGGGCCATTGTGTAGCTGCTGGAGCTCTGCTCTGCTGGCAAACCTTCTTTGCTTAGAGGTTTTTAATACTTTCTTCATTAGTAATTTAACATTGCAAAGTGAAAACTGCTTATATCAGCCACGGACTCACTGGAGATAAGTTTGTGAATGTAAAACATCATCGTGTCATGATGATGAGCAGGTAGCAAATGCCTGTTCTCTGCTCCCCCACAAGCAGGTTGTCCGGCTTTCTTATCAGCCTAGTTTTCAGGTTATCAGCCCAAAAAGTCCTTCATCATAGCATTTAAGATCCTTTCTCAGATGTTTCCATCCTTTTGCCTTGTCACCCAACAACCTCCCCTGATCTGTGTGAGTCTGTAGTGTTAATATGGAGACTTGGATAAAGGTGCCCATGAGTTTATAGAGAAATATTTACCTACCCTTCCTATGCCGAACTCATCCTGGGGAGGGTGACTGCCTTCTTTTCAGCTTCCTCTGGTCTGTGTTTACCCTGCATGGGCTCACCAATACCTGTTAGCAGGGACCACCAGATCAAACAAGGGCACAGGGATGGACCCACAGCCACAGCTCCTCTGCCCTTCTGTGGGCAGGACAGACCAGCGTGAGCGAGTGTTTCCATTTCACCACTGGTGCGTCTGATGTTCTGACATATCTCGGGCAGTGCAATGTCTGCAACAGCGGAGCAAGCACCCACACCTTTCAGCAGAGGTTCCTCATTAAGTCTGAGAACAGTAATTGCTTAGGCTGAGCGGGGAGGATAAGGCACCCTTTTGCTTGGGAACCACAGAAATGTTACACTTTGGGGCTGTGCAAGCTGAGAAGTGTGTAAACATAACAGATAAATTATCCCCTAAGTTATTTACAAATGGCTCAGAAGTAGGGCTACAGCCAACCTTTGCATTAGATGGGAACAGCTGCATACAGCATAGCCTCCAAATTTCCATAGAAACTTGGATCGACCATAGATTATCTTCATTTTGTAAATGTTTTAATTATTATACTATAATACTGTTCTGTGGGGATTGCAATAGTAAAGCCAAGGCTCCATGGAAGCCACATTTTAAAAGCAGTTTCCCTAGACCATATTTTAAGAAAAGCAAAGCTGGTTTAGGATTAAGACTTAGGGTTTCTGATAGATTTGATTTTTTTTTTTCCATGCTACTGCATGTACTCTTTTAAATAAATAAACTCCCACCGAGCTTGCTACTCCAGCGGGACTGGATTGAACTTCCCAGGCATGCATGAATTATAAAGTCAGATATATGTTCCTGCAGAGAGGAGAGTTACTTGCAGAAACCATCTCCTGGTGCACGTAGCCTGCCTTGGTCACTTGAAGAATGAAGCCCTGGGTGCGTGCGGGTGCAAAGAGCCGGCGCCGCGCCCCGACGGGAACCAGCCCTGCATTGCCCCACACGGCCGTGTCGCTCCCTGCAGTGTCGCAACCCTGTGCGCTGTGGCCAAGGGGATGGCCCTGCAGATTGCAACAGGGGCTGACAGGATGTGGCTTCTGCGTGCGCGGCGGCGCCGATGTTTACAAGAGCAGGTACCGAAGTGGAAGCGGAGTCCGGCAGGCGGCCCTGGGAGACCTGGTTAGATCAAGGGCTTTCCCACGGTGAGGGTTCCCGGTGCGGCGGCAACTCGCCTCGCGTGGCAGCGGTGAGCGTGTCACCGTGTCTGTGCCATCCCCCAGCATCCCCGCATGGCCCAGCACAGCTGGGCTGGAGGGCTTTCCTCGGCTCGGCTTTGGTAACGCAGCCCGAGGATCCACGCTGCGGGATGACGCTTGATGCCGCAGGTGTATATGCCACAGGTGTATATGCCACAGGTGTATATACAGGTTGTCCCAGCGTGGTGTGGACAGGGGTGTGAAGATGCCCTGTGCAGCTCAGAGCCTGCCCATATCCAGCCCTGCCTGCGGAGAGGGGCCGCAGCGCCGTGGGTCCAGCAGCGGCTGCTGCCACTTACGCTGCCCTGTCAATGCTCTGCCCTTGCCAGGCTCCTCTCCCTGCCCTTTCCCTGCCTGTCTCCCATGGACACAAGGCCCTAAGAATCAAACCTACCTGTGTGCTCAGTGAAATGTCCCTTAAAAAACAAATATCCTGGGATGAAGTTGATCAAGTCATTCACTGGGTGAAGCTGTTTTTTCCCCTTGCAGGGTAAGGTTTGTTTGCCTTTCCCTGCTGAGCGGGTGGGCAAGGGAGGAGCTGAGCACCAAACCTGTTGCTTCTTACAGGCCTTGGGCCAGCCATGCATTTTATAAGTTTTCTGTATAAAAATGCTGTGTCTTCTGTCCTGCACTGCAAGTAGCATAGACGCCAGCGGGTGGGGGACGGTGCAGCCCAGCGGTCGCATCACGTTCCCACAAGGCTTAAGTCAACTGAAGGTATTTGCCCAAGCCCAGCAAACTGTGAATCATAACACAGCTCCTAACAAAACAGAAATCCTCCTTGCTCGTGCCTTGCTAGTCATCGATCGAGGCAGAGTGATGAAATACGCGGCCCTTCTCACCCTGATAAGCACTTTATTTTTAGACTGCCTTTAGCATTGCCTCGGCAGCTGGTCCTGCAGGCTGGGCTGTCGCCTCTGGCTCCCGACGAACACACAGACCCTGCTGGACTGTCACCGAGCCCTTCCAGCTCCTAATTTACACTCCAGGACAACATGTCACTGCAAAACATTTGCTTTGTCATGCCTTCATCTGCCTCTCACCTTCTGCTGCCGTGCTGCAGCAAGCCCTGACTTTTTGCAGAAACAGTTTTTCTGGTCAGCTCAGCAAAACGCATCCTATGTCTCCACGTTTCTCCAATTCCTTCCAGCAAACCGAATATTTTAGGGCACTTCAGGGTGATTTGTTAAGGCAAGAAAATGCCTGGCAGGATGCCGTTGTGTGCAGAGGCAGCCGCGTGTGCAGTGCCCTTGAGCTCTGCCTGTAGTGACAGAAACCAGCTGGACGCGTGTGCCTGGCTGACAAGGCTCTGGGTGAATGCTTGGGTGTCTGCTTTGGGTATCCCAGGTGATCCCAGCATGTCCCAACCATGGCACTCACATCAGCACATGGGGACTCTTCCCCAAAGCTGCCACCAGCACCAGCAGCTGCAGGTTCCTGTCTTCTCCAGCTTCAGATACTTTGGGGATTTTTTTGGGCTGAGGTGGGATAACAACACCAGGGATGGGAAACATTGGGGCCAGTGTTTATTCTGCTTGGAAATGCTGATACGTTGAGAAATGAATTCTGTTGTAGAAATGCTTTGAATTGGACAAAATTTAAATAAACTGAAATTGCTTCAGTTTTTTTACTATATTTTGGAATGTTTTGGTTCAATGTCTTTCAGTCTTAGAGAAAAAGATAATTCATGATTTTTAAAGGCCTGCATCAGAAGTTATAGACACCAAACACTTTGATCTACCTGATGTGAAACAATTTTGGAATTGCAATCCATGACAAATTTATTACCTGCTTCGAAGTAGCAAACAAATTCTAAAATTGCAGATTTTTCCCATAAAACAAAAAACCCCCACCCATCTCCCTCCCAGTTCACCATTCCGAATGAAATATGTCGCTTAGTTCCCTTAGAAATACAGAACTATATTTATGACCTGGTGGTCCCTTTTGCCCTGTGGGGTTTCCACATGGGATTTCTTAAGATGTGTCAGGTTGACTGACCATGTGCTGGGCAGATGCTTTGCACTGGGGCAGTAAATCAGGCAGTTGTGGGACCCAGCAGATTTCCCGTGCCTGTTCTTACCCCCTGCAAAGACTGTTTTCGCCTCCTGGCATTTCCCTGATGTCATGGCCGTCCCATTTGCTGCCCCTTGGTTTCTGCTGATCCTGCAGAGTGCTTTGAGGTGCATGCCAGCCTGCAGAATCCTCTAGGCAGCAGAAAAGGACCTCAAATCCACCCAGACAAACTTTCCCAACAGGAACAAAGGCACGATACCTTAAAGGGGTTTAGTTGCAGCTTCCTCATTAAGCAAAGGTGAGGAGAGCAAGTCTACCTTGTAACGCACTCCCGTTTTCTCCCAAGAGCTGTTCCCTCTTTCCCTGGCCTTCCTCCACCCTCCTCTTTGCTGGTAATTAGATGTCAGACTACAAAGCTGCTGGCGGTCGGGCTCTCGGCTGCCTCGCTGCACACCGTGTGCGCTGGGAATCATGCTCGTAATTATTATTATGATTATTATAGTAGCATCAAGAGGGCTCAGACGCTGGGGCAGGCATTTTGCAGGCATGTAGGAAAATGTAAATCCTTCCCCTGTGGATGTGCAATCGAAAGCAAGTTTCAACAAGCGGGAGGTGAAATTAGAAGGAAGGGCTGGCGATGGGGATGGGTGGCCAAACCGACCACCACCACTCTCCCTTTGAAGCCTTTGGATAAGGCTGATAAATGGAAATGAGCTCCATAAAAAGTCATAAAGTGTTTTAAAATCTTAGCATATTTACAAACCTTATTTATTTATTTTTCTTAGCGGTATAGTTTTGAATGACTTTGAAGTCCTGTTTGCTGAAGTCGCTTGGGCAACCAAAGCCCCAGTGACTTTCAGGGAGATGGGAGCTTCTGGATCCCTTTCCTGCTGTAAGAAGCAGCATATTCATTACTCCTTCATCTAAAGATTTCTGAATACTGCATCTAGGGTCATGGTTTTGAGCTGATATGCAAGGGGAGAAGAGGATGAGGGTAATGCATCTAAAAAAAAACCCCAAAATTTCACCGTAAATTTTCCATTTATATGGCATTTATGACTTTTTTCAAAGGTGAAGCTGCTAAACCCTTTTTATACCAGTAAAATGTGAGTTCATGTGACAATGATTTTGTTGCTTTAGATGTGTTTACATTTCAGCTTGGATAGACCTCTGCTCAGTTTATTTCTTTAAAGGTGTTAGGGGGGAAGATCACCAGTTTTGGCCGTTTGAGACTCTCTAAGGACAATGTTTATTAACGCAGCACCTTCAATCAGCCACCGTGCTGTGTCCCAGTGATCTCTGCCACTCTGCAAATGCTGGTGTGCCAGAAATCCCTGTCAGTGTCCCAGAGGGATGACCAGGAGGGGGTAACCCACGCCAGGCCACAACTGAACAAGAACCAAGGTATTTCCTAAGCAGGATTTGTAACTCTCTTACAGAGGTCAAAGTTAATGTGTGGACAGGCAAAAAAAACCCCACAAACAAACCAAAATATCTTTGGAAAAATCACCATTCACTCTGTTTTGAATGGTGGTTGTTCAAAGAGCCATAACGTGGTCCTTTTTTGGCAAGGGGAGATAGTTGTGCATGTCTTCTTTATGTGCTGATACCCGAAACCTTGCGGTCGAAGATGCTATGCTGTAAAATCACAGGAAGTGGAAATAAGTTGGTCTCATCAGGTGTGTATTTTTCAAGTGACTAAAAGTATGGCATGAGGGCTTTGCAGAAGTGCAATCCTGAAAAAGCTAAAGTGCTTTCATTCAGAGGCAGTAAATAAGAATTTTTAACTTGGTTTTTATCATGGATAAAGGGCTGGTGTGCCCCAAAGACAGCGAGCCAAGGGAGCAGGGAGCAGAAGGAGGAGCATTTGCAAATTTGGCTTCAGCAAATAGTTCCTTAAATAGTTCCTTAAATTCAATGAGTCATGATTTTTTTTCGTTGCATGTGGCTCTCTGTGTATAAACTCCAGTCCAGCCAGAAAAATATCCCTCGGCCATTCATGAGCACTAGTAATAGTTTCCTAAGGATTAATTTCTCCTAAAAGATACCGTCTGCATTCCTTTGGAAGATGCCCTCCCACAGGCCCTCTCTTACAGCGCTGCACTAAAAATAGTGCTCAGAGCTTTGTTGCGACAGCCCCGTGTTGCAATTTTTATGGTTAGGTAGGTGAAGTCTCTTTAATTCAGCCAGCTCAATTCACTTAAATTTGCATGATAATGTGGTTAATTATCCATGTATTTCAAATGAATAGTGATTTCACAAAAAGATAAGACAGGGTCCTGTTTTTCTTATGTTTTAAAAATGCACATAGAGTTTGCATAATTAAAATGTATTTTCTCTGGGACAGAAATTCATATCTATTATAGGTTGAAGCACAAGCTCCTCTGCATGCTGGGATGCCATCCTCCAGCCCATGATCCATGTGCAGGGATGCTGACCTGCAGCTGATCGTGGGTAGGAATTGTGTCCTTCCACTAATCCATGTGCAAGAATGGTGCCTTCCTACCAATCCATGTGCAGGAATGGTGTCCTTCCACCAATCCATGTGTGGGGATGGCATCCTCCAGCCACTCACTCAGCAGATCTGACTCACTGTGGCTTTGCTGCCCCGTCAGTGCTGACCCAAGGAAGTTGCTGGGAATGTGACTCCAGCCTGGGTTAACAATCACTGCAAAAGGCTGTGCAGAAGGAGCTGCCACCCGGCTCCTCCATGGCTGTGCTGCAGGGTGGCAGGAGTGCTTGGGAAGGGTAGCAGTCTATCCACCCGGAGAGCAGCCCCTTCCTCTTATCTCCATGCAGATAAAGTGGCCAGTGTCAAAGGGCGCTTCCTCACGAGCTGCTGCCATCAGCAGATCTGGTTGGTCTGGGTGGCAGTTTTAGTCCTTGACCTTTCCCTGTGTTCTGGGCAGATGCAGAGAGTGGGGCAGGCTGGAGCTCCATGATGGAAGTGAGCTCCTGCGATGGGGACAGGGTCAGCAGCACCAGGTGTCCCACAGCCACTGTGGATGTTTAGACCACGTGTAACCATGCACCCCTAGAGCAGGAAACTGCCTTGGAGATCCCCAAAACTCTTCCTGGACCAAGGAACAATAAACACAGCAGGTATTTTTCCACCCACCTTTCCTTACGTCTCTTTTTCAGTATATTAGCCCTGTTTTTGTAAGAAAATGTAAGGCACTCAGTCTCTTCTGGGCAAGAAAAGAAGCATCTTTTTTCCATTTTAAAAAAAGACCTCATGGAATTAGGGTTGTGCCCCTGCTTTTGTATTGTCTGGCTTGATATGAAGCACTCTTTTGTCCCTTCTCCAGAATACAGACAAGGTGGCCAAGCACACCTGTGCCTTTGTGGGAACAAGGGGATGCCTAGTCCAGATGCCAGGTAGAAAGTTAATGAGGTTAATGGCATTGGGGAACTGAAACTACAGCCTTTGAAAGGGAAAGGATCATCTCTGCTGCTCCCTTTGCACTATTGACTTTGTTTGCTCTGCATGAATGGTTACTGGGCTGGCATGTGGTCAGGTAAAAAATGTCTCCCGGCCCTTCAAAATGAGAAAACTCACGAGGTGTTAAAAGGAGGTTGTGAGGCAGTTCAAGATACATCCCTTCCCCTGGGAGAGGGAAATGATGCTCCCATTGGGACCACAGCACCCCCAATGTATCCGAGACGTGTGTAGCTCCAAGTCTGCTAGTGTTTGAACCAATGTTAATTAAAGCATTTTAATGAGGATGTTTTGAGAACTGTGTGTTAGTCTGTGCATGCCCTTCGTGAAATATTAAACATCTCTGCCCTTTCAGCAGCATCCTCCTCCCCAAAAGGTCTTCCTGCAAATGGAGTTTGACACTCCCGATAATTTCAGAGCTAAAGAAACCCAGAGAAATAACCTTCTACAAAAATCTTAATGTGATCTTTGATGTTGCAGTCAAAGGAGCACATGCCAGAAAATGTTTTGCTGTCTTCAGTTCATCCTCTGGTTGTGTTTGTTGTTGTTTTCCCATGTCAGGCACGACATCGAGCAGCTGATTAACTCATTAGGCAAGAGCATCAAAGCACAGGGTGAGAGTGTGAAATCTGCTCCTGCATCCTCCAGCCGCTCCTCGCAGCTCAGGGGTTTGCACAGGGCCCAACTAAGGTACAGAAAACCATCTCAGTTACTCGTGGGCAGAAGCATGCTCTGTCTTCCTCAAGCCGTTTCCACATTTGAGGACTGTGGCTGGCCCAGAGCACCTCAGGATCCACCCAAGGGCACAGCCCAAGCTCCAGCCTCTGTGTTCATCACCCAGTGGATAGAGGTAGACCCACAGTGTGGTCCCCTCCCAAAAAGAACACCCCATACCCTATGCCATGAGCATCTCAGGGCCACATTGTATGGAAAATCCCCTGCAGAGAAACACAGCCATGGGACAGTGAGGGAAACTGCCACATGGTGCTGCTCCAGCTTGAAAGGCCAAACACCACTTGGTGGACAGGTGATAGAGAGAGCACATACACAGATTTTGAAAGCTGCTCCTAACTATACAGCTTGCTGGAGTTGTAGGAGCAACTGCTAATGTTTAGTTTCTCTTGCAGATTCAGCTCAGGTGGATTTCTGCTCAAGGCAGTAGTTTGCACCCAAGTGCTGCTGCCTTAGGTTGAAGGCTCCCGAGGTGTTTTCTCCCCTAGGTGATGTGCCCTGTAGCAGTGTAGCTGTCACCCCTCCTTGAAAAGACCAGCAGTGCCCCAGATCTTGCTGGTGAAGGGTAAGGGGATCTGTCTGTTACCTGTGTACAACTGCAGCCCTTCAGAAGAAGAGGATTAGCAAATAGTTTGTTGCACTCATGGTAAAATCTTGCAGGCCTGATTATCTGTCTATGCAAGCCCTACAGATTTGGCACAGAAGCACAGCAAGCCCATTGTCTCCCAGGAATGCTCCCGCACAGGAGACATCCAAGACATCACCGGAAGATACTTGTCAGGTACCCGACGTGGTCCTTGTTTTCCACCTCCTCTCACTCCTAGCCTGAGGTCATGGCCTCTTTCCCACTCTCCACCTCAAACATACATCTCTGTTTACACCCCACCAGCTTCTGCCTCCTCCTTGCTCGAACCCCCTCGACCCAGTGTCTTGGGGCCTCACCAAATCTTACTGTGGCAGTAACAGCCACCTAACACTTCTGACACCCAGTAGGTGTTCAGTGTCCACCCCACCCACAACAGCTGTGGTTCACCTGAATTCCTTGACCACCTCTTCTAACGGGGATCGCCGCAGCCCTGCAGGGCTTCTGTGCAGCCCAACACCATCTTGCAGGAGCCTCATGAGCTGAAGAGCAGTCAGTGTTTATTGGCAATACTGCGCTCAGGTCCATTATGCATGGCACTGCCACGAAGGAAGAAGGACAGATTTGGCACCTGCAGGGCTAAAAAGGACTCACAGATTAGCTCCTTTTTTTTCTGTGAGAGCAAATCTGTAACACGAACAGGCCTATTTGCAAACATCAGTGTGCACTTGCACACTCACCACAGGGTTCGCTAGCACCTGAAGCCCTCTCCTGTCAGGATGCTCTAGGGAATGAGATGTAAGGAGATATAATCCCAAAATGAAGTCATGCAAAGAAGCGGTTATGTTTTCTTCTCTTTACATAAGGAGCTGTCATAGTGCTCCTGAGACATAGATATCCAACAGCAACCCGCAGGCAGTGTGAGATGACAGATACATGTTTAAATTATGTCTTTATTCCAGTTCAGCTGAAAAAATAATTACTGAATTTGGGTCTTAAGCCAAGAAGTACCTTTGTTTCTGAGTGCTAATTGATTGAAACAACTTGTGCTTTCAGCTGGGTTCTAATAGAGACACTACATTACTCTTCACAGAGAGTATTAAAATAATATCTGTATTTGGGAGGAGAGAAGAATTTAGAGAGTGACCTCTATGTTTCTTGAGATTTGAAGAATTTCACCCAGCCTAGAGAACCTCCTACTTTTAAACTCAGGGATTTCTGCTAGAACAGGAAGTTTCTCTTGCATTGTTACCCAGCAAAATGAGCTCTGGATTATATTTAGCTCCATTCATTCAGTACAATGAAAAGTAAGGCTCCAGCCAATTTCCTCAAGCAAGTTTATTAATAAGCACTAGTTAATGGCTGGTCATTTCTAGGTGGCTGGGGAAGGTGACATGCAGCACAAGGTTTCTGGTGGATTTGACCACTGGAAGCACTTTATAACCTGTGCTGGGTACATGTGCAAGCCTGGCAGCCTGAACATCATCCCAGGTACAACTTGCTGGTCACTCTTGCTTGACCCATGCTTCACTGGAGCTTCATCAAGGGCTGTTGAGCAGCTTTTAAGCTAGAGCTAAATAATCTTTCAGGGGGTCTAGACTCACGGCAGCTCTGTGTAAAATTACTAATGCTGCAGCTGCTGAGCTGGAGGAAGCCACACTCACTGCAGACACAGCAATCACAGCGAAGACTCCCAGCATATGGGAGCAGGTGTTGTAGCCACACACAAGTCAGGAGCTTGGGTCTGCCAGTGGGTCTGACTGTAAATCCCAGCTTCATTTATTGCTTTCTGTGCATCTAAACACAAATTGCTAGGGGTGTGTCTCTGCCAAGGGATAGATAACAGACTTCAGGTGGTTTTATACATTACAAACTTCATGACCCTTAACTTTTCATCTGTTTTGCTGGCTCTCACTTGGTCTCAAAGTATCTGTCTTGTGTTTAGGGTGTGCTGAGCTCAAAATATCTCCTGGATGTGCTCAGCTAATTCAGATGATGTGACTTGAAGTTCAGGCTTGCCCTAAAGGAGTGAGATCCCTACCACCGGCCTCCATTTGTAGTCATCAAGGGGGGAGGTCTGGAGCTGTGTACCTGTAACACTTTCAGCAGTGTAATATACCTCCCTTGAGGTCTCAAGCAAAATTGAGGCTATGTGATGCCTTGGCTTTGCTTGGACCGGAAAAACTAGTTGCTTTCCTCCCACTGGGGGTCATGGTGGGGAGGAAAGGAGCAGAAGCAACCTCTGTGCTTCTGCAAAAGCAAAGTACAGCAATCTGTGACCATCCTCTCTCACTCTGGGAGCCATGGTAGGATGCCTTTGGGCTAGGGACAAAAGGACCCAGTAAGCAATGTGTGTCAAACACAAACCATCACTGTTGGCGGTCAAATGTAGAGGAAGGAGTATTGTTAGTCTTAACTTCTCCCTACAAACTGTAGATGTCCATGTACAGGAAAGAAAAATTTTCTGGTACTCTGGAAATCAAACAGCAGTCCTGGGAGGGTGGTGGTCAGCATGGTCATGGATCCTTTCCTGGAACAGCTGGAGCAGTTGTCCCCTCAGTGCCCATCATGTCAGCAGTCCTGGCACTGAGAATTCCCAAAGCTCAGCAGTTTGCACCTTTCCACCTATAAGCTCTGGCATCGCTGCAAGGCACAAGTTTCAATCCAATCTGCAAGATCTCAGCCAAAAGGACAGCTGACATTATGTACCATCAGAGCATGGCATCTTCAAACCAGGTACAGAGGAGGTAGCTAAGGCAACCTAAGCCAGCCAAACATATAAAAGCAAGTTATAAAAGCAATAAAATACTAAGCCACAGAATTCCTTCAGATTCTAGCCATTTTTATGCGTATGGTTGGCACTGCTCTGTTATTCCTGCCAAGCACTCAATTAGCACTTCAGTTAATAAGATGTTTTAATGGCTGTTAAATTAATCTCTTACATTAAACAGAAATCTCTGAAATTAAACTCTGACACTGCTTTCCAGTGTTTTCCAAGGGAAAGATATTCTTTCAGTCCAATTCCTATGTTATCATTGCCACTAATTATTTGTGTTTATTCTCTTTACTACGCTTATTTGATTTCATTTGAAATAGATGCAGTGATAGGGGATGTAATTTGGTATTTTTCTCCAATGTGCTGAATAGATGAGGATTAGAGCTCCAGAGCTATGAGAAAATGAGTCTTCATAAGCATTTGTTCAAACAGAAATCACAGAGCCTTTTTGAGGACTGTCACAGCCCCTTTGATTTGCTCTTCATCAGTGCTTTTGCGAGTTTGTTCACAGAAAGCTTTGCCAAAATGAAAGTACTGCTAAGAGACATGAAAACATGTACTAGCCCAGGAATACCTGTGAAAATGTTTGGACTGACCTGCACCACGACTGTTTTTTTCTGGTGGACTGACAGTGACCCAGGCAGGAAAAATACCCAATATTTTGGGTGTTAGCTCATCAGTTATTTAAAACAGCTAACGTGCTACAAATAGAAGGATAACATCAAGTAAAAGCAATAGGCAATATGTCCCAAACCCCAGGGATTTAGAATTGTTTCATCCAGAAAAGTAACAGAACAAAAGAAAACACATGAGCTGTAGGCAGTTCATAGCTCTGCCTTGGATGGGACAGTGGGAATGACAATGTCCCAACCTGGCTGAAAGTGGGGTTGGTGCAGGATTGGGTTGTCATAGGTCTTGGTCTGCGATACCTCCCTGGCTTCAAACTGCTCAAATTGATGCTTCTGCTGTGAGTGGAATAGCCTAGGGCTGGAGCTGTGCTGAGAGAAATGAAAAGCTTTCATAAAATTATGTCATGTGCTGAATGTGCCAGCCTGTCATGTAATAATAGCTAAAACTTTCTGTAATTAAAACAAGTAGCTAGTTATGGTGTCTGACTACGATCAAAGCTCTTTTGTCTGCTTTGGCAGTTGGCACATGTGAAAGATTTTGGCTTACATGGAAAATACTGTTGTGGTTTTTCTCTTGGTTTTAAATGGCAAGAAACATACATCTTGGATTATCCCTAAACTGAAAGAAAACAGTAACGGGAAACTGAAAATGAGAATGTTCATGACGTACAATGTCTACGATTTCTGGCAGAGGCAGCTCCTCTACCCAGCCATCCATCGTGCCTTTGGAGCACTTGACCCGTTGCTGTGATGCAAATGGTGGAATCATATAATTTTATATTTCTGCAGAGATGGGAATACAGCTCTTGAGAACATTCCCAAATAGCCCGCACTGCCTTTTAAAATAGGAATTGCTTTTGCATAACAAATATTTGTCTGAATTGTGACAAACCAGTTGTCTCCCATTAAAGGATTTTTTCATTACTTGGATTGTAATTGTTTTGAGACATTTTATGGATGAAAGGTACCTTTCTATTCACGAGGGAAACCATCATTATTTTTCCATATTCAGGTCTGGTATTTGTATTATAAAATAAAGGCCTTGGTGAGTAAATATAAACTGCTTTTGCTCTCAAATTCCTCTTCATCTTGAAAAAAACCCCAACCAAACTAATACAGAATTCCTTTTGCATCTCTGAAAACATCTACTACTGCTTAGAAAGTCTCTGGGAGGATAGATATGAAGTAGGTTTACAAAAAAAAAAACAGATATGAACTGTTTGGTTGAGGAAAAATAGCCAATAATATAATGTTTTAAACACTATGTTAAGCAACAAAACATCATTTGAGGGATGTGTCCAGCAGAGAGTATTTCTGAGCATCTGGATTTTTCCACCTCTTCCCCTGCAGTTCTGAGGAACGTTGTGCAAAGATTTGCTTCTCCCACACCATGTGTGCAATCATGTCTTTTTGTGTATCCTGTAGTTGAAAGTTATGTTCTGTAAACGCAGTGGGCACAGGATGAATATTCCCCCAATTCAGCTCTGTTTGATGGGGATTGTCTTCTTACCTTGGTCATGGCTGGAAGAATGGGTTCTCAAGTGTCACTCTGCATGTCAGTGTGCCTACACCCTGCTGCTTCTGACCTGAGATTTTTCCACCTTTGCAGCTTATCTGAGATGACTGGAAGTCTTCATTCCTTCTTATTTGGATATCTGGCCAATGAACTGATCTTCAGTCATGTTGGGGCACCTCTGCTTCAGAGGGCAGGACTTCACTGTGAAGGGTCAGAGGCCACCTCTTCAGTGTAGTCCTTGGAGCAACTCCAACTCCATGGCTGGTGCTTTTGGGCCAGACTGCAGAGCGTGCAGGACCCACTAGCCCCTGGAGGTTTAGCCAACAACTATCGCCAAATCCTGCTGACCTCTGTGAGGACCTTCAGATGTTTGTATTTTGGTAACTTCTCCACTTGTAATCTTGGTTCCATATAGTGCTGTCTACAAAATCTCCCATTCTCATTCATCTTGGGTGTGTGACAATTGTTCTTCTGGTATATGAGGAGGAGATGCTTCCCAAGCATAGAGACAGCCATCCAGGATGCTCATGTGGGCATTTCAGTAGCACAAGATCTTTGGTCATTACAGATGCAAACCTTCAGCTCAAACATGATGAACCACAGCACCATGCAGGCTGCAGGCAAAGGTGTCAGTAACATATCCAGGGACATTGCCTCCAGGCGACTACGGACAGTATTGCCATCATGTGCAATCACAAGCAATGTGCTGTGACATTTCCCCATCCCTGACTGGAAGCTGTTGACCTATGGAGCTATCTTATTAGATTAATTTATCCACAGCTCACCTGAGTGCTTTTAATTGACAACCTGACTGATCTACCTGTCACAGAAAATGAGCACTGGCATCTTGTAGACTCATTTCTTGAACTGAAGACATTTGGAAAGAAACATATTTACTGCAGATGCCAGTGCAGAAGAGTTGAACCTGCCATCCTCAAAAAGGAAGGGGTCAAAGGCTATGGCTGGACTTGGTTTTGCTCCTGTGCTCAATCTGATTGCCTGAATGTGGCTGCCTTGTTCCTGTTACTGGGATTTCAACTGCCTATTTCAAAAAGCTCTGTGGAATGCCACCTCCCTTTGCTGCTTTTCCTGTGCAGAGCTCTGGATCCAGGCTTATCCCTGGCTCCTCATGGCATTCACATCATCCAGCTCCCTCTGTTAGGACATGCCTATTCCCCTCTGCAAAGGAGCTTTTCACCACTAGCAGAAAGGGACAAGAAACATTTACCTGGCACGATGCACTTGACTTTCAGTTGGTGATCTTACGTGCTGAAGGTGAAAGGCTTCACTCTGTGCTGTAGCTCAGTCAGGGTCTGCTGTACTCAGTCAGTACAGCCTGAAATGGATGTAGCATTGATATTTTTACATCTCTCCATCCTGAGATCTCATAAATTGTGATGGATATTATCCCTTTGTCTGTGGTACAGGCAAGAAGGAAGGCTCCCTCACCAAAATTCCCATCATACTGGGTGTTCATCTACTCATTGTGTGAACGTGCATGTTGACTATTCACATACCTCTAACCTTGCTTACCATAACCAGCCTCTTTTTGCATACATCAGGCTTCTGTGGAGTTCTCTTGAGTCCTCAGGGATTCATTCCACTTAATGATAAAACAAAAGATCTGCATTACTACTATTGTAGCTTGAAGTGTTTCTCAATATTGTATTGTCTCACACCGGCATATGGTTAAGTAGGATGGGAACTGTATTTCGAGCTGGGCATGGGAAAACTAGATGGTAATTTGCATGGCTGCACAAGGTACAGGAATCCACTGTGCGTTTTAGTACTTTCTCAAGCTGAGAAACTCTAGAGGAGAAAAGTTCCCTGAAAAACAGAAGTTGAAAAAATGTTGCTATTTAACATCATTTAAATTCTAATGCATAGCTAGGGTTACACAGTTCTAGTGGGCAGAACTAGGAAGATGGCACTGCTTTCTATATCGACACTTTTCTTGCTGGCATGCAGCATATATTTTTTTCATTTATATTTGTATGTATGTATAAATGCAGACATAGGTAAGTACATACGTATGTGTTTATATACACACACATGGCCTGGTGGACCTGCCCAGGTCTGCACAAATTCTATTTGAATTCTTCTATTAACTTTTAACTTTCTGTGCTGATTAATGGCCCTTTTACAGTATAAGAATGATCTCAGCTTCAACTCAAGGCAGCAAGGACTATCAGCTGTCCTCAGAGCACTCGGGTTTTCATGCAAAACTTCTACTTCAAAAAAAAACCGAGCAAAAATCTCCAAAACTGGTAGACATAAAGAGACAAGCTCCTACTGCAGAAAGGACAGACAGCACCCCAGAATTTAAAAAACTTTGTCTAGAACGAGAAGGTTGTGTGGAGATGTGTGGGCCAGAGCTACGTGCTGTTGCTTGAAAGACACTAGTCCAAATCTCAAAGGACTCAAGAAGCACTAAATACTCCCAGAAAAGGTAAGGTATTTATTGATTTTCGGAGGTGTTTTTATTACTTTATGAACTTTTGGAGTATAAAGCAAAGGAGACTGTAAGATGTTCCTCTGTAAAGCCTTCATGTACATTGATCCACCACACACAAATTCCCAGGAGCGTGAAACTGGAAGAGTCCTGATATTTCAAAGCACACTGGCTCATGTGGAGCTTGCTGGTGGCACCCACAGCCTGAGAGTTAGATGGACCAGTAGTAAAGGACCCAGAAAACAAAGGATTTCGAAAACAAGTTTAAGCAAAACCAGATGTATAACATTAGAGGAATATATATTTAAATAAAAGCTTAATCTTTAAACCTCAAGAGCATACTCCCCTGCCAGTCACTGAAGTGAATGCAATATAAACCCCCCAGATAATACAATAAACATGAACAATTCCTGCAGGGAGGGATCCTGAGGTGCTTTGCAAGTGTAAATTGATACAGAGAAGCCTAATAATTATCAGTTTGCTGTGAACTGGGGTCTCATCCTCTGGAAATCCCTGCAGAGAGGAATGGAGTAGGTTTCCCAGATGAACAGGAAGTACCGCTGGTTTGATATGCCCTTCCTCCTGGGCATTAATAGTTTGGGAATCTTCCACCAGCTTTCTCAGTAAATCCTTCCTCTACTACACATGTATTTTAATCTCTCCTGCTCCTTAGCTGAGCATGGTCCAACTTGCCTGCAAAATCACTGAGTCCTGAAGGTGGCTCAGCAGGCTTTAGCTATGCTTCCAAGAGCTTCTTTTTAAAAATTATTTTTCAAAATATACAAACTTTGTCAAGATAAAATGGTGGGTCATTGGTATAAGCACGTCTTGTGAACATGGTAGCAAATGTTAAGCAGGTGCTGTGGTCTGTGTTACCTCCTTAGAGAAAAAGCAGAGTAAAGGGGACTGGTCATGTCCTTCCACCTCTGCCATCCACAGCCAGCTGCACTGTGGCATCTCTCCAGCTTCTGGCAAAACAACTCCCACTCGGAATATGTTTCATGTGGTTGGAGAGCACTGGAGAGAAAAGCCAGAAATTCAGCCTGTTACACTAAATCCAACAATTAGGAAATTATCTGCATATAAATATAGTTTATGCTTTTCCACTTGAAAGGAAATCCCCTTATCAGCTCAGTCTCAGTTGAAAACAACCATGGACACTGTGGGCCAAGCCAAGTGCCCTTGCTGAGAGGAAGTCGGTGGCCTTCCCTGGCAACTGAATCCATGGCTTTACAGCCCTTTGGGGAAGGAGTTTTACCATATTGTGTAAAATAAGTTGCCAGACAGAGCTGTTGAAGGGCAAAGTGGAGCATGGAAATAGCACATGGCTGCTCTGCTCAGCTTGATACTGGGAACCGATGCAAAAACAGGGAAGGAGATGTAAGGTTGGAACAGATTTTTTGGGTTAAATGCCAATTTTTTCCCTTTTAAGTAGACCGCCATCCTGCTGCCACTGAAATCAATAAAAAAAGTTGCTATTGAATCTCAAGAAAGTAAGAATCATTGCAAACTTCTCCTTGTTGTCTGAATCTTCAAATCATAGTCCTTCCTCTGTTCTCCCTTTCTATGTGTTTTTGTCTCACAATGCACAGGGTCAAACTCATGGAGTCCTACACAGATGAAGACTATGCAGGTACAGGTGGGATAAAGCATTTTATTTATTAAAAAAACCCACAATCAAACAAAACCACACCAAAGTTCCCATCTGCGATAACACAAAGCTACCTTAAAAGCTAAAACAAACACACAAACAACAAAAGCTCCAAAACCAGTCCCAAGGAGTACAGAGTGGTATGAAGCCCTGGTCAAACACAGTGCTCAGAAATTCAGCACAGCCACAAACAGAAGTAGAGAGTTCTCCACACGTTCATCAGGAAGCACAGCAACCTGTTTAAATTATCCTAAGTAACTGCCAGGAAAGAAACATTTTTCCAAGTCATCTGATGGCCAGAAAAGTGGGGGGGTTTCTACCCCAGAAGTGGCTGATACAGACAATTTAGCAACATACATTAGTGGGCTCTGTGCACATCTCACACAGCGCTTGAAATGTAACTTTTCTCTGCAGCCAGCCTGACCCAGCAGACTCAATGCAGGAACAGCAAGAGGGACCTTGGTCTCCTGGAGTTGTTCTGCACTGCTGAACCACCTTCTCCTCGCCAAGGCTGTGCTCTCTCAGGGCTGGACAGGTGCAGGCAAAGAGCAAGACTTGCTACTTGTACAAATTCCCACTAGCCCTCTCGGGATGTTTTTTATGAGCAGCCACGGTGTGTCCCTCTGTTTTTCTAGGGTGATTCCCATCATTCATAGTGATGAAGCATGGGAATGCTTCTGGGCATTTCCAGAATGCATGGGGCAGAGCAGCCCTGCACCAAGAGCAACAGAGGAGGTGAAGGAGCAGGAACTAAATGGGACTGGAAGGAAAAATGAGCTGACAGCATGTTCAAGTTTCCCTTCAGCCTATGGTGGAGTTATAAGCAGCATCAATAGAACTAAAATATGCCTTTCCCAAGAGAGGGAAGCTGATTTCCAGCTCCCCAGGGGACTCCAGTGGGAGCCATGGCCCAACAGCACCACCTGCCTTGGGCAACAACCTGCCTCCAGGTAAGAACAAGGCTTGCATGGCATTCTCAGCATCCCTCGTCCCTGTCAAATCCTCTGGGCTGGCAAAGCGTTGCTCTCTCACCCCTATCCTGCCCCAACAACCAGAATTTGTTTTCCCCACTTGCAGGGGGGAGCATCCCACCACATGAGCACAAAGAAACAACTTTTATATCTGTTTTCCCCTGAAACAGCATCATTTTCCTGGTCACATGGGGTCAGTTAAAGTTCCCGAGCTGTGTTGTGGAGGTTTTCTCCACAAAAGCAGGGGTGTTAACCATGGTGGCATGGCACGGCTCCAGCTCTGCTCGCACCATTCCACTCTCCCGCTGCTCTGGCAGCCGGGGCAGTGCACCCCGCACTGTTTGAACAGCTGCCTTGTTTCATCTGGGAGGTGGCTGCCCGTCAGTCCTGGGAGAAGAGCTCATCTTCTAGATAGTTTGCATAACAATTAACATTTGTCAGCTGGGTTCTGCCTGGTGAAAGATCACTATTTACAAGTAGGCGGTGAGTCTTTTCGAGGCTGCACTACTTTCTGAACCACAAAAAAATTAAGCTGAGAGTGGGAGAGAGCCTGAAGGTGGGCTGGTTTCACACGGCAGGTTTACGAGGAGTTTCTTTTGCATTCAGATCGGAGGTAGAAAAGCGGAGCTGCCGTGAAAGGGGAGGGGATTCTTTAGCTCTTACAGATTTCATTCAGTTGTTCCAATGAAAAAAATACATCCGCCTAAAACAATTGAAAGAGGTATTTACTGCCTGTGGTTTAACAACTGTACTAAGTCAAAGGGACCAGTCAACTAGAGCCTTATAATTCTTTTCCAAAGAGAGGATGAGAGAAAAGAATGAGACGACAATGCAGTATTTATAATAAAGATGAAATGAGTGGAACTCAATGGCGCCAGCAGCCCCGGAGCTCCTGCTGCTTGGGCTAATGCATTTTACATTAGCACGTCTGGATATCTGGCACTGGAAGGTCCTGAAAATGCTTTTACAAAACAGCAGCATTCTTATAAAAGCAGCATTTCTTCCAAGCACCACCTCTGGCTGGTGCAGCTGGGACGGGCAGCCCCTGCAGACGAGTGAATCAGCAGGAAGGTTTCAGGTGACCGAGACCTGTTTTCCACTTGCCTTCTCACATCCATGTTGCTTTTTTACCTGCTCATCTCTGCATATTGACAAGTGGCAGCCCCTCGACACCCTGATGGGGCACCTGCTCGAGCAGGGGTGGGTGTAAGAGGCAGCCATCCCTTCCTGGGAGCTGGGGGCCCACAAAGGCTGGATCCCTGACTTCTCAGGTTATGTGGGGGGCTACTGGGCAGATAGATAACATGCTAAACATACAAAATTACATCTGTAAGTAGCTCTGCTCTGCACAGGCTAAATAAATAACATCTGTGTTACAAGAACCTCTATGTGATCTGTATCCCATGCTACTCCATTACTCCATCAGCTAATCTTATATTTGCCTTGGAAGCAATACAAAATCCTCAAAGGAATTAATAGCCAGCAACTGCATATCACCAGAACAATTTATTTTTCATTCTTTCCCCCAACAGATTGGAGAGATACATGTCTCTCATTTCTTTCTGAAACCTGGATTTGAACTGCTTTGTGCTGCTGCATCTTCCCATAACCCTGCAGAATGACAGCATTAGCAGTAATGAGCAAAGCACAGCAGCACCCCAGGACAAACTCTGGGACAAGTGGAAAGACCACCTGGGTGTAGTGTCATCAGAAGCAGATGGCAAATGGTACCTTCTTTTAATAACTATGATTATAGAAAGGGAAAATTCTACACTTCAGGGTTTTCTTTAGGTTTTTGACATATACAAACGATTTCTTGTTCTAAGAAATAAGTGATACCAGAAGGTATTTCAATAATTCTTTTGTTTTTCTTTCTGCCTAAGCCTCTCTTACACGAGCTTATCTCTGCACAGAAGCAGTGCAGCAATCTGTGGGGAAAATGAAAATGGTGCTAGAGGCTGCCAAAAAGTGTGGGAACAAGTCAATGATGAGTGAGGCAGGGAGAAGGAAATAAATTTATGAAGCTGTTGTCCTGATTGCTATATGCTTGAATCCAGCTAAGTAAAGGACTTCTCCTTTCCAAAAATACAGCTGATCTCAGCTTCTGACCCCCAAATGCCAGAGCAGCAGGGCTGCTGTAGCAGTTGTGAGCCCTGGCACTCTGATTACAGCGCTGAACCTCGTGTTCATGGACAAATTATTTTTGACTTGATTTTTCAGCAAACCCTTTTTTTCTCAGTGGGACATGTTGCTGTTGCACTCTACAGTATCTGCTCTTAATATCTTGACCTCATATATGGGAAATACTTATGAGACCCATAGGATGTGGGCAGGGTTGTTCAGTTACCACAGCACAGTGCCCAGAAGCCATTCAGCAGTGGTAAGTCCAAGCCACACAGCTTTTCACTGCTAACCCGCTCACATACCAAAGGAAAATGGGCTTGGTGACTTCACCCAAACGGGAGGGTGAAAAGAAACCGACACCTACCTGTGTTTTAAGACAACTCTGATGAGATGTGTCTTGCAATGAGTTTCCTAAACCTAGGCAGGTAGAGACTTATGGAGAGAAGGACAACACCCCAGTAGAAGCCCCAGCTGTGGAGATAAATTAGAAAAAAAGGCTTTTTAAATACCACAGGTGGGCAATAGCTCAACACCTGGGACACAGAGCCAAAGGGTTAGTCTCCAGAACAGGTTATGACTCCTCAACATTTAGGCTGTTGAGGCTGGTCGGGATATGGCTTGGCTTTGGAGTTGAGGTCTGGACTGAGGTTTTGACTTGTTGCTATTCTGAAGAGTTCCCCGAGGCAAATGTCTTACACTGAGTAACCTCCGTGTCAGGTTTCCAGTGCATCTTGAGTCTGGATTGGTGTCTAGGAGGAATGTGAAGTATTTAGCAGCACAGTCATTGCCTGCTTCAAGGAGGATGTGCTGCTGGCCTCGCTCCACAGGTTCCCTGGGGATGGGCTGAGCTTTAACTGAAAGCTCTGGTAAGTTTTGCAGACTCTTAGAGGAAGACTGGACACCCTGGGGCTGCAGAACATGCATGTTGGGGCAGAGTTCTCCACTTTTCACACAGAAAAGCCAAAATCTTAACTCTGAAATTGATGCTAAAGAAAGCAGCTCTTGGAACCCGTTCTGCATTCTCCGGAAGCAGGAAAGCCCCTCATGTTCCTGCCCTAACACATCCTCAGCACTACTTTCTAGTGGGATGCATTTCAACCTTTTTTTCAGGCATCACTGCTTTTTTACCACCTCCCCATCTCCTGCATTGCTATTTCTTTGCTTTCTTTCTAGTCTTGCTGCCTCAGAGAGTCTGAGCTGCTGCTCAGCCAGGACTGGAGAAATGGCCATGGAGACATACAATTTGTGACAGATAATTCTGATTTATGCCACTTGGTGCTATCACACAGGGCTTTGAAAACTACGTGTCTCAGTGCAGCCACATGTATTTTGCTGTCTGCTGCTCTGTGAAGACTGGAACAGCTTAAGGCTTCGTATGTATCCTCCTCTGCCTGGTGCGGAGAGTATCCTGCTATTGCTAAAAGGCATTTTGACAACATGCATTCAGTATTATCCTTCCTGCAGGGGATCTCAGCAGCAAAACTGTCGGAGTTGCTGGTCAAGGCCCAGTAGATATGGCTTCAGGCTGTGCTGAGGGAGTGCTATTTTCCCACCTTTGCTGTTCATGGTTTACTGGGTGAGCTGGGACGGCTGGTTTTCCCTTCAGGTGGTGCCTGGGGCAGAAGCAACAGATCTGGGAGTGAAAGGCCTAAGGTGTCACTTGCTGCTCCCTCAGCTTGAAGAACAGTAACTCACTGCCGCAGTAAAGAACCAGTCCTAAATAATTACTAAACTGGCCTCAAGATGGGACAGCAGAGCCAGTGGTGTGATGGATCTGTCACTGGCCCCAGAAACGGCCCAAGCGGATCCCACCAGGGAATGGACATTGTGCCGGAGATGAAAGAATCACCAAAGGCAGCGTTTTGAAGTTAGCCTGGAAGAGCAAAATGGCGGGAACTCTGCATGGCCAAGACCTTGGGGATGGGGCAAAGGGAGGGGAAAGGAGGCCCATATATGAACCCCCTGGGGATGTGCGCTCCTGCAGAGGAGACCCAGAATGAGGCTTCTGTGTCCCCCGATTTGCTGCACAACTTGACTGTAAGCAGATGTACCCCAGGAGCTGAGGAGCACCATGCCGACTCCAGCCCCTGCTGTGCTCTTGGGGGGTGCCCACGCCATGAAGTGGCTTTGGCAGGCCAGCAGATCCCATGTTCTGAATCCTGAGTGTGGAAGCAGGGACTCTGCCCGAGCATGCTGCACGTGATGTGATCCAACCATCAGAGGACACAGTCAGCTCTGGATAGGTGCCAGCTGTGAGGGCAGCCCCAGCCTGAGGTTTGCCTGCTTTAGGGTAGGTCACCATGTTACCTCATTTATATCTTTTTATGGTTTTGATGGTTTTGCACATATTTTCATTGTGCTGTGCTTTGCTTTTTCAGTCACGTGTGAAAAACAGTCAGGATACATAAAAACAGGAAAGCTCTTTAATCTTAAGGTCATGAGAATGACATTTGACCTGGCAAAGCTACTTGTCCAGTTTCTTTGCTTCTAATATACTTGGGTTTTTTCTTCAGTACTGACAGTGCTTCAAGCCTCTGGATTTTAGCTGTGGCTCCAACTATGAAGTTTTAGACAAGCGATGAGTCAAGGTATGTCTTGAGGGCACTATGGTAAACTAATAAATTATGCCATCCCAGAAGAGCTCAGGACTTGCTCTTGCTCTCTTTCCACTAATTTCTTCTTTTGTCTTGAAATATGTTCAAGAGTCTCCTAAGCAAACTGGTGGGTTTTGTTCATTGCATGATTTTCTTCAACTAGTGAATATTAATTCTCCTATTGGGTGAAATAATTAGAATAATGCAAATAGACCCAAACAAGAGTTGCAAATTAAATGATGCTCTGATTACTTTAAAATAAACAAAGCAAGAAAAATACATTGACTTTGACACCTACATTTATTGTATAAGCAGAATCAAGAGGCTAAAGACTAGAAGGAATGTTAAAAGTTCCAATGATGCTAAATCTTGGGTCATGCAATTTGAGCTTTGCCATTGGAAAATTGTTGCACATACATGCTGTGTTTTAAAAACAACACTGATGACCCTGCAAGAACACTCAATCGAATCAACTTCCCAAAATCACTCAAGCCTGTTTTCAAACTATTTGACTTCAGAGTCTGGCTACAAGGCACAGGTATCACTTGTGGAAGTTTCCAAACCTAGACTGAACTTTGCAGTGGTGCCTATCCTTTGTGAATGCTTTCACTATAATTTACAGGAGGGGACCACCCTTGCACAGGGCAGCTCACCCCAGTTTGGCAGTGGACCAAGCCAGCTTGCATTTGGCATGAGCAGGGAATGGCCCTGTCCCACCAAACTCCGAGTGCCACTTGGCAGCATCAGACCACGTGGAGCTTTTCTACAGCTGGCGAGGAGCAGAAACCCCTTGTTTCAAACCCCTGCATTATCAGAAAACTTCTAGAGTTTCTCAGGCATTCAGCACAAACCCGCAATCTGTCTGATTGAGTGAGAATGCCTTGCAGCGGGATCGGGTTTTATCCGGCACCAGATACACTGATAACCCTCCCTAATCAGTCGCTGATCTCTCCTTGGTGAAAGCACTCCCTGTGGTATTTTTACTGAGTTATTTTTAAATGACAGTGTGATATTTTGTTTTCTTTTGCTTGTTTGTCAACGAAGAACTGGCTATGCCGTGTGTCTGCTCTGACAAGAAACTTCCAGTTATTTTTCAGCCCATTCCAGCTGGGATGGAGGCAGGGCTGGAGAAAGTGCTGGCTGCAGGCAGGGTGAGCCCTCCAGGGAGCAGCAACCCTGAGGACCTCTGCCTGGCGGGTTCCCCAGCTGTGGGAAAAGCCTTCGAGGTTTCATCTGACTGGCGCTCATTGAGTTTTGGGTTGGTTTTCACAATTTGGCTTGTTTTATGTTTAGCTGAGCTGCTGTTTGCATGAATGTTAGAGTTTTGTTTTGTTGTGGGCGTTTTGGGGTTTTTTTGTCACTTGAATTTCACTAGGTTTTCAAGGAATTCCGCTTTTGGTTTTCGGTTCATGATGCTCTCAAAGTGTGAACATCTAAAAATTGAAAATTATAACCTGTTATGTCCAAATGGCATCACTGCATGGACAATTTGTGTTTCACCTCGTCAAACAGCTTTCCCAAATGGAGATGGAACAGGTTCCACCTCTTCATCCAAGCGCCTGGACATCGCTGCATGTTTCACAAGCGGCTGCATGCTGCACACGTCAGTTCTCTCAAAAATTCATTACAGACTGGCACTAGCCACTCTCCATCCCTCTAGGTTTCTTCTGGATGAAGGAAATATAAAATGCTTGCTGCAATTTTGCTGATTCCCAAGCGCTCCACCCTTAAGCACAACTGGATGACAGTTGTCCCACAGTTGCATACCAAGATCTTCTACCCCACCAAATTCAGACACGAATGGCTCACAGAAGATAAAACTCTCCTGGGAGATACGGATTGTCTATGACTGAGGGGCTATTGGACACAAAACGTGTCTAACGAAATCCTGGAAAATTACATTCTCTGGTTTTAAGTCCTCTGGTGGTACATGGGCCCAAGATTCCTGTTTTATCCCAGGATCTGTTCCACCACCTTCCCTCACATATGACATGTACAATACTGCTTCCCCACAGAGCTAATCCCGCAGACTTGATCAAGAATACTGTTCAGGTAGCTTGAATACCTTTCCATCTAAGAAACAGTGTTGGATCCAGCCTCAGGAGAGGAGCCAGTCTCTGCGGTCAGTCCTAGAAGCAGAACTAGATCTTTACTAAAATTTGCTGCCCTGATCCAGCAGATCCAGCAGTTGGAACAAGAGGGAGAATTGCATCCCTTCTTAGCCTTAGCTCTGCCAATTCCCACCAGTTACTGAGGCTGGTTTTCACAGTGCAGAATCCAGTAGAACTGGATTGAAACCAACATGCTTTTTTCCCATTGAGGATCTGACTTATATGCTAAAATCTTTTCAATTTTCCAGTTTCTAATACAAAAGCCATTGGGAGGACCAGATATAGCCTGATGGGTTAGATTTTAAAGATATGTTGGACACCAATGATTTCTGCTGCCTTTGGTTAAGATCCCCGAGGCAATAATAACGGAAGCTGTAAAAATATATCCCTTATTCATCATGGCTTTACGTCAGAAGTTTACTGCTCTAATCATTAACTAGCCTGCTGCATTATCTATGAAAATTGCTTGGTAATATTTATGAAATGTGACCTTTGTTAATTCAATGTTACAAAGTGTTGGATTCATCCTGTTTGCAAGTGGAACAGATTTCCAAATCACTCTGCAATTAGTACAGTTTGATCTAACCAGCCTATCTCTGCATGGGGTAGCCTTCTACTGAAACAGCAGGATCGCTGTCAGAAATGGAATGTATTTTCCATATGGCTGAGAGTATGGCTGTGACACCTGCTTGCACTACATCATCTTTGGCAAAGGTAATTGCTGAATGAATATTCCCAATAAGGGAAAACAGTAACCAGACTTAGAAAGATTTTTTTTATGAGAAATACCTCAATTGACGAAAATAAAAATATCAGTGACTAAAAATGATTGCTATGTGTAATATCGTCAGCGGAAACCAAGAGGAAATAGGACAATGTTAGGCACAATTAGCCATTCCACAATCAATACAGATAAAGGAATTGCAAGTGACAACAGGAAGATTCAGGAGACTAGGGCAGTCGAGATGCTTTGGTGTGAAATTCTCCAAATCGCTCCCAAGGCCACCAAAAGAAGGGGATGGTAAGGTCCTTCCCCACCTAAAAGTCCATACTCCTGATCCATGTAATGCTACCACGGATTTCTGATTCTCACAGGACAACCTGTACTGCTTCAGCATATGTGGTGTTTTGGAGGAACCAAGTTTCATTGGAGCAACAAATGTGTCGGACAAGCATCACGCAGTGAAGCCATGTGGCACCATTCAGCAGCAGATCACTAGGAATGTGTAGGGTCTGCCGCATTATTATCATATTTTTCCATTCCCAGAGCTCTGCATGGTCAGTGTCAGCACTCCCATTTTCAGTGCAGGATAACCAATGCTCACTCCAGCTGGGTCTGCCTCACATGACACACCACACTGGGAACAAACTGAGCATCTACCTGTCCCTGCATTAGTCCCCTGAGTTTGTCCACCAGCAATGGACAAAATCAGAGCTTGGTTTGATGAGCCAAGTTAAGCTCTGATGAAATCTCTACATAGACTCGTAAAAGACCCCAGTCTGGCCCTGTGTTTGATTTTCCTCTAGAGTGACATCTGACTGTGCTTTCCTCTGCAGGAAACAAACATCCTCTTGGATAAAGCAGGGACTGGAAAGCCACAGAGACACCCACTCTCATGTTCTGCTCCCAGTGTGGGAACAGAGAAGGAGGCTGAGGCAGAGATGGAATGGGACGGGCAGCAGGTCCTCATCCAGTACAAGCTGGTGCAGCTGCCCTGCAGACAGCAGAGCTCTACCAGGCCAAGGGTGCTTCACAGGATGGTACTGAAGTCCTCACAACAGTCCTGCCTTTCAAACTGGTGTTTTAACATGTTTTTTCCCATATATGAAATGAAAGCCATATTAACCCACAGGACCTGAGTAGTTTGATGTGGAGGCAGCAGCACAGGCTGCAGAAAGCTCTGCCCATGCTCTGTTGCCAGTCAGTCCTCCGTGGTTCATGATTTGGTCCTAAAATTTGAAGCTGCCTGTAAGTCTGGCCAGCAGTGCCTGATAAACCTCCCCTCTCTCTGTGTCCTTGACAATTTGCCAGAAAACAGAAAAGCTGCTAAGGAAACAAATGTGAGTTGTGCCTGTGAATTACTTGGGTTTCTTGGCATCTGGCTGAAAATTGTGGCTCCCGTTCCCAGAACTCACCAGAATCAGGGAATCCTCTTTCCTCCACATCACTCCGCTGTCTCCCAAGGGAAAAGAAAAAATACAGACATTTGAACAAGGAAATAGCAAGTGAGAATACAGAGATGTGTACAGGCTTTTATGATATGGGAACTGGGGAAAAAAAAAGGCTCCATAAGTACCGGTACCATAAGCTGCAGCATTGTCTGCTAGTGGCAGTTGGGAGAGGGACCTCTGACAGGCTACATTCACCACAGCCCACTCACTCTCCAGGTGCATTTATTTGGATGCCTTTCCCATTTTCCAAAATTGTTACCTAATGCAGGAAAATTTGGAAGGGATTAAACTGTTTGCTGTGAACCAACTGTCAAGAAGGAGAAGATTTGAGAGTGAACATGTGAAAGCAGGGAGAAGGGGAACAAGCAGCTGCTCTGATGGGATGAGCTCAGCCCCTCCAGGTGTCCCCGGAACACAAACACGTGCCCTGGCAGCCACGGTGAAGGTAACAGGACTGGCAGGGACTGCAGCACTCAGAAGTGGGGCAGCAACAGCACAGGCGTAGCCACCCTCTGGCTTCTTGCTGGGGCTCCATCGCATGCATTTATTGCAGTTGCAGTGCCCACAGTGGTGCAGAATGGGTGAAGTCCTGAGGGGATCTGGTTATCCCACAGCTCTGAGGCAGGCATAGATCCAGGGAAAGAGGGAGGCTGGGAGAGAAGAAATGGTCTGGCCAAAAATATGTCTAGAAATCCCCAGGGTCCTGCTGGAGAGCACGGCTAGAGCCAGGTTCCTCCCCACTGAGCTGAGCGAGTTCCTCTCCGCAGCAATCAACACAATGTTTGTCTTCTCAGAATCAAGGATTGCTCCATCAGACAAAAGATTTTCCTCCTACTGGGTCCTTCCTCAAAGATGGGGCTCTATCTACCATCCACTGGTGTTCTCTTTCAGGAAATGCAAGTATGAGTGAGTGTGATGTGAGAGCACCCCACATCTCTGTAACGTCTACGACATCCCAGCATCCACAGTGTGAAATCCCCATTCGGTTTCAGGTCATCTCTTTGCCTTTTTTTTCCAACCACATCAGCATTTTTTAGCTTCTGAAAGTGTAGGAGTTTCTACTTTTTTGCATAATTAGGAAATTGAGAGCTGTGGTTTATCTACATGTTTCCTGTGAAACACAAAGGGCTGAGAGATTGGGGGAGAGTGTGGGGTGGGGTGTTTAGATAAGGCTGCCTAGAGAGTACAAGGATGAGTGTGCACTATCACAAGGAGAGATTTTTCCCTGGGTCCCACTAGCATAAAGAGAAGACTGCAACCAACATTTGTCTGTGGAACTAGACTTCTTGTCTGTGGACTTGACTTCTGAGAAGTATCCCTCACTCCCAAAGGGATGTGCTGCCACTTGCTGTCACAGTAGCTCTCAGGCTGTGGTTCAGTGGCCAGGGCAGCCCTCCTTTCTTGCCAAGGGGCCCTGCAGTGCTGGCCGAGCACCCTCTTCTTCACCAATGTTAGTGACATTTTCTGCTGTGAAAATCCTTTCCCACATTGCAATGTTTGCCACAGAAAGGTTTTGTTGACTAGAAGGTGTTTTGAACAACTTGATAAGGAAGGGGCATGGAGGGTGAGGGATGGTCCATCCATGAAGATACAGGCAGCACTGATGGAGAGCTTGGTGCTCCCCATCAAGCTGCCCTTTCCCATCCAAGCCTCAGCCCTGACATGGGCTGGGACTGCCGGGATGGGGAAATGGCTCTGGGAAAGCAGGAGGAAGGCATGCCATGATTCAGCAGCACTCCTTTTTGAAATCAGCTTTCCAGCTGCCAAAAGAAGGCAAAGTTCCTGTTTGGAAATGTTTTCAGTTGAATACATCATAAAAAGTAATAAGAGATATTTCAATATGTAAACAGTAGCTCTTTTGCCCTAGCAAAAAAAAAGAAAAAGGCAATTACAGCCTTTGCGTGTTGCTGGCTGTTTACTAACATGTAACATAACTCTAGGGATCAAAAGTGGGGGAAAGAAACTGGATTAAAGGAAATGTGCGCTTTTTTTAACTGAAAGTGTGCACCATAAAACTATTATGGTGAGAGGATGACTAATGTAAGCAGTGTGTGTTTTGAAGCGTGTCATGAACACTTTTTATGCTTTCTGAACACACAAAGAGAAACCCCAGGAGAGAATTAATTTACAAATCTGATTAAGCATAGTGCCTAAGTGGCAAAAAGCATCATACAATAAATAGTAGACTCCACAGGTGAGCAAAGCTTTAAAAAAAATAAAACAAACATACTCTACAAAGAGCCCAGATGTGTGCATTTTGGATAGTTTAATGTGTTTGATTAGATGTCAGAGGTACAGACAATGAAAACAGAGGTCACGCTGAAGTAATAATACTGACCTCTTCTTCATTAAGCCATCATACTGCCTGCTAGTGTAAAGCACATATCTGAATTTGGAAAGTAAAGGTGAGGCTGTAAACAGAAGAATGAGTCCTAAGATAATGATTTTCTGCTCGATGTCAAAAAAGACTTTAAGTGTATTGCTTGGCCAGCCATAGAGGAATAAAGTAGGGGTGGACCAAGAACCTGCCACCTCCTGGGTTTTTTTTTCCCCTCACCAGACCCAACCTATTCCCCCCCCACCAACCCACAGAGTAGGGCCAATCTACCCAAGCACCAAGTCTTTCCCCTCGGGTGCAAGATCTGTGCTGCTTTGCACAAGGTCATAACAAGGTCCTGCTCCAGCCACTTTTGGCACCAGTCTTGGCTACTTGAGTCTCAGCAAAACTACCTTTTGTGTGGGTTGTGCCAGCCTTCGTTCATGCTCAGTTATAGGGTAGTTTATGGTAGTGTTTCAGAACTGAGCAGCACTACTGCTCAGCAATCAGGGGTTACCTCTCTTCAGGGACTTTCTGAGTTCACAGTAGTTTGGATGCTAATTACAATACCTTATAGCCATAGATCAGAGGAGCCTTCAAACTCCAGACACGTTTATTAGAAGTTAAAGCTTTAAGTCTAACCAGTGCACCTCTGAATATTACACCTATCCTTTTATCCGAGGGGAATATACTTTTACTAATCTTCTCACCCCCCTGGCATAACTGACGGTATACATAACACTTAAACAACCCTTATCATTTAATCCAAAAACAGAGAGGTGACAGCGTGACCTGGCTTTCCCATGTGAAGTGAGTGGTGAAACTCTCTATCCTAATACTGTCATGGCAGTTGTCTGATACAGGTCTACCTTTCACCATCCTTAGCACATCCAAATGAGAGGCAAAAGTGAAAATCCATCTCTGCGTTACACTGGTCCCAGTGAATAGAAGGAGGACCATTTTGTGGTGAAAGCCCTGAACTAGACTCGAGGTATCCAAGTTACTACAAGTTACTACAGGTATCCTGTTCCTCTAGTAATGAGATCTAGGGATTTTTCTGGGTTTCTACTTCCCTCTTCATAGGGAAGATATATTCATAACAACTTTCTCCTACCTTTGTCTGTTTTCTCTGTGTTGACTGTAAGGTCTTCACATTAGAAAAAGCTCTCTCACTGTGTGTAGGTCATCTGGACTAGTCTCCTGTAGATACCAAGAGACCAGCAACAATGAAGAAGAGCTGAAGAGCTGCCAGTGTCCTGAGAAGGTGGAAAAAGAAGAATCCATTAAGCAATGCCCTGAAACTTCTTTTCTGTGGGTTGGTAAAACACACATTCACTTACACAATGCAGGCACTGTCAGTGAGGCAGGAAGTTATGTCCTCGGTATCAAGTCTCTGTGCTGTGACTGCAGGGAGTCCAACACCTTGGACGTGGCTCAGGCAGAGAATCTGTGTCACACGAAAGGAGAGGAATGGAAACAGCGTGAAACCATCGGCAACAAAGGAAGGCAAACAAAAACAGGACAGAAGGGATCAGAGACACAGAGCCAAGTACAAGGCAAAAAACCAGACCTGTGGAAAGCTGGTAGGACAGCAAATAAAGTAAGTTTAAATTCTCCATCCTGCCTCCCAGGTTCTTCCACCTCACTAGCTCCTTGTTATTGAAATTTTCTCCCAGTGCTAAAATCAACACAAAAGGACGTGGCATCCCACATGACACTTGCAGGGTAAACATCTGCTTGAGGATGAATCACAGAATATCCTGAGTTGGAAGGGACCCACAAGGATCATCGAGGTCCAACTTCTGGACCTGCACAGGACACCTGCAAGAACCCCCATGTGCCTGAGAGTGTTGCCCAAACACTCCTTAGACTCTGTCAGGCTCGGTGCTTTAACCACTTCCCTGGGGAGCTTGTTCCAGTGCCCAACCACCCTCTGGGTGAGAGAACCTTTTCCTTTTCCTTAACCTAACCCACCCTGACACAATTTCAGGCCATTGCCTTGGGTCCTGTCACTGGTCACCACAGAGAAGAGATCACTGCCTGCCCCTCCTCTTCCCCTCATGAGTATGTTGTAACTGCAGTGAGGTCTCCCCTCAGCCTCCTCTTCTCCAGGCTGAACAGCCCCAGTGCCCTCAGCCGCTCCTCATACAACTTCTCCTCAAGGCCCTTCACCATCTTCATTCCTCCTTTGGACTCTCTCTAATGGCTTAATATCTTTCTTATATTGCAGTGCCCCAAACTGCCACGATGTTCATGGTGAGGCTGCCCCAGTGCAGAGCAGAGCAGAACAATCCCCTCCCTGGCTTGGCCGGCGATGCTTTGCCTGATGCCCCCCAGGACATTTGGCCTTCCTGGCTGCCAGGGCACTGCTGACTCACAGGGAGGTTTGCGTTTTGCATACATCACATTTAGCAGATACAGTGCTGTGTGGGTTACATAAGGCTGGGTCATAACCCCCACATGCTACAGCATCTTAGATTCTGGTCTCCCAACACACAGAGCAGTTTAAGTGGTATTTTTTTGCATGGAAGGTTGCTTTTGGCAAGTCGTCCCTTTTGGAGGCCATTCCTTTTCCCCTCCATGATGTCAAAGAAATGTTTTGGAGTTAAGCAAAGATCTTTCCTTTGCTGGTATTTAGTGCCTCAAGCAAAGCCCTGAACCCAACACTCATCTTGAAGGTTTAGCTGGGAAGAATTGTAGGGAAGCTGCATGTAGAATCATTGTTTGGCCAGACCTATGCATCCCACCTGTGAGCCCTGAAAAAAGTAATCACAACATCAGTCCTATCCACACAGCTATAGTAGGAGTCTGACAACAGTTAGATACTCATTAGCATGATTGATTTCCCATTATCTAATTAATTACTACAGATTTCACATTTTTACGTTACCTGCTTTGCCATTTGTCCAAGAACAGCAAATGGCCCATCACCACAAAGTGATGGCAGTGAATTTGTCTTTGTCCTGTACCTTGCATTGTCCCCCAAATTGGTGAAGAACTCCAACCAGGCACTGGCAAGAGTGGCCCAAGAGGTCCCTGGGTGCTCCATCCCCTGCCTGAGGCTGGAGCCAAGCCTCTTGCCAGCTTCTCATGCTGGAGGTGCCAAAGGTTCCCCAGGTAGCCCATCCCAGTGCCTCACTGTCCTCACCAACAGAACATTTTGCTGATATCTGACCTCCTTGTTGCCATTTAAATGCATTGCGTCTTCCTCTCTTGGATGCTGAAAGCTGATGATTTCCTGCTTGCACTAGTTTTTTTTGTTGCATAAGGAAGGGAGCTTGTTACAGTCATCCCACCTGACACTTCACTGTTTCCGTATGTATACCAAGAAAAGAGAGTTGGCCATTTCCTTGCTTTAGGTGGAATAAGAGACTGCAAGACAGTGTGGAATCAAGCCCATAATTTTTTATTCTAAACCATACGTTACAGATACAGTTCCTACAGAGTGCTCATCTAACATTCAGTTTCATTTCTCCATAGGAGTAATTAGCTTGCAATGAGGAAAATCATTTAATTAGGCCCACAACTGATTAGAGCCTGGTGCACAGTCTATCGAAATAAAGGAGAATATACAAATTGATTTCAATGTGTTTTGGGTCAGACCCAATCTTCTGAAGCAAATAGAGAGATAAGACAGCATCTGCTGAGTATTCACCTGCCAAGTCTTTGTGCTGATCTCTAATTTTAGGTCCTACAGGCAATTGTCCAGGTTATTTACCACCTGGGCTGTTTTGATCTTCTCTCAAACGTATGTATTGATGTACGAGCTCTCTTATCTCTACCATGATAACACTGGCCCAACTATAATAGCAGCATGAGGCTCAGGATCAATACTGATTCCTCCATCATTCAGCTGAACAGCATTTTATTTACCTAATTACTAATATCTCTTAAGGGCCTGGACTGGAAAATCTTGACTAAGCAGTCTAAAATGTGTGAATTGGACACGCTACAGAAATGCAGGGTATTATCATCACTGTACAATATGTGATGTACATACAATCTTCCTGTCACAAATTCACTTGGTTCCATCACAGCTAATACAAATAAATGACAGAATCCTATGGCTGGCAGTAGATTTTCATCAGCCACATTATTCCCCTACTGGGAATAGAACACAGCAATTTGCTTACATAATTACTGCAGGCCTATAAATATGTTACAGATATCTGTCCTCTGATAAAAACCTGTTTTCCCATATAGGTATGCAGACACTTGGCTCCTGGAGAATGGCTGTATGGAAAGACATCATGGGTCCATCTCTAATTTCCTTCTCATCTCAAAAGCTGATTCAACCAGATTACAACTCAGTAGATTTTGCATGTCCAAGCACCCAGGTGAGTAATTTCCATGCTTAAATTTGCAAATGTAACTTTTTCTTCCTTGGTTCCTCCTCCATAATAAATATTCTATAAACTAACGGCCTCTATCTACTTTATTGGTCTCCACAGGACACATGAACTCATTCTTCCATATCCAGACGGATTTTCAGACAAAAGTGCAATATAAATTCATTGGAGCTTCTTCCTATTAACTCAGCAGACATGACTGACAGATACCCAGGACGCAGGTACCTCGGGTAGAGAAAATTTTATGTTTTTTACTTTACAGAATCATAAAATCAGTTAGTTTGTAAAAGACCTCTGAGACCATTGAGTCCAGCCTATGACCGAACATCACCATGTCAACCAGACCATGGCACTGAGTGCCATGTTCTAAGGATAGATGTCACTGAGACTGTCACTGACTGATTTTGTTCATAAAGCCCAGTTGCCTCCCTCCTGAAGTGGACATTTTGTTTGCCAAAGGCAGGCTGGCTTCAGCTCCCTTTGCTAGCACATGTGCACAACCATGCTCTGTTTCTCTCTCTGTCCTGGCCTGCAGCAGGGTGCTAAGCATCAAGGCAGCATAGAAGATGATCACAGCAAGGCAGAATATTCTTTTACTGCTATATGATGGGCTTGTGTCAAAGCTAACAAGAAGGCCACTCTAACAAAGTGAGTCTGAGCCATGATTTCTTCAAAGCCTCTTTGCATTGCACTAGTCTATATATTTTGTGGAAGCTTAATGCAATAGAAGTGTACACAAAGCCCCTTGTGGAAGCTTAATGCAATACAAGAGTACACAAGGCCCTTTTCCTACACCAAGGGAATGTAATAAGACCATGACATGCCTGAGATTCAGATCTGAAATTCATGTAACAAATATACTTCCTTTGCAGTATATCTTAATGCCAGACATGCCAGACTGGGGACAGCAACACCCAGCCCTCCTCCCAGCCCTTCTCCTGCCTTTGCTGAGTGACGCTGGCCAATTGTTTCACCACTGTCTTGTTTCTTTTTTGTCTTTTAAAATTAAAGCAGTGACACCACTGCCTTCTGTGAAGCGCTTCCAGTGTGGCAGCCTCGGTGAGGATTTTTAGGATGATGCTATTCAAAATTGCCAGGCATGGTTTAGGCAGAGCAGGATGATGGGAGTAAATCAGTGTCTCTCAAGCTTTTCAATCTATTCCTCACTTCAATCAGTTAAGAATAATTTCATGCCTGATCACAGAAATGGCTGCAGGGCCTGGCGGCAGGGTACTGCGCGTCTCGCTGGTCCGGGAGTGCTGGCAGAGAGGGGCAATCGAGGTCCCTGCAGCCAAACTCTCAAGGACGCTAAGATACAAATGTTGTCTTTCATAATAACAGCAATTAACAAGAAATGAACGTTACAAGGGACTGGCATTCAGTTTGAAGCACTTTTTTTTTTTTCTTTTTAAGATTTGACTTTTAAGCATGTGTGTACTGTAGCGTTACATAAATCCTTGCTAAATTCCAAAGAAAACCAGGAAAAATTCAATTGCTTTGGGAAAGACGGTGACTCAAACAGTGCAGCAAACAACTGGTAAAGGCCAGGCAGCAAGCTGGACTACTGAGCATCACGTAGAGAGCCCACCAACTCAAATATGTGGGAGCCACTTGGATCCATAGGGCTCCACAGTATCCATAGTACTTGCTGTTGTGGTCCTGGACCAAGCTACTCTCCAAGCCTATGCCTGGGTACAGTTCAATGGGAGGGACAGGTCAAGGACCAACCCAGGAAGCACATGGAATGAGATTGCACAGACACAACTCCTCCCCACTACGTAGTCCCTCAACACTGCAGCAACAACCTGTTAACCCCGATACCCTACGTGCCTTCATGACATGTAACCTCGGCTTTAAGGTCTGAAAGCAGCTCCCTAATGGGCTGCCACACATCTTCAGGCACTTTGAACTTAACTCACCCCAAACTAAAAGCAAACCATACACAAAATAAAGAGATGACTAAAAGCCACACGTGCACCAGTAGCAGTCCAGAGGAGATACGGTGCCAAGCAGCTGCAGTGACACCTTCCATCTGAGATCAGGGATGGAGAATGCTCTTTGACCCCGCTTTACTTGGCAGAGTAAATAGAATCAGTGTCTCCAATTGGGCTTGGGCACTTACAAAACTGTTACTTCTGAAACTTCTTTCTGTTCAACTTTCAGGTGTTTTGGCTTCAGCTCCTAGGAAACAGAGTTCATGATTTGAATCACAGGTAAGATGAGAAATTAAATGGGATTTGAGGTGCTGAGTCAGGGAGCTAAAATTTGTCAGTGGTAGCCCTGAGTGCAGATCCCCTCCTGCATGGGAAGGCAGCTAACTCTTTGCTGATTACTTAAACCTTGCAACACCCAAGGAAACAGGGGGATAGACTCCAAGGCACAGTGTAGGGGATTATCTTTGGACATAGGAATAAGATACAGTAATGAATTTAAAAAGGTAGAAGAAAAATACATTCAATAGCCAAATATGAATGAGTCAAATATGAAAAGCAGCATAGGCCTAAGTATTCCTTTAAGGCCATAGGTGGGGAATAGTGAATGAAGTTTCTTGAATTATTGATTGTCAGCTTCAGACCTCTGCCCTCACCACAGCTCAGGGCAGTGAGCAGTTCTGATGTCACTGATCTCACATGCCATGTCATGCCACAGGACGGATTTTGGAAAAGAAAGGCACTGTAACATTTAAAACTGTAAATATTACCACTGCAATCACCGAGTGCAGGCAGCAAAGAAACCGCAAACAGTTCAGGTTTTGGGGTGTGGCTGCTGATGGCTGTCCCTTCTGCTTCTAAATATAAAGTTTTTCAAACTTCACCATGAAGTGACAGCTACCCCTTATCACTGAAGGCCAGCTGTTTCTTTAGCACTCAGCTGTTCCTGCTGCTTGCTCATAGAAATGGAAAAAAGCTATTTAGAGACGCAAATCTGCAAAGCCTTCGAGCACATGTATCTTAGAGCCCGTCCTTCAGATCTTAAAGTAATTCAGTTGATCCTCTTTCACACCCATTTTACACCTCTGCACCCACGCTGACACCACCAAAGCTAGTCCTGGTTCCCTGGCACAAATAAAACCACATCCAGAACAATTCCTTCTAGGTATTTTAAAAGTTTTTAATAGTGTCTCGTGAGACGGACTTGTTCACTCCCTGGGAGATGCAACTACAGGTCAATGTGTGTCACTGCTTGTTTGGAATGAGCCAGCCCATACACTGTCCTTCCCAAATGCATGTGGGTTTACTCTGGATTTCATCAGCAGGGGCTTTGGGGGAGAGGGGTGGTTTACACAGATTCCTACAGTTCAAGCAAACTACAACAGTATATGACTCCTGGGGCCAAGACCCACCATGAACAGAGATCAGCTGGCTTCTGTGATTGCACTGGTCCCCATTTTGCAGTCCTCAGCACCACTGCATGACACTTATTCATGCACAGTCCAGCTAGCTCCAGTGGCTCCTCTCTTCCCAAAGCAGCCTTTCTATGCAGGGAAGGGTAGAAGGAGAGGGCCCTGGAAAATAACAATATCAATGTGAAATTGTGCTTGATGACCTTAAAATAACTGTCTTCAAAATACTCCTGCCCACATTGAACAGCAGAGAGAGCAATCACATTGAGTCTGATGTTTTTTTACCCTGGGAGTGGTTAGAGGTGCTGGGTTTGGGTCCCAGAGAGTGCAGGGGAGGCTGAGGCAGCTTCAGTCCAGCAGTCAGAGCTCTGAGGAGTGTTTGGTGATTGCTCATTGTCACCAATGGCCAGTGGGGTGCTCAGCAACGGGCCATGCAGCCTCCTGAAGCACTGCCCTGTGCAGAGCTGTGCTTCTTTGGACTCCTGTGTGTTTCCAGAGGCAAACGGTGTGTGCTCAGAGTGTCATGGGGAAGAGCAGGAGAAGCTTTAGGCCTTCAGAGCCTCAGTAAATCCACACCTGAATCCTGGGCTTTCATACAAGCACATACCACTTTCACCGAGGTGCATTTAGTACCCAACACATTCATCTTCCGTTATGGATGCATGACTGATTCCACGCCGTGTGTACAAAACAGTTTAAGTTACATTTAGACAAGTATAAAAAGAAATATAGGTGTTCTGAAGATCTGAGGTCCTGCTGGATTGCTGTGGCTGCAGAAGAGAAGGGTGCCTTATCTATACCTCTTTGCATCTTTTTCACTAAGTGCCCTATGCACGTGGTCAGGCAAAGGGAACTTTCTTTCCTGTGTGGACAACACAGACCTATGCATATACGGTTTCATGCTGTTTCGTAACAGAAAGCAATGCCAAATAGTGCCTAAACCTACTTCCAGTTAACAGCAAAACTGCCATAGGTTTCAATGGGTTTACAGTAAAAACTGCACTGTCTCACCCATATGCAGCAGAATTTCAACAGTTCAAGCAGCAAGTGCAAATGTTGCAGCAATTTCTTTTTTACCTTTGCAATTTATGCACCAAATTCCCTTCCACCTTGTAATTCATGGAGTAAGACTTTTTCCAAACAGAGATAAAATTCTCTTAAATTACAATCACAACGCTGCTTTCTCCACTGTCTTGTATTTTCTCTTATCCCTAGTGCCTGGACTAAATGGCAGTAAAATGTGATCTGTGTTTCAGCAGTGTTCAAGAGCTGAATTACATTTGTGCATCTGAGGCAAGAAAATACAGATTTAACACAAAATCAGGTGTAATGTATATGTGGCTTTACCTCAATGCTGCCAAAACAGTAAAGCATAAACCTTGTTTTAACCTGAATCGCTATTAGCCTCTTAAAAGGAAACTGGCTGACATCTTTTGCCAAGGAATAAACACACAGGACAATATTCTGCATCCCTTCTATATGCTGAACAGCTCTTACCCAAACAGCTCAATTAAAACCAACGGGACCACTTGTGTGCCTAAGTGCTATCCTGCAAGAGGGCTGATTACAGGCTTCGGCGCTTCTGGCCTGAAGATGTACCGACGTGTGATCACAGCACAGCTTAAAATACGCCTATTTTAAAACTACTTGCTCGTGTTAAAACCAGCCGGTTTCAGGCAGCAGCTGTGCAGGAGCCATCTGAGATAAGGATGCAGAGCTAGCAGCGCGAATAGGATGGTGTGGACAGGAAAGGTGGCGGGCTCCTTCCTGCTCGGCCTGCGCGTCAGGAGCCGGGCTATTCTGGTGGATGGATTCTGTGTACCCAGATGACGACAGGCAGCTCCATGTGCTGGCAAGGGCTGGAAAGCCGGCAGTAACTCTGCCCGCATTTCTGAGAGCTTCCCACTGGTCCTTTTTTCCCAGCAGGCCGGACCATCGCGCAGAGTTCAGCAATTCCTTTAAGATGTCTGGGCGCGTTTTTGCAGCACCGCTTGTCTTACTCTCCCTCGCGGACTGTGAGGGGGGTCACGGGTGCACGTGTGCACGCGGCCGGACGCGTTTTTACATCATCTCTGCGCATCCTATTTGTATCGTGTTTTCCGTTCCGACTTATTTCTTGCCGTACTCCCCACCACGGACTCCTCCACC
>VXAY01004768.1:0-12176 GCA_013399855.1 Oxyruncus cristatus
ATTTCTCCACCAGATTTCTCACCAAAAACTACAAAATCAGGAACCCCAGTGCACAATCACAGATCTCCTGAGCGGTCAACTATGTCAATAGAATTTGGTCAGGAGTCTCCTGAGCAGTCTTTAACAATGGACTTTAGTAGGCAATCTCCAGACTATCCTACTGTAGGCACTAGTATACACCATATATCTGAAAATGGAACAACAGAAGTAGATTACAGCCCTTCAAATATACAGGACTCTATTTTTGCATGGAAGATTTCCCCTGTGGAGCAGTCATCTTACTCTCAGGAGAAGGACATTTCAGAAATTATTTCAGTTTCTCAAATTGAAGTTTCATCCTCGACTTCATCAGCTCATACACATTCCCAGTTAACTTCACCACTGCCAGAAGAAACCTTTTCAGGTGCTGTTCCACCCAAACATATGACACTACATTCTTCTCTTATCTCAGAAAAGATGCAGAGTCTAGGAGAAAAACTTTCACCAAAGTCTGACCTATCTCCATTAACTCCAAGGGAATCTTCTCTGTACTCTCCTAGTTTTCCAGATTCATCTCCTGCAATTACAGAAGCTGTTTCAGCTGGTCACACGTCTTTGTTATCTTTGCAAGTGTCCTCTGTCAAAGCATTTGGTTACCAGGAACCCCTAACAAAGCACAGTCCAGAATCTTTAATCAGCCCAGAAAAAGAAGATTCAGAGAAAAGCAGCAGGTCACCAGAAGAACTCAATTGTTCTTACAAGGCCACAGAGAAAACTGTTAGGTCACCAGAGGATATTATCTACTCCTATGGGGCAGTTTCAAAATCTAGGTCACCTCGGGCCACAGATTATTCCTATGAGACAACAGGGAAAGCCACCAGCTCACCTGAAGCCACAGATTACTCATTTGAGACAACTGGGAAAACCACCAGATCATCCCAAGCTACTAGCTATTCCTATGAAGCAAGTGCACATTTTACTCCAGGAAAACCTTTAGCAGAATCCCGTCAAGATGTTGACTTATGCCTTGTGTCCTCCTGTGAATATAAACATCCTAAAACTGAACTTTCACCTTCATTTATCAACCCAAATCCCCTTGAGTGGTTTGCAAGTGAAGAACAGTCTCAATATCAAAAGAAACCATTAACTCAATCTGGGAGAGCTCAGCCACCTTCTGGGGGAAAGCAGCAAGGGCAGCAGTGTGATGAAACCCCTCCCACATCCATGAGTGAGTCTGCCCCATCTCAGACTGATTCAGATGTTCCCCCTGAGACTGAGGAATGTCCTTCCATCACTGCAGATGCTAACATTGACTCAGAAGATGAGTCAGAAACCATTCCAGCAGACAAGACAATTATGTACAAACAAATTGACCCACCACCTGTCCCGATGCAGGATCACAGCCCTTCCCCTAGGCATCCTGATGTCTCCATGGTTGATCCAGAGACTTTGCCCACTGATCAGAATTTGGGTAAACCTTTGAAGAAGGACCTCAAAGAAAAGACAAAGACAAAAAAGCAGGGTACAAAGGCCAAGTCATCTTCTCCTGTTAAAAAAAGTGATGGTAAATCAAAACAAATGGCTTCACCCAAAACAACTGTAAAAGAATCTTTAGACAAAAATTCCAAAACAGTTTCTCCAAAAAAGAAGGGGTCTGTGGAGAAAGCAACGAAAAATATCTCTAATCCAGAAGTAAAGTCTCAATTGGAAGAGAAAGACAAGGACACCAAGAATGCAGCAAATACAACAACATCCAAGTCAGCAAAGACTGCAACCACAGGTATAGATAGGAGTTCCCTAATGTAAAGATTTTCTTTGTTGTTGCAGTGATATTAGATTGCCTTTATATCAGCTGACAATGTGGTTTGTAGCAAACCCCCAAAAGAAAGTTCATGTTTTAAATATAAATCCGGTGTATTATGACTACATTTAAATGAATGAAATTTACTGAATTAACTTTCAAAATCTGATAAACTTGATGTGTCAGTTTTTTCAGATGTAAAGAATTAGAGAGGGTACATCAAATATAAAGAACTTATTACTAAATGTCTGAATTGTTAACCAACTAATAGAATTAAAAGTACCACTTCTGTAGGTGAAATCAGTAGTAAAGTAAATCACTTTATTGATTGTGAGAATCATGTAGGCATAATGTTCTTAACATAAAATAATGCAATTCAATATTGTGAGAGGCATAGGTACAATTAGACATTGGATGCTTTTATTACTTTGCTGGATTAATTTTAGAAATAGTATTTTCAAAAAATTATAACAGTTGTAAGAGCACTTTCTGTGAGCTGAGCATGTATATCACATAATTCAGTTAAAGTTTTATGCCATCAGTGATGACTAAACATACAGAAAACTAGTGTAATTTTGAATTAATGTTGTATATTCTAAGTAGTAATAAAATATGAATTAGATTACTGAAGGACAAATTATGCTAATATTTTGTTTCTGTCAGATCTTGTTAGAGAGTGTTTTGGGGATGCTTGGATTTTGCTCTTGTCAAGACTGATGTTCTTGAGGTTTTTTTACAAGGAGCAAGTCTAGGATTCAGTACAAGCAAACCAGCATTCAGCTATCTGTAGCTTCATCATTTTAACTGGTCCACTGTTTCTTTCTTACACCATTATTTGCATTGTCTCTCTTAGTAGATGTTTTTCAAAGCAGCAGTGCAGTTCCTCATGCTGTACATTTCTCCAGCACTTCAGTTTTATATTAGATTCTTCTTCCTTGAAGCATACTTCTCAGGTATATTCTAGTGCTGAAGACGAGACTATATTTGATAATGACATATAAGTGAAAAATGTAGTGCCTAATATTTTATCCAATGTTGGTATCCACAATTCAGAAAGATGTATCACAGATGTTTTATGATGAAAGATGATAAAAGATTTTGTAATATAACCAAATAGTTAAAAACTCTCTAATTCAGGAAATCTTATATTATGATGCTTATTTGACATATTGCCCTATGATGAATGGCAGGTCACACTAGACAATTGTATTGGACTTTCCTGTATTTACAATATGTGATCCTAAATAGAGTATTGTTCAGATAATTTAGTTTAACAAGCTTCATCCTCTGTAACATCATGAGGAGGTCAATAAAACATAAATAGTGATCATCTAGATAAAATTACTAGTTGAATCCTGATTGTCAGTTCACACCGTGATCCAGTGTGCAGCAAAGGAGCTATTTTTGCTAGTATTTAATGTGAGTGTTTAAACTTTGAACTTCCTTTTGACCTCTTCTTAGAACAAATACTAAACTATGTATAGCAGCAAAAACATGTTTCCCTCTACTTTTTGTGATAAGTGGCTAGTTTGTGTATGCAAATAAGGATCCAGCAGGCAAACAAACATTTGTTCTCAGTTTCCTGCAGTAACTGCTTTAGGAAGATTCTCTTTTCTCCCAAGTTCCCCTTTGTCCCTCTTTCTGCTCACATGTAGTATCTTCCTGATGCACGTGTAAGACAGTCTGAGCATATCAACAGCTACTATGTCTTGGTATGTGCTGATACTCCAAATCTCAGGACCACTTCTGCGTGGTTCCCTGTGTGACCCTAGCTTTTATAATCATGCATACCTGAGACTTTTAAAAAGCTGTTCTTCTTAACTTGGAAAATAATACTGCCATTTATTGAATGGTAATTCAGTAATCACAGATCTGCATAGTAATTGTTGGATAATAGTAGTATATTACTGGGAAAGGTTCAATCAAATGTTGGTTATGTGGTAGTGAGTTTTTATTGTATTATATAGTTATTTTTATTCCATTTTTTCCTCCCAGTACAATTGTAATTGGTATACAACAAAGTTGGAATGTGTTATTAGATGTAGGAGGGTAATGCCATAAGTGTTTCAGGGGACACAGAAGTACAATTGTAGCTATGTAATGTTTAACTAATGCTAGCAATTTTAAGAATATAATCTCAGCAGTTATAGTGGTAATTAACAAATGCATGTTTTAACTAGCCTGTGATATTCTTTTGTTTGATTTCCAAAGGACCTGGGAATAGTAAGTCTGCAAAATCTACAGCGGTCCCTCCAGGACCTCCGATGTATTTGGATCTGGTGTACATTCCCAACCACAGCAATAGAAAAAATGTTGATGTCGAGTTTTTCAAAAGGGTGCGGTCATCCTACTATGTGGTGAGCGGGAATGATTCTGCAGCTGAGGAGCCAAGCAGGGCTGTTCTGGACTCCCTGTTGGAGGGCAAGGCCCAGTGGGACAGTAACATGCAGGTAGGCTCTTTGCTAGTATTTCTATCTGGAAATTTAATCTATGGGAAGCAACTACAGGAAGCCAGAGTGCCTCTGAAGTGAGCAGTGGCTTCTAGAGACAGGAGTTCCCAGCCTGGACACCTTGTTTCACCAGTGATATGAGAGGACACCCAAGTGAGGCACAGAGCTGCACCATACTCAGCTGCTTCCCCATTTCTGGTCCTTCTGACCTGTCTCTGGAAAATAAAACAGTTGGGAACTGGTTTACAGGACCATTTGTCTACTTGATCTTGTTGCTATATCCTATATAATCCAAGTTTGGAAACCTTGCATTTTGTAAAGTAGGAATGTTTCATGGTTTAGATGGTAAACATGTACACTTGGAAACTTCATGTGCTTTTCCAACATGAAGTAATAATTAAACAAAATATTTGGCCATAATCTGAAGAGTTATTGGTGCAGACTACAAACTGCTACTTCTCTGGAAAGGTGCACCTTAGAGAACCAAGGTTTTGTTTTGATAAACTGCTTCTTCTCAGTCATTTTATCTTATCTACATGTTTATTTATTTTCTTTTTTCTGATCCACTCTTTCCAAAAGGGAATCATACTTGTTGGTTAGGACTTCTTATAAACACATTTTTCTTATCAGTTGCTTCTGTTGTCCATTCCTCAGGAGTTCTCCTGTTTTGTGTTGCAGGTGACCTTAATACCAACCCATGACTCAGAAGTGATGAGAGAATGGTACCAAGAGACCCATGAGAAACAGCAGGACCTCAACATCATGGTTTTGGCAAGCAGCAGCACCGTTGTTATGCAAGATGAGTCTTTTCCTGCATGCAAGATCGAACTGTAAGAACAAGACCGTGCACCACAAGATTAAACTTTGCTTCCAGAAATTCTTCAATTTGAAAACACCTTTTCTAAAAATTCAACTCATCTATTTCAACTGNTGTTGTTATGCAAGATGAATCTTTTCCTGCATGCAAGATTGAACTGTAAGAATCAGGCCATGCATCACAAGATTTACCTTTTTTCCAGAAATTCTTCAGTTTGAAAACACCTTTTCTAAAAATTCAACTCATCTATTTCAACTGCTGAACTATATACCTGCCAAATGCTATACTGTGTCACAGTGATGCAAGTCACTAATATTTTTCAGTCTTTGCTGATTGCTGAGGGAAATAACAGCATTCCCATAGTAGGGTCAAAATTACTGTGAAAATACAGATCCAGTTTAATCTCCACTGAATGTTTGGAAACCATGTACTAGCAACTCCAAGTGACTTCAGCCAGGTAAAGGCATATGTCCTCTAAAGAATTACAAAGAGAGAAAAAGAGAGAGAGAACTAGGAGGAAAAAGTAATAAATTCAATCTCTAGTAGTCTCATGGCAATAGCAGTTTATGCACTCACATGAAAAGGAGGTTTTAAATTTGTATTAATCTGAGCTATCGCAAAGGCGATCCTTACTTTACAGAATTAAGTTAGCTGCAAAATAAGAAGCAGAATGTGACTAGGAAGGGACATATAACCTAAATGCTCATTAGCAGTTTTCCACTTTAATTTGAACTCTGCATACTGACATCCCATAACAATCGTAGGCCAAATATGCATGTAGTCTGAACCCCACTGAGAATTCTAAAACTTTTCTTTCAACATGCAAAATTGTTAGTCTAAGACATGCTTCCAGTAAAACTCCACTCACTCTAGTCACAACTGACCAATACACATGCTTAAACACCCATGTCCACTGTCAATTAACTGAAACAAAATACCAAAGCAGTTGGGAGTACATACAGTAGACAATTTACCTTAGAAAGTGACTTGAATGTACAAAGAAACTTGATGCACTTATTTTTTAATGTTGAGGTAGCAAATTTATAAAACATCTGTGTAGAATCATAGTTGCACTAGTAAAGAAGTGTGAGTGCGCATGAAGTGTGTACTAGAAACCTATCTGACTGATCAAACAGCTTGGTGCTATGAATTATATATGTTACTTATGTGAACAATTCATTGACACACCAGGACAACTCGAGGCAAGATGAGCATTTTTTTTGAAAGGTTCTTTTGTACTGTGGAAGCAAGATTGAAGTGGTGTCTAGTATCAGAGCTGCAAAACTTGGTAAAATATTCAGGATGATGAAAAAGGTTACTTGCAAGTCTGTATGGTATTCAACCTTCCTTTGTTTTACCTTATTTTATTTGTTTAACTTAAGAGCAAATATGGGAACAAATGTACAGAAAACTTTTTTTTATTGCCATGTGAACTGTTAATGGATTTTTAACAAAAGTTTTCATTTACAGGAAAATGCAAAGAAAAATTTTTCAGGTGAAGGCAATTTTTTAGTAGTCTTGTAAGATAAATTAATGTTGTTTAAGATTCTAGTGAGAATGCATATTGAGGTAATATTTGTTGAAAATAGTCAACTGCCAACACTTTTATGGGAGAAGCAGGGAAGGGGCACCCTGCTGGTAAAATTGATAACAACAGAAAATGGGATTTGAAAGGTTGATTGCCTAATATTTACAAGGGTTGTAATCTACATTCTCAGTCCTCACAAGATCTTGAAAAAAGATAGAATAAGCAATAAGCTAAAATAAGTCCCTTTCCTTTCCTACTTCCTCTCTCTCTTCCTTTCCCCCCATCTCTTCCTTCTCTAGACTGCTTGCAGTGGAACAGCATGTAGAACAGTTCTGTCATTTAAGACAGTTTGGACTTTTTCGTCTCAGAAGTTTTATCCCAATTAAAAAGTCTTGTTACATTGTAGAAGGTTTGCAAATCTGAACTTATAGAAGGTGTAAAGGCCTCCAAAATGAAGATATGTGCTGGTCTGTATGATTCACCATTATGACTGGTATTAAGCTTCACAATGTAGTGAACTATGACCTCATTATCTTTTCTTTACTTATAATTTATTTCAATTTTACATCGTTAGGATATTATTGTTTAATAGGTATATGTTTGCACTCCTAATTTTTATGAGGGGTTTTTTAATACTGCTTTAGGGCCCATTAAATGTGGGCTCCTGAGGCCTATTTAATGCTGTGAATTACTGTTTGTCCACTGTTGAGATTTTTGATTTATTTTTAATATCTTCTTCATTTTAGGTATCTCTAGAAATGCTGGTTTATTAATTGCTATACTATTTAAGTTGTTAAAAACTTCACACAGAATGACTATGACAGAAAAGGCAGCTGGAAATGTATTGTGAAAACAAGCATGTTTGCTGGGCTCAACCATTCACTTAAAATTTCTTTTGTAATACATAATCTTCAAAGTTATAGGCAAAATGTTTAGCAGAATAGTTGTATAATTTCTACAATTCTGCTTTGTCTACTTTCTTATATAAGTCATATTTCAAACTTTTTGAGTGGGTGGGAACTGATTTTCTGATAATATCTGAAATGGTTTGTACCTCTGCTTTGGTAGAAAACATAAGTACAGCAGTGGTCCTCAGACTAATCTCATTTATGCCACTTACTCTTGTGAATCAGGAGCAATTTCACTACAATCAGGGAAGTTACAGTCATTTGGTCTAATGAAATTAGAATCAAGCCTTAATTCTCTCCAAGTAAGTTTGTGATGGCTCAAGCATTTATTTTACTTTAAAAATAATAATAATTAGGCAGTTACAGCCAATATTAAAAATTTTATTCATATTTTGCCACTACAAGAATATTAAAAACCCAGTCTGACTTTTCTGAGGTATTGTAATGCCTATTCCATCCATTCCCTTTTAAATGTTAATCATGTTTGGGTGTAACATAGCAATTAACTCCTCCATTAGCTCCTCTTGCCCTTATGTCTTTCCTGCCTGTGTAACTTATCTAACTGTGCTAATCACTACACAATCCATTTAGTAACAGTCAGCAAAATGTGGCGTATACATTAATGATGAGTGCTGTTGATCAGCATGGATTTCTAGGAGCATGGTTTGTTATTGATTATACCAATAAGACATTCTATAAAAATGATGGTATTACCCATAAGAGCATCTCCAGTCATGATCTTTATGCTTTTACTCTACTGTTTCATAAAATTCAATGAAGAATTAACTTTAGAGATCACACGCCACTCCTTAACTTGGACAGGGCCTCTCTTTTGTGCCCTTTCAAAGTCCTGTGGTGGGCCTGACTTCATTGTCCTCTACTTTTCATGCCTTCTTTCATAAAATTCACTTTTGATTTTTTTTATTATCTTGTATACTGTAGTGAATGGAGGTAACTGTGTATATGAATGGAGTTTTTTAATTGTCTGCAATAGCTTATGCATTTCAGGAGAGTTCTGGTACTCATTTACTAAGATTTAATCAATTTGTTAATTGAATTTTCAATCCATCCTACCACAAGCAAGTCAGTTCCAAAGAACACTTACTGTGCATTTGGGACATAGGCTTCTCTTTGTTCATCTGTTGCAAGAGGTTCTTGCTATGATGTTTTGAGAGAAATAGTAGTTTTGTTTAAAATAAAAAAGGAAAATAAGAAAATAAAAAAGAAAAAAGTCTGTTGTGACTTCACAAAAAAAATCTAAAAAAGTAAGTAACTAAATAAAACAATGTCATAAAAAGCTTCTCTGAACTAGACTAGCTAGGAGCTCCAGATGGCAGAGCTACCTCTTCCGGACTGGGCTGTAATCACAACTGTAAAAGAGGAAATCTGAAAAATGCTTTCCCGCATTTGCATGCAGCCATCATCTTCCAAACTATGGAAAGAAACAGTCTTGTTGCTGGCTGAGAAGTACCTCACACACCTCCTCTCCTGTTCTGAATGGTGTTTGTGTCAGTCTGCAGCTGTCTATGGTATTATGTCTTATAATCCTGTATCACTTCTATCCAGTCATATCTAATGTAGAAAATTAGTTTCCAGTGAAAGTAATATGCAGTGCTTTTATGATATTTGTGCACAATGTCCCCTCTTCCACTGAGCATATTTGATGTAAAAGAAAAAAAACTCAGTTCCACAATAAAATACAAAAGCAGTAAAGCAGTATTGACATTTCTTGTCATTCTGTATGTAAGTACTTGTAAGTTTTCCCTTTCCTTCAATCATGACTACCTACTATATGGGCTTTTTCTCAAAAGTTCAATGAGTATTTAAATGCTAGATAAGAACCAATCTTTATTTAGAAACTGAAAAATAAATGCCAAATATTACTTTTATCTCTTTTGATGAAAAACATTACCATGATGTACCATGATGTGGCTTCTTTTTGTTGTTCTCATTTCTGTATCCCTCAGCAGCATGAGAAAACACCTAAGATTCAGTAAGTATGCATTCAAGGAGCTGTATTAGAGATGATACCAAATAAAGCTACATCGCTGAGGTGAGCAGCTCCCATGCCAGCATGATCTGCAGTGGGGCGCTGTAGCAAAGTGCACAGGGGGATTTCCTGAATTGGGGAACCTCAAGGGAGCCAAGAGAGCCACCAGGAGGCTGAAGTTCAGAGACAGCAGCTGATGGGACCTCGGCATAGCCAGGAGCAACCGCAGCCAACTCACAACCCCACTCCCCTGCCATGCCCCTCGTATAAAAGAAGCCCCTAGGGAGCATGGCTCATCAGCAAGAATACTGTAGTTCTGCCTGATCAAAAAGGGAGCAATGGTGTCCACCTGGCAGAAGGCTATGTCCTCTCTAAACATCAGCACATCCCTGGAAGTGTTCAAGGCCAGTCTGGATGGGGCTTTGAGCAACATGGTCTAGTGGAAGGTGTCCCAGTCCATGTCAGGAGGGTTGGGACTAGATGATCTTTAAGGTCCCTTCCAACCCAAACAATTCTATGATTCTATGTGAAGAGAAAGCTTCCTAGTCTGGTATAGCCCTCATATTATTTTCCATTATTGATTTTTCATGTAGGCAGTGATGAAGTTGCAACAAGGGCAATCAAGAGAGACTTCAGGGCCTTGGGACTACTGGTTAAGGGATCAGGAGCACAAGTAGTGTTCTTTATCCTTCCAATCACAAGGAATGATGAGGGAAGAAACAGTAAGGGCCAGCAGATCAATATCTGGCTCCAAGCCTGGTGTCACTGGCAGAATTTTTGTTTTTTTTCATCATGGTTCGTCTGCACAACACTGAGTCTGCTGGGTACACCTGTCTCAAAGGCAGAAAAGTATCTTTACACAGGAGTTAGCAGGGCTCATTGAAAGAGCTTTAAACTAGATTTGAAGGGGGAAAGGGATAAAACCAGGCTTTCTAAAGATAAGACTGGGGGCAGCGTGCTAGCAAGGTCCTTTGGTCTGCCAGTTCAGTGGAGGTAGGGGATGGAGATCCATGTGGCAATGAACCAATGCAAGAAAGAGGAGACATGGGAAGCTGTTATGCTGCTGGAAAATGATGATAAAGTTGCAATCACGGAAACATGGTGGGATGACTTGCACAACTGGAGTGCTGCAATGCATGGCTATAAACTCTTCAGAAGGGACAGGCAAGGAAGGAGACACCATGAGGTAGCCCTGTATGTTAGGGAGTGTTTGGACTGTCCTAGAGCTTGATGATGGTGATCAAAAGTTCAAGTGTTTATGGATAAGAATCAGGGGGAAGGCCAACAAGGCAGATATCTTGGTGGGAGTCTGTTATAGCCCACCCAACCAGGATGAAGAGGCAGAAGAAATATTCTATAAGCATCTGGAAGAAGTCTTATGATCGCTAGACCTTGTTCTCCTGGGGAACTTCAACTTACCAGATGTCTGATGGACATACAACAGCAGAGAGAAAACAGCCTAGGAGATTCCTGGAGTGTGTGAACAAAAACTTCCTGACACAGCTGGTGAGGGAGCCAGGTAGGGAAGGTGCCTCCCTGGACCTGCTGTTGGTGAACAGAGAAGGACTGGTGGGTGATGTGGTGGTCAGAGGCTGTCTTGGGCATAGCAGTTGTGAAATGATAGAGTTTTCAATTCTTGAAGAATTAAGGAGGATGGTTAGTAGACTGCCATCTGGGACTTTTGGAGGGCAGGCTTTGGCCTGTTTAGGGGTCTGGCTAACAGTCTCTTTGGAGGCAGTCCTGAAAGGCAAAGGAGTCCAGGAAGGCTGGACATTCTTGAAAAAGGAAATCTTAAAGGTGCAGGAGCAGGCATCCCCAACTGCTGAAAGACAGGCTGGCGGGGAAGAAGACCCTCCTGGCTGAACAGAAAGCTTTGACCGGAACTCAGGGGAAAAAAAGAGAGATTATGACCTTTGAAAGAAGGGGCAGGCAACTCAGAAAGACTGCAAAGATGTTGTGAGGTTATGCAGTAAGTAATTTTCCTAGTAGCTGTACAGTGCTGTGGTTTGGATTTAGTCTGAGAATCATGTTGATAACACACTGATGTTTTAGTTGTTTCCAAGTAGTGCTTACTCAAAATCAAGGACTTTTTAGTTTTCCATGCTCTGCCAACTGAGCTTATACACAAGACGTACAAACCAGAAGGAGGCTAAAGTTGTCACCCGAAGCTGTAATGTGACAAGATAAAAAGTGTTAATGACCTGCCCACATGGACACAGAGAAAGAATCCAATAAGATGTCAGAAAGACCCCAGACCAAAAATCACCATTGGACTAAGAGGCACATGCTAGGTGTGTAAAGAGCGTGTAAAGAAAAGGTGCATAGACTGTAAGGGTATAAGTGACCAGGGGTTTCTTTGTTCACAATCCCTCTTTTGAGGTACCTAGCTCGAGCTACCACTGTTACACTCTGGTCCAAAAGCTCCATGCTTTACTGGGTGTTACACTTTTATATCAGGTTTCAAGAGATTTTGCCCATGCAAACTCTTGCAAAGCCTTTTGATTCTTTGGTACCTCGAGTTTACGTCCAGACAAAAATCACACATTTTTCTCAGAGATTTCTTTTAATTTGGTGAGAAAATAGGGGATTTCGCAAAAAGGGTTTAAGAGAAATAACATGCAACGTCAGAAATGTATTACACTTAATACTAGAAAATCACTACCCAAACTTAAGCGAAACACCACAACTTAAGTGAAATACAGA
>VXAY01004770.1:9303-27273 GCA_013399855.1 Oxyruncus cristatus
GATATTCCTCCTCCAGGAAAAAAAAGATAAGGATTTTCCCCCTCCAAAAGAAAACCATATGGATTTTCCTCCCCAAACCCAAGGATTTTCCTCCTCCAAACCAAAACCAATCAGGATTTTCCTCCTCCAGGAAGAGGTTCCGTGAGGAACTCCCTGAATTTTTCCCAATTTTCCGAGGCCCCATGACATGTTTCCCTTTACCTGCACGAACCCAGCTGGATTTTGGGCGGGATCCCCCTGGAACTTGAGCAGGATCCCCCTGGATTTTGGGGCGGGATCCCCGTGGATTTTGGGTGGGATCCCCGTGAATATTGGGTGGGATCCCTGTAGATTATGGGCAGATCCCTGTGGATTGTGGGCAAATCCCTGTGGATTGTGGGAGGATCCCTGTGGATTCTGGGTGGGATCCTTGTGGATTTGGGGCTGGATCCTCCTTGATTTTGTGGGGGATTTCAGGCTGTATCCCCATGGATTTTGGGTAGATCCCTGTGGATTTTGGGTGGGATCCCTGTGGATTTTAGGAGGACCCCCGTGGATTTTGGGAGGACCCCTGTGGATTTTGGGAGGGATCTCTGTGGATTGTGGGTGGGATCCCTGTGGATTGTGGGTGGATCCCTGTGGATTGTGGGAGGACCCCTGTGGATTGTGGGAGGACCCCTGTGGATTGTGGGGCTGGACCCTCCTGGATTTTGTGTGGGATCCCTGTGGATTTCGGGCTGCATCCCCATGGATTTTGGGCAGATCCCCGTGGATTTTGGCCAGGATCCCTGTGGATTTTGGGCGGGATCCCTGTGGATCTTGGGCGGGATCCCTGTGGATCTTGGGCGGGATCCCCGTGGATTGTGGGTGGATCCCTGTGGATTTTGGGTGGGATCCTTCTGGATTTGGGGCTGGATCCTCCTGGATTTTGTGTGGGATTTCGGGCTGCATCCCCATGGATTTTGGGCGGGATCCCTGTGGATTTTGGGTGGGATCCCTGTGGACTGTGGGAGGGATCCAGGGATTTTGGGCTGCATCTCCATGGATTTTGGGCAGATTCCTGTGGATTTTAGGCAGGATCCCCGTGGATTTTGGCCGGGATCCCTGTGGATTGGGGGCGGGATCCCCGTGGATTGTGGGAGGATCCCCGTGGAGTTTGGGCGGGATCCCCCTGGATTGTGGGCAGGATCCCCCTGGATTGTGGGCGGGATCCCCCTGGATTGTGGGCGGGATCCCTGTGGATTGTGGGCGGGATCCCCGTGGATTGTGGGTGGATCCCCGTGGACTGGGGGCGGATCCCCCTGGATTTTGGGCGGGATCCCCCTGGATTTTGGGCGGGATCCCCCTGGATGGGGACGGGATCCCCGTGGACTGGGGGCGGATCCCCGTGGATTGTGGGCGGATCCCCGTGGACTGGGGGCGGATCCCCGTGGATGGGGGCAGATCCGCCGCGTACCTTGAGCAGGATGACGGACTCGGGGATGACCCCCAGGCTGCCCAGCGTGGCCGTGTCGTCACTCAGGATCTTGCCGTCGATGGACAGGTTCTGGTCGAAGGGGGCCACGGAGAAGGCGTGCATGATCTGGGGCAGGGGCACGGCACCTTGGAGCAGGGCTGGGGCGCTGCAGAGCCCCCAAATCCCACCCCCATTCCCACCCTGACACAGCCCACTCCGACACAACGCACCCAAATTCCCAGCCCAACAACCCAACCCAATTCCCAACCCAACCCAACCTCCTCCAATTTCCCACCCCAACACAACCCCATCCTGATCCCCACCCCAACACAACCTCACCCCAACTCCCACCCTAATTCCAACCCCAAGACAACCCACCTCAATTTTCACCCCAACAGAACCTTCCCCCCTCAACTCCCACACTCCAGTTTCCCACCCCAATTCNCAACCCCCCCAACTCCCCCTCCTAACACAATCCTACCGAAATTCCCACCCTAACACAACCTCCAATTCCACCCTCACCTTAACCCACCCAACACATCCCAATTCCCACACAACACAACCCACAATTCCCACCCCAAATCCAACCCCAACACAACCTCCTCCAATTCCCACCCCAACAAAAGCCCCTCCCAATTCCTACCCCAATTCCACCCCAACACAACACAGCTCCCCATTCCCAACCCAACTCAACCCACCCTGACACAACCCTAATTCCCACCCCACCCCAATCTGACCCCACGTGGGATTTCAGACCCTTTCCCTCCCTCCCCACACTCCTGGTTTGATGGTTTTCACTCGTTCCTGGCAGGACCTCTCCCCCCACCTGTATTTTCAGCTCTTTGAGGGTCTGGTTGGCCGACACCAGCAGGGCCTTCTCCCCTCGGACCTTCCTGTGCCGGGTGCTCCTCCTGATTCCCTGTTTTTGGAAGGTGATGTAGCTCTGCTGGGAGAGCTTCTGGCGTTTTGTGCCGCCGTTGGCCTGGAGAGGAGGCAAAACCCGAGGAGACCAAGTTATTTGGGAATAAACACAACTTCTCCTTATCCCAGAGGCTCTTTGGGGCGAGTTGGTCATGCCAGGGAAGGCGGGAAGCAATGGAAAACCCCTTGGAAAGCCAACTGAAGCGTGCAAGTGTGGAGAAGACCAAAGGATTTGCCTTCAAGCCTCAGTTCCTGGTCCTAATGCCAGCCTGGGGCAGATTTCCACGTGCAGACGAGTTCCTGCCCGTGTTTAACCTCTCCAAAAAACAGCACTAATGTGGTCTGACCATTAAAGTGACACTTTGAGACACGTTTCCCCCACCAGTTGGACACAGAGGAGGAGGGAGGTGACCCCATCGTGCTGACTCCGGAGGATGACGCAAAAATCAAGGAGCTTGCTGGGATTTTTCATCTCTACCTGGTTAAAATCGGGGTCCTGCTCCCCCTCTGGCTTGTTTTCCTCCCTTTCCTCTTCAGCCTCCGAGCTGCTCACGTTCAGCTCCGGAGCCGCGTCCTTCATCACCTGGAGTCACAAAAACCGTTCTGCTGTGACCAACAGCACCCACCCGCACTGTCCCACCACGGAGTCAGCTCCTGGAGACCTTCCTGGTGCCACCTCCGCCCACAGAGCCCGGCAATAACCCCAGGAGCTGCTCCCGGAGCTCGGCAAAGGCTCCTCCGCCCTCCCCAGCTGCGTGGGACCTCGGGGGGATTCGGCTCAGGAATCGCCCTCTGTAGAGCTGCAGGTGCTTCCTGCCCTTCTCTCCAGGCAAAGGAAAAGTCTCCTGGGGCCTGGATTGATTCCTTTCCCATTAGCTGGTTGATCCAAGTGCATTACAAAAGCCTCACCAAGGAGAAAGGAATATTATCTGTAAATTAAGACACTTGTCCCTCCCCGCAGAGGGACTCAGAACAATTGTTCATGGGGCTGCAGGGTGTAAATGAACAAAACCTAAACAATTTACACAAATACATAAATAAAAGGGATGTTAAGGTCTGTGGAAGTCACTCCAGCAGATGTGGATTTGCCTGGATGTGAATTCCCATCTATGCTGTGGCTGGAGCTGGGGTTGCAGCAGCTCAGGAGACCTGGATGCCCGAGAGGTCACAATTCCATCAACACATTTAAAATGACTGATGCAATCCCAGCTCCCAAACATTCCCCAGAGCTCTCTGAATTCCTGCAGTGCCATCCTACAATGATTTGATCCTGATGGGGCTTTCCTCTTGCACCCCAAGGAGGTATCAGGGGGAGGAGAAGGGGTGAGGGGCTGGGAAACACTCCCTGCCTTTGCACAGCCCAGCAGGAAGGACACAGTGGTTCCCAGTGATCCTGGCTGGCATTCCTGCTGCTTCCCATCCCTGCCCCGTTACTGAGGGAATCTCGTGGGCACTCTCTCGCCCCCTCTCTCCAGCTCCAGCTGCTCCACAAAGAATAGCTCCCTGTTTTTTTGCCAGCCCCACGTGTGAGCACAGTCCTGGCCAGTGCCAGAAAAACACAACCCCCAACCCTCTCCTGTGGCGGAGCCAAGGCGGATCCAGCCTCGGGATTCAGGCTGATGGCTCCAGACGTGCTGCTGCTCCACGTCTCACCAGCCAGGCAGGAACCCATCCAGCCTCCGGTTCCCTGCGGTTCTCCAGGCTCCAGCGCCTCCTTGGGATTGGCAGCGAGGTGGAAATCAATGGAAGGCCAAAAAAAAAACCCCACTCCCACCCTGCAAAAGCGCAGGGAACGTCTTGATCCCAGTGCCCACCAGCCTTGGCTCCCTCCTTAAAAGCCCTAAGTTCCACCAGAACCAGATTGGAAAAGCAATTCTGGAGTTGATCCTGACGCTTAAGATCAGTAAAAACATAATTTGCAGCTTCAGGGGATCCTGAAAACCATCTTGGAATTCAGCTTCTCCCCAGCACCAAGGGGAAGAGCTTATTTCTATCCAGGGATAAATGTCACTTGAGCAAGAAGAAAGGAAGTGACAAATATTGGAGGGGGAGGAGAGCAGGTAGAGCCTGGGAACACACAGCTGAGACAGAAGAAACCGCTGGGAGCATCCCTGAAAACACAAAGGATTCTGTTTGGCAAAAGGAGCCCAAATTTTCAGAGCCAGAATGTCCCCATTTGCTGCTTTGGCCAATGCTGGAGCTGCAGAGCCAGGGGATTTCTGCCCTCACCACCACCAGGGACCCCAGCAGCAGGTCCCAGCCCTGGGGGGCTGCGAGACCCCCCCTCAGGCCATTCCTGGGGCTCCCTGAGCAGGGCTGGAGGGGAGCCTGTCCGTACCTTTTTATTATCCACCACTTTGTGCACGTACACCGTGGCCTGGGTGTACTCGCGCAGGTCCCGCTGCTGCTGGCACAGGAGCCCTTCCCGGCACTCTGGGCACAGCTCTGGGAAAAAAAGCAGATTTAAGATGTTAATAAACATGTTTAATATGTTAATGTGCTTAATAAACATATTTCCAAGGAAAAAACACGTATTTAATTGCTTCAGCTCCTCCGAGACCCCACCCCAGAGGGGATCAACTGAATTCCTGAATGGTTTGGGTTGGGAGGGACCTTAAACCTCATCCCTGCCATGGGCAGGGATACCTCCCACTTGCTCCAAGCCCCGTCCAACCTGGCCTTGGACACTTCCAGGGCTGGGGCAGCCACGGTTTCTCTGAGCAACCTGTGCCAGGGCCTCCCCATCCTCACAGGGAAGGATTCCTTCTCAATATCCCATCTAAATTTCCTTTCTTTTAGTTTAAAACCATTTCCCCTTGTCCTGTCCCTCCACCCCTTGTTCCCAGTCCCTCCCTAGTTCTCCTGGAGCCCCTTTAGGCCCTGGAAGGGGCTCCCTAGAGCCTTCTCTTCTCCAGGTGAACGCCCCCAGCTCCCTCAGCCTGGCTCCAGAGGAGAGGGGTTCCAGACCTTGGAGCATCTCTGGGGCCTCCTCTGGACTCACTCCCACATCTCCAGGTCTTTCCTGAGCTGTGGACCCCCGAGTTGGACAAGTGCTCCCAGGTAGGGAACCTGCCAAGCTCCACGTTTACCATCAACCCCTTCAGACTTGATTTCTTATCCCACAAGAGCCATTTCCAGAGCCCAGGGAGCAGAGTGACTCACGGGGCTCCGAGGTGTAGCAGGTGCCCTCGGGACCCTGCGTCCGGGTGATCTTGATGACGTGATCCACCACGAAGAGTTTTTGGATCCTCTCCCACTCGCTGGGCCATATCAGAGCTATACTGTGCAAAGGAACAGGCAGGTGCTTTATGACATGGAAAAGCCAAGCTCCCTCCCAAAAAAAAAAAACCCACCCTCCCTCTTCGGCATTTTAACAAAAGCCAACCGGCAAAATCCACCCCAAAATCAGCAGCAGGGGAGGGCCTGCACACCCTGATGGCGGCAGGCTGTGATTAGTGACGCTGCTGCGCTCCCGCCGTGCCGGAGGGAGGGATGGAGGAGGGAAGGAGGGGAAGATTTCCTACTTTTAGTGCTGCATCACTGCAGAAGCAACGCCACAGAGCGCGAAGTGCAGCGCTCTGGGGGAAAACGGGCACGGAAAGCAAATTGTAAGGAAGAAGGATTTTCCTGCGCCCCGGTCAAATCCAGGGTGGTTATTGTCAGGAACTAACCAAGCTGAAGGAAGCTCTTTTTTCCTGACCCAGCATCCTTGGACAATTTAGGTCTTGCCTTGCAGGAAGGCTGAGATGGCTCTGAGAAAGCCGAGGTGTTGCTTTAGTTTGAGGGAAAGGATTCGCTCCTCATCTCGCTGCGGCTCGGCAGCAAGAACATTCCTTTTAGATTGCTGTCCTGGTGAAAGGAAAATGTGTGAAGGGAAGAAACTCACTGTTTGGAGTCTTCTTTGGTCATGGAAGCAAAGGTGAACATGAGCCCCCCGTGGGGGCAGAGCAGGACACTGTTGGCTATGGAGGACACGGGGCTGCAGCGCGTCGGCCTCCTGCAAAAGGGAAGGAGGTTTGGAAAGCTGGACCAGCTTGTCCCACCAAAAACCCCCCAGTCCTGCAGGCAGACAAGAAGAAATCACAGGTGAATTATTTACAGAAGGCATTCCAACACGGAATATTAACTACAAGTGATGAGGAAATCAGATCCACATTCCTCTGTGTTGCAAAACGATTCTGTCCAGGTGAGATTTCCATCTCCAGCCCGTGCAAACAGGACTGTGAGGTGACCTTTGGGCTACAGCTCCAGACAGATGAAAAAACTAATCAGGTTACCAGTTAATCCGACCATCTGGTTAACACATGGTAAACAAGGAAATTCAGTGTTGTAAAACCAACACAAGTCCTGCAAAAATCAGCTTCCTTGTTTCCATGAACCCACCGTGCCGGGATTCGGAAGCAAAATATTACCTACAGCACCCAAAAATAGGGGATAAAAAGCCCCAAAACCCTCCAGCCAAAGTTACCTGACAAATTTCCTCCATTCTTCTACAAAGAACTGCGAAACAATATACAGCTCATCTGTCTCCTGGAGGGAAAAGAGAAGGAAAAGGGATCTTTTTAATGAACTCAGCAATAGGTTTGTTGGCAGCGCTTGCTCCCTCCGAGACCTCGGCATGGTTTTACCATGACAACTCCATCCAAGCACGCTGGGAAAGCCAAGGAAAATAATTTGGGATCAAGTACTAAGCACTGACTTTACTAATCTCATGTTTATTACAAAGTTATTCAAGCTTTCAATCCAATTACCTTTAATTCCCAGCGGGAAAGGGGCATTTCCCTGGAGCAGCCAAGCGCTGTTTTCTCTCGCTGGGTACTCGTGGTCAGATACCACCCCAACCTCCCTCGCTTGCTTCCTACATCAAAATCCACAGGTTTTTCCTTCTGGCAGCAGCAGGAATAAAAAACCCCAGCTGTGCACCCAACAAGGCAGTGTTTTGGGGATAATTCCTGTCTTGTCCCAATTGACCATTAAATTGTTTGCTCCTGAACAAAAAACCACCTAGATCCCAAGAGCTGGGTGACAAAAATCACTTCCGTGATCATCTATATCCTCACCATCTTCCCTACCACGGATTTAAGGGCTTGCTCCATCTTTCTGCAGCACACCTGAGGAATATGAATATATTTTTAATCTCCCTTCATCTCTAGATCAAACCACTCTCCTTGTTTTCCTCCCCAAACCTCAACCATTTTGGATCAGGAAAACTCCAAAAGCTTGAGGGAAAGATCCTCAGCTCTCTTTTATCAGGCTCCCTTGGGAAATTCCAAGGGAAAGGAGGATCCAAAGGGAAAGGAGGATGCAGCCTCGCTGGTGGAGAGGCTCCCATTTCTGACCAACAGTGATGGGCTCCAGCTTCCCATCACCTCCTCCAGCTCCAAAGGCAAATCCTGCCAGATACAACCCTTTCCCCCCCTGGCAGGACCTGGAGCTCTCCAGCTCAGCACAAAAGGGAAACTCCCTTTCAACCCTTTTGGGTCTCCTTGGTTCCAAGCCATGGATCCATACTGCCTCTATTTATTCCCAGCTGGAGCAGCAAGGGACCGAGGCAGAGACCAAAGCACCTTGGCAGGATTGGAGAGCCAACCATTAGTCAGCACCACGAGACTCCTAGGAGCCAAGGACTGAACTGAGAGCTTGTTCCATTCCTTTTGGGCCACCCTAAATCCCCAAAAAGTCCCGGAGAAGCCACCAGGAGAGGGTTTGCACGGCTGTCCCAGCTCTTTGGAGGGTGTCAGCATGTTGGGGAGCTTCTCCTGAGCTCCTGGGATGCAGGAGGATGCTGGAGTACACCTGGAGCAGCCAAAGCTGGTGGTGGGGAAGAACTCAGGTGTGTTCCAGCATCCTCCAACCTGGGAAGGCTGAGGGAAAGAGGTAGAGAAGCCACTTCCACCGGCATGGCTGCGGCGTTTCCGTCCTTCCAGGGACGGATACAATGCCAGCAGCAATACTGTCGCTGTTATCTGGCTGACTCGGGGCCAGCCACAGCTCCCTTGGCACAGGAGCCATTCCTGTGGCTCTTTAAGGCTCTGTGCCAGCACAGCTAATCCAGGGAAATCACACCTCAGCACAGCACACGTGTGAACTCCGCTGGCACAGACTGAGAGAACAGTCATGGAATGGTTTGGGTTGGAAGGGACCTTACGGATCTCATCCCACCCCCCTGCCACGGGCAGGGACACCTTCCACTAGCCCAGGTTGCTCCAAGCCCCGTCCAACCTGGCCTGAAACACTTCCAGGGATGGGGCAGCCACAGCTTCTCTGGAAGGAGAGGACAAAAGCCAATAAAACCTCCTCCAAGCCTGGCTGCGTTCCCTGGTTCCCCTCCTTCCCTACCTGAGGCCAACTGCCCAGGCAAGGCCTGCATTTATCATGGAACAGGTTCTGGAGAGAAGTCTTCTGCTCACTGGCCATCATCTTATGTAGAGCTTCGTTTTCCTCCCCTTCACGCTCCAGAATCTGCAGGAAACAGTGAATTACATCCCAGCTGTGCTAAAAGGTGACATCATTCTCCTCCACGGCACAGGGTCGGGGCAGAAGGGAAAACAGAAACACAACCAGTATTTACAGTCAACAAAAAGCGCAGCACTTGGCCAATACCTTGCACTGGGAACAGCACTCTTTGTTATTTGGGAATTCGGGGGCTTTTGGGAAATATTGCTTGAGTTTCTCCCAGGCTTCCTTGGAAACCACCCTGCGCTCGTTCTCGGAGATGCACAGGTCACCTGCAGGGAGAGAACCACGGCAAGGGCTTTGATCACAACATGCTCAGGGATGTTTTGCAGCCCTTGATTGAAGAGATTACAGGGAATAAAGGTGGGGGAAGAGATCCACACGTTTAGCAGCCAAAACCACGTCAGCAAAACCCAGTCCGGCCAACAAAGTCACCTTCAACTCCTGCCTTGCTTCCCTTGGACAGGGAAAAATAATAATGGTAGTAGTAATAATAATAATAATTTTAATTCATAAAAATGCCCTTCGGATTTCCGAGCTGATCAAACACAAGCAGGGATGCTGGGAAAAGCCAAAGAAGGCACAGGGCTACTGGTTCCTCCTCCACAGCTACATCCCCATGGTGCCTCCATGCACCAAGCCCCACACTAACCCCGTGTCCCATGGAACAGGAGCCAGGTCCTCTCCACATCCTTGCAAACCCCAAATTCCCCCCCTCTCAGATGGTTTCACACACCCTATCCAAGCACCCCAGAATGTGGCAGATTTTGCACCCTAAATCTGCTCTGGGGAATCAACGGGGTGTGAAGACGCCAGGCCAGATTTACCAGCTGTCCCCCAGACAACTTATTTATCCATCAGGATTATTTATCCTGCTATCAGGATTATTTATCCCAGTGCTCAGGCAGCTCAAAAAGCCCTGGAAGGGTTTACCAGGAGCCATTTGTGCCTGTCCTCTCAGGGATGGAAGCAGGAGACAGACCCAGGCTCTTGGACACCACTTGCACACGTGACAACACACACTCCGGACAAACAAGGTTTGGGAGAACTGGAGAAGGCTCCAGGATCTGACCAGCTGCCCCTGGCAGGGGTGATGATATCCAAGGGGAAAACACAACCACCCCCCCTCCGAGACAGCAGCTGGAAGTCACTGTGCTATGAGCAGGCAGCAGGAGACACGAGGAGGAGCAGCCGTTGCAACACCGGGATGCAAACCGGATCTGGGAATATTCCTGCCTCGGTGGGGACTGCACCAGCAAGAGGGAAGGAAAACAGCAACTGACGTGTCCAAAGGGCACAATACCTTATTATCTGCTTTTCTATAGCCTGGAGAGCTGCAGAGAGAGGAGAGGGAGAGAAACTCCTTCCTCCCCACCCTCTGGTAGCTCTTTAACATGACAAGCAGCTCCTCGGGCTCACGGATTTGCTCCAGCCCAGCCTGGAATTTGGCCAGCCCTGGAGAGGAAAAAATAGCAACCATCCCCTCCTGCTTTTCCTCTAATAAACAAAGGTCAGGCCTCGATGCAGCACTTGGCCACTTGGGCCTCATCCAACACGGCCAAGTGGCTCCGGAGGCTGGACCAGGATGTTGTCCAGAGCCAAGGATGGAGAAGAAGAGGAGCTTGTACAAATAAGTGCCATGGTACCACATGATTAATGAAAACAGATTAATATGATGAGGGAAAGAGGTGGAAAAATCAGCTCTGGGTGTGCAGGAACAAGTGTTTTGTCATCTGGAAGACGATCCCAACCGCTGCTGACCCTGCTTCCCACTCCCACCATCCAGGGACATGTTTTGGGCACGGACATCAAAGAAAGGCTTAACTTGGTATCTGGAAAAAATTATTCACTGGGATCAGGCAGCTACTGGAGAGCGAGGAATTGCAGCAAAGATGCAAAGGGAGTTGAGGAGGGAACGCCCGGGTGGCATTCCTGGAGGCCAGCCAGCCCTCACAGATCCAGCCCTGGCTTTTCCAGAGCCTCCCACGGAGGCAGGAACCTCCTCTACCACAAAATTAAGGCTGTAGGAACAAGACTACAGATTTGCTGATCCACTCCAGAGGGAATTTTTCAAGGTGGAAAGGTTGTTTTCCATGAATAATCAAAGGTTAGCTCAAGACAACAAAGCCTGCCCTGCCAGCAGCCCCTTATTCAGTATTATTAATTCTGCTCTGACCCAAAGTCACAGACCAACCAGCAATTTAACACCACAATATTTTCCAAAGGCCTATTGGCCTATTTTTTTATCGTGTCTGGCTACATAAATGTTCCATCCCCACACTCCCTGCTTTTATTGAACAGTACCAGCCTCGAGGCGTGGCTTTCAAGGCTCTGAGTAACAGATAAAATCGTGACAAAGTGCTTAAACACTCGGCTGGAAAATGAGGTTTCTCCAGCCTTACTCCAGGTTCCTGATTAGCCCTGATGACAGGAGGAGTGTGGCTAATTCATGGCATTTTTCTTTCTTATTAGGCATAAGATGGAGCATCCCTGGTAGGGAAATCAGTGCCTAAGAAGAGGAGCTTAAGTGAAACAGAGTTATGTCTGGGAATAGGAACTTTAAAAAGCATCCCTGAGCTTTAAAAAGTGAGATTTAAACAACAGGGTAGCCAAGGATGCAGCTAATGAGGCATCACTTGGAAAACAACCCACACGGGGTCAAAACCTTCTGTAAACAGACACCAAAGCTCAGCAGGTTGGGAGATCAATATCTGGAGGTCCCAGCCCAGGTGTTGGCTGAGTGCTCCTGTTCTAATGTAAACCAGGATTAAATGGATCCTCTGAGCTCCCACCTGCAGTGATTTACACCACCTCTTTCTCTCGTAATGCTTTCAGAGCTTCCAAGCGGCTGCAGAGCTTTGGTGCTGCCCATGATGCCGTGAGAGGGGGAGAAGCTCAGCTTGGCCGAGTCCTTTACAGGATCTGCCTGCAAATGAAACTTCTGAGTGCAAGAACCCCCAGGAAAAGGAGAATTAAGCACATTTCTGCAGTGGCTCCTCACGCTGGCTGCAGTTGGAGCAAAGGCGATGAGGTTCATGTGTGGAACAGTGGGACACAAGGGAGACATTCAGCTCCAACCCCCGGACACACTCACCATGTGGGCAAACGATGTCTTCATTAAAGTTTAACTCCTCTTCCTCCTCCCTCTTCTCTTCGTTCGATTCATCTGATTGAAAAAAAATTAGTAAGAGGATTGCACAGAGCTCCTCTCCCAAGGAAAAACCTCATGGGGGGAAAAGGAGCGCAGCGGTCGCCTTTCAAATTCCAGCAAAACCCTCAACCCGAGGGAAAATTTGGAAGGAAATTTGTTGTTCTCTGATGTCTTGGCCTCTGGGCAGGCGGAATTACAGCCTCCAGGCCACGTAGGAGGGCTTTGAAGTGCGTGGAGCACAAGCCAAGCCTTTGTGAGATTACAAAGGATGCATTTGTTAGGGCTGGAACACCGCGGGGCTTCACTGCTCCCAAGGATCTCCCGAGTTTAACCTAAACACAAGCCTAGGTAAGAGCAAAGGCAGCAGCATTCCTGGCAAAATTCCCGATCTAAACCAGATGCTGCCCGACAAACCGAGGGGGAAGCCGGCAGGGGGTTGACAAGCCCCACATCGACGTCTGGATCACAGTAAAAATCCATAACTCCACAAACAGAAGCTTCGGCCACTGAGTGGAGCATCAGGAAGACAATGAGGTGTCAGCAAGAGCCTCTAACGAGCTGCTTAACGAGCAGCTTGGCTTGTGAGTAATTCAATTGTACTACTGGGAGTTGCAACCTGTTGTAAATCAAAGGCAGCCCCGAGGAAATGTGAGTGGTATCTCAGAAATGCCCTTTTCTCAATGAGTGCTCCACCTTACAGACGTTATAGGGGGGGTGGGGTGGTGTTCTCAAGCCTCCAAGCCCAAGATCAATGCCATGAGCAATCATCCCCACTTCCATTCCAACCAGCTTCTTGCTCTCAGTTCGAAAAAGCTCAATAAAATGTAATTTCCAAAGATTTAAAGAGCAGAAGGCAAATAACCCCCCCATTCAGTCTCATGATATGGGCACAGGATTGAGTCCAATTAATGACTTTTGTTCCTAGGCTGTGTTTTCCCAGCGATGCTGCATCACCTGTGCTGTTTCATCCCTCAACCTTCACAATAAACATCATCATCAACCCTTTCCCCGAGGTAATTTTCATGTTTCTTCCTCCCCTGTGCTCCCTCGTTCGGAGAAAAGTAGATGAAAAGATCATGTGGCTGGGGTGGTAATTTCAGACAGCTTTGTAAAACCACTTATCACCTCATCTCCCTCTCCAAGTATGACGATCACCCCGCAGTTTTCAAGCTTAGCAAAGAAAAAAGCTCCTTAAAAGAAGGAGTTTATTTGATTTATTATCCTCTCCTTCCCCATTCATTCAAGGGATACACAAACCGCTACAGAAACACCCGATGTGTCTTTTGTAGGAGGGATCAGGCAGAGCTGGTGGGTCTGTACAGCAGAAATTAGAAGGAAATCAGGAGGAAGTACCTTTGTTTTGTGCATTTCCATTCATCTTGCCATTACTGTGCTCTGCATCTTCATCTTGCTCATTCAGCTGCTCCAGAGCCAGCTGACGCCAGCTCCTCAAGGATGCTTTTCCAACCCAAAACCCGTCGTTCCTGCAGGGAGAGTACAACGAAAATCACCACAAAAAGAAGCCCCCTTCTCCTTCAGAGCCCAAGCGCTAAAATCTTCAGGGAAAAGCTATTTAAGCACTTCTAAAAAGCACTTGGGAGTGACATACCCCTTGACTGTGACCTTCAGCAGGTTGGTCACAGTTTTGTAGTCTTCGTTCAGCTGGTTTTTGAGCCGCAGGATTCGACACCTTTCCACCACACAGTCCTTGCAAAGTGCTTTGACTGGGGTTGGGGGGGAAAAGAAACACGATTTATTACACTATTTATTGCACAGGTGTCTTATTGCTGGTTTGAACGCCCTCAGACTGGTGTGTGCCAACCATCCTGGCCTCAGGATGGGAGATTGCATGTGTAAACGAGGAGATCCTGGGGGTTACGGCCACATCAGGCCACATTTGAAGCTTAAATAAGCATCAAATGCTGCAGATGAGGTGAAATCTGTTTCACTCCCCTCACAGCTCTATCACAGTCCTGGTATCCACCACGTGCAGCTGGAGCCAGGTGAGCCCAGCACACAGGCAAAGGCAGATGCCAGGAAAACACCTGTATTGTGGCTTTTTACCAGTTAAACCCAGAAAAAAACACCACTGGACCAAAGGAGTGGAAATCCTACAGCTGGGCATGTAGTTTGTGTATTTTCATCTGGGAGCAAGAGGGGAAGGGAAGCAGTGTGTCCATCCATCCTTTTGTCCCTCCCTCCCAGCCACACTCAGCCCACAACCCTGCAGGAAATCTTCCACTTGACTAATAAACCTTGCCCTGTTTTTCCCCACAAAGGCTGCCTGCGTCACCAGCAGTTCCTTCCCTACAAGCTCCTGGTAGGAGCTGAGCTAATTTGGTCTCAGTGGGAGTTACTGAGCTCCTTCCTCAAAGGAATGGAGCCTGGGGCTCGAGGAAGAGGTGGCCAAGGCCTGGAGGGGCTGGGCTGACCCCAAAAAGCTGGATGTGCGTGGATGCTTCAGCAGGAGAATGCAGGCCAACAGGTCTGTGCTTCCTTGGATGAGCTGATAGGCAGGAAGGGATTTTTTGGGCCTGAATGCTCCAAGACTCTGCCCACACAGGAGCTGCAGGTGCTGCAGGCACAGCAAATAACTGTCAAGAGTTTGGGGGGGTTCCTTGCACAAGTCTTATTTTCCAGAATCGCCTTCAAACCTTCCAAGTGTTGGATTTTCTAAGCAACTCCTCCTGGACACAGCAGTCCCTGCGATCCCACTCAGTGGGTTTGGGGAATGCTAACAGAATTAAGTGATATTAAAAAAATCCCGGGAAACAGCACAGCACTAAAGCACTGAAATAAACTTGTGAGGATCAAGGAGGGGTCCAAATGGGGTTGGGACCAGAACTAGGCTCTAAGACACGTCCAGCACACCTGGGAGGGGACGTTACCGTTGAGCCGGGGCCCTCCCCCGTAGCGCCGGTAGAAGAAGTCTGCCACATATTCCGAAATCCTCTTCATCAGGGATATTTTATCGGGATGGAGTTTGCCATGAGAGCACAGGCAGGCCGTGTTGTCGATAGGTTTGGGAGGAGTGGACTCATCCAGCCATTTCTGCAGCCATTCCAGAGAGATGAAGTCGTAGGGGGAACCTGGGAGGGGAGAAACCACAAAGAGGAACAAGCCCAGATGCGTCAGCTCCAACACCAGGTGGTACTTTAGAATTCCTCTGAAAAATTAACAGGCAGTCGGTGTTGATTACATCTCTGAGGTACAAGTTTTCAAACATCTGATCCAGCTTCTCCCAGCCCATTCTAATCTCGGTGTCACAGATTTAGAAGACATGAGATATTACGATGCTCAGGTCATTTCGGATTCAGCAATCAATATGGAACAGCTCCAAGGAGGAATGGGAGTGCTTTCAAACCTCTGGGGGATTACTGGAGAGCAGTCGAGGAAAGGGGAAGGTTTTCCCACCATCCATCGAGGGACTGATATAATATTTAAATTATGATCATACATTAAAGGCTTTTTCTACAACAGAGAGACATCATCAGGGTAATTTGAAAATTAAAAGCAACAACACAAAAGAATCAAGGTCAGTGTTCTTCCCATCCTTTCACCACTCGAAATTCCAGTGTTTTTCTTACAATTCCGGGTGAGAAACACTCCCATATTTTAAAATTTACAGTGCAAATGGAAACTTGCTCAGATTTTTTGCTGAAGCAGAGCAGTGGGTTCGCCCTTGTTTGCTGAAGGAGAAGCACCTGCACAAAGCCAAGGTTCAGGAGCAGGTCAGTGCCTGTATGAGCAAGGAAATGGTTTTGGGTGACAGTCCTTTATTTCAATACTGAGGCACACTATTGATCCACAGCTCTTCTGTGGGATGAGTAAGAAATTAGGAGGAAATTTGGAATTTTAAACCCATTCTCTGCTGCCTCAAAGGCAGCTCTGAAACTACGGGGAAACACAGTTGTGAGTCACATTTATCAACTGAACACAAATCCTTCAGGTTTCCTGGGAAGAAGCAACAGAGAAGTGACAGGAAAACACAGAAGACAGGAAAACACTATGTTTCCAGCTTGCACTGGAGCTCTGTGAAGCCTCTTTTCCTCCCCAGCCTCAACCCATGGCGTTTTCATCTTACGCAACGCCCTCGCAGCCCTGACCTCCGGAGAATTCCAGTGCTGTCAGAACGGGTTTGCTAGTTTGGGATGAAAGCTGCCTCCCCCAGAAAGGACGTTTTTCTGGGGCAGACTCCACAAAGCTGGCAGGGAACGTGTCTGCACAGCTGCAGAGAGAGCCCCCAGCTCCAAGGGCCAGGCCCCGGAGTGGCACTGGAATGACGCTGCCTTCAGCTGTGCCAGGACTGCTGTGCCCCAGGGCACTGCTTTGGGGCCTGGCAGCTCCAAATTGAGGCACAACAGCTTTACCTGCCCTTGTAAAAACCAATTTTTTGGGGATTTATTCCTCTGTCACGTTAGAAATGCCAAGAGCAAACTATTCTGTTCCTGCTGAGGGAAAGCACAGTGGGATTGTGCCGCTGCTCCTTTTGGCAGGTGACTCAGGGCAGGTTGATCCCTGAGGCACAGCTCTGATCTCTCAGTGACATCTGAACACTGCTCGGGCTCGTGGGGACTCAGGAGAGCTGCGACACCTTCCTGCTGAGTTAAACACTTGCATTCCTGAATTGGAGAGGCAGATTTACAGGAGCAGGACTTGCCTTTGGGCTACTCCAATCTCAGTGCTGGCAATAAAAGCTAAACATCAAATCCTCCGACAGGCCACACAATTAAACCCACTTTTAAGTCTTCAATTATAATTTTCCTGGAGTTTTTAGGAGACGCATCCAGTGAAATTCCACACGCTGGACAGACAGAGCAAGTGTCCCTACTCTTTTAAGGCAGATGGGAGGGAAAAACAAGGTGAGGAATAAAACCCCTTGTGTTGAGGTGACAAGACACAAGGAGCAGGAGGAAAGGGTTAACCCCAGTCACTTCAAAGTAACTCCACTGAGACATGGAGCTCTGAGGCACTGGCAGGGATGGATCCACTGATTTTCTGCTGGAGGTCAGGCACTCTCCCAGTTACCTGCTGCTGAATTGGGATCACCAGCTCCCAAACCTGCCCTGAGCTGGCAAGTCGGGAGCAGGCAGTTCTTCTGCCTCACTGCTCCTAACGAGCTGCTCAGCAGGCAGAAGAAAAGAGTCACAAAGCATGAGGCTGACTGATGGGGAAGGAGCAAGAGGGAATTAGCGACGCCAGAGGCCAAAAAAAAAAAAAAAAATTAATGGAGAAAAAAAAAATAGGTTAAGGCAGGAAAAGCAGCAAGGGAAAACAAATCTAAGCATGCACGGAGCTTTCCTCTTGCATAGGGGCTGCAGGAATGCCTTCCAGGGAGGGCAAGGTTAGTCACAAATCATCACTAATCTTAACAGCTCTATTAGAGAAACCCTCCACAATGTCTTACAGACCAGCTTCGGCGGGTAACCTTTGGTAGAGCTCCTTCACCTCCTCGTGTTTGATCTTCCCCCTGGCCACGCTCTGCTTGCGCATCTCGGCCATCTCGTTGCACCACTCCTCAAACTTGCAGTTATCCCTCTCCACCAGCTCCTGCAGGAAAGCTGGTGGGAGAGAAAAAGAAAAAAAAAAAACCAACCCAGGAATGTGAGGAGAAAATGCCAGCTCTGTTAGTTAATTACTGTGGGTTATCTGGGGATAACAAACCTAAAAATTCCCTCACGTTCCGTTCCCAAGGACATTGGGACGTTGCTCTCACCCAATATTGGTGGCTGTAGATGATTAAATGCAACGTTTGGCACCCAAGAAAATAATTTACTTGGGGCTGGTTGTTGTGTTAAGGGCAGCTCCTCTGTCCTGCCAAGGATCCATCGTTCCCAGGGGGGAAACAAGAGCTGGATACACCTGAGGCCTGTTCCGCCCTGTGATCCAGCACATCGCAAACCCAAGGGCAAGGAGCCCCCAGCAGATGAGAGATAAACACTCCAACAGAAAGGTGAGGGAAATAGGAATTTTTGCTGTCATGAATGGAAAAAAAAAAAAAAAAAAA
>VXAY01004770.1:27306-39781 GCA_013399855.1 Oxyruncus cristatus
CCTCAGCAGGGAAAAAAAAAAAAAAAGAAGATAAACCACTTCCTTCACAGGGCTGGTGTGAGGAGAGGGGGGAAGCTCTGCTTATCTCAGGCCTTTTCCTATTTAGAATTATTTTGAAGAGCTAAAATATCTGCAGAAAGGTTAGCTCTTGAGCAAAAAATACCCTCCTTGGGAGAATACCCAGCATTAAAAACCAACGACCCTGACCTCCCTGAGGTCAGAGCCAAGTTGTGTCTCTCCACTGTCCTGGAAAAGCCACTTTTTAACAGCATCAAAGCAAAATGCCTCAAATTTACAGTTGCATGAAACCTCCCCACAACCACAGAGCTCAGAGTGCTGCCCTTCGCTCCCTGTTCCCTGGCAGGATTCCACGGGAAACAAAGGCAACGCAGGAATTTGGAGCTGGGTGGGGAGGTTTTTGTTGAGTTATTGTTTTGGGCACAGGGGTAGGAGGAAAGGGAGAGCAAGGCAGCTCAGGAAACAGGCTGAAAATGCAGATCCAGGCAGGAATTACTGCTAATTCCTGAAGTTCCATGGTTTGGAGGGTGGGTTTTAGGGCTGGGGGGGGGTGGAAAAGGTTTGGGGGTGTTATTAAGGGGAGAGCAAGATGTCTGATTTATAGCATTTACCCCCTCTGCAGAGATCCAAAGGGACCCACCACCTCTGCAGAAAAGGAAGGGGGAACATACCTCAGAACCAGAGGCTTAATTAACATTTCTAATCAAGCAGCAAACGTGAAGCATCATTAAATCCCCAGGCCAAGCCCCCAGGGAGCTCTGCCACCCCCACAGTCCCAAAGCACGGCCCAAATTCCCGCTGAGGGCTCTGAGCCTCTTGTTTTCACATCATTTATTCCTGATGTGGCAAAGATGAAGCAGTTGCAGGGGGAACCTGACATCTGTCAGGATTATTCACCTCCAGCACACAGTGTGCACTGCTCATGACATTTAACCACGCTCTTCTCCCTCGCCTCTGAAATCCCGGTGGGATCCCTGCAGCAAATACCAGCGGGACTATTTCCTCTTGACCCCTTCCCATCCCGACCAGCTGGTTAAGACAGAGAGGTCTGAGCAGGCACAGGGGAGGGATCAGCAGGTTAATATTCATTAAGTGCTGGGAAAGCCCAGGGGTAACACTGGTCATGACACTGAGGGGCCACATGGCACATGGAGAGTGGTTAAAAATCATGGAATCATGGAACTGTTTGGGTTGGAAGGACCTTGAAGCTCATCCAGTGCCCCCCCCTGCCATGGGCAGGGACCCCTCCCACTAGCCCAGGTTGCTCCAAGCCCTGTCCAGCCTGGCCTTGGACACTCCCAGGAGTGGGGCAGCCGCAGCTTCTCTGGGCAGCCTGTGCCAGGGCCTCCCCACCCTCACAGGGAAGGATTTACCTGAATATCCATCTAAATTTCCTTTCTTTTAGCTTAAAACCCTTCCCCTTGTCCTGTCCCTCCATCCCTTGTCCCCAGTCCCTCTCCAGCTCTCCTGGAGCCCCTTTAGGCCTTGGAAGGGGCTCTCAGGTCTCCCTGGAGCCTTCTCTCCTCCGGGTTAACCCCCTGAGCTCTCCCAGCCTGGCTCCAGAGCAGAGGGGCTCCAGACCCCAAAATGGGGCTTGGAGCAAAATCCTGACATTGGGGCCCACCTGGAGCACCCTGGGCTGGCATGGATTCCCAAATCACTCACCTGGCACCTCGACAGTGAGGGATTTCTCCCTGGCCTGCAGCCTGTACACCAGCATGTAGGCATTCCGGGAGCAGTGGGTGCCCTTCCCACACTTGGGCTTCCGAGTCTGGGATTTCGATGGCTCCGCTGTGGGACAGAAGGGAAAAACCTCAGCAACACACCAGCCTGATCCTCCTTCCATGGGATTAGTTTGCCCCCTAGCCAGCTTCCCTCTGCCAGGCCTCTGTGCCAAGCACTGGGCTTGGCATGGCTCAAAATTGCATCCCCAAAGAAAGCCCCAAATCCCTCCAGCCTCTCTGGGTAAATCAAAGGCACTAAATTTAGGAGCCTGTTCTGAACCTCCCTTCTCCAAGAGCCTTTCTTCTCTCCCCAGTGGAACCTCTCTGAGCCAACAGCAACTCTTGGAAAAATATCCTTTCTCCCTTTTCACCTCTTGTTCTGGTGTCCCGACTCCAAAGGGAAAGAGTCAAATCCTCAGGGAAGAAAATCCTATTTACAGGTGACCATGGATGGGAAAAAAACACACACAGAGCAAAATTTTTCGGGAGCCAACGGTCACGGGAAGGATTGTTTTGGAGCAGCTGGTGGGGGATGTAAAGTTGTGTTGCAAGAGCTGCCGTTTCCAGATGGATTCTCAGGCAAGGAAAAAAACTCATCTACAGCTGCAGCCTCAAAAATCAGACCATTTTTAAGAATGAAAAAAAAAATTAAAGGAACAATGCTCCATAAATCAAAGTCGAAATGGACCGTGGAAATATTAAGAAGTGTCCGTCTTTTCCGAATTCTGGAAAAATTCATGTGTGTCTCCTCCCACCATCCAGGGGACTTCCTAGACTCTATTTATTTGCATTTTCTCCAAGGATTTTCTAAATTGTTCCCATCTGTGGCCAGGGCTCTCCCCCCACCACAGACCTTCACTGTATGTTACTGACCTTCTCCTGCTGTTACATGGATTGGGAACAAAGAAAAGCCTCAGTTTTGCTTGGAACAGACAAATAACATCAAAACTTGATAAAAATATTGGGCTCCCAGCCTAGAGAGGCTCCTAAACACCCTTTAATTCTACCCTCCAAACAGCCTTGGATTGAAATATAAGAAATAAGAATACTGACCCGCGGTTAAGCATAAAACTTTATAAAAATCGAGGCTACAGTGGTTTATTTGCATCTTATTTTGCCACTCCGGGGAGGTTAAAAACAAAGGCTGAGCAGCTCTTCTGCCCAAACCTTCCAGGGTTTAATTTTCCCTTACACCACTAGAGGTCTGGGCAGCTCCATCCTGGGCCGGGAGAGTCAAACATTAACGGGACAGAGCTGCTGGGGGCAGGCAGAGCCAGGGAATCATTAAGGCTGGAAAAGCCCTCCAAGATCACCCAGTCCAACTATTAACCCAGCGCTGTCCCCAAGTGCCACATCCACACCTCTGGAACACTTCCAAGGGTGGGGACTCCACCACTGCCCTGGGCAGCCCCTTCCAATGCCTGACCACCCTTTCCAGGAAGGAATTTTCCTCAATATCCAATGTAAATCTCCCCTGGCACAATTTGTTCCCTCTCCTCCTGTCCCTTGTTCCCTGGAAGCAGAGCCTGACCCCCCCCCAGCTCCCCTCTCCTGTCAGGGAGTTGCAGAGCCAGAAGGTCCCCCCTGAGCCTCATTTCCTCCAGGCTGAGCCCCCCCAGCTCCCTCAGCTGCTCCCCAGAGGTTCTCCGGACCCTCTTGCTTGTGCTCCAGACCCTTCCCCAGCTTTGTTGCCCACCTCTGGGCAAATTCATGCAGGTGAGGGCATGGAAATGGCAGAGGGAGGTTCATGGTAACACCAAACTTAAACCTTTCCCTTAGGGATGCTTTACAGAAAGGCCACATTCCATAAATTCCAATCAAAGCAAAGCATCCTGGTGAACCAGCACTCCTGGGAATGGATTCCTCGCACTGCAAGTGGAATTTCTTATTCATTTCCCCGTTTTCCCCCACCACCAAGCACCTGCACTATGGAACACTGAGCCACTGCACAGCCCAGCACTCAAAATGCCAATTAAACACTCTCATTTATTGGCTGCAGAGTGAGAAACCAGCAGGTCCAGCCTCAGCCCAAGCCCTCCAAGAAATCCCCAGGAAATCCAGTGCAGGAACACAGTGATGTGGGCAGCAGAGGACGAGCCAGCAATGGTAAAACAGAAAAGCAGCAAGGAGAAGTCAAAAGGAGGTTTTTGTTGAGTTATTGTTTTGGGCACAGGGGTAGGAGGAAAGGGAGAGCAAGGCAGCTCAGGAAACAGGCTGAAAATGCAGATCCAGGCAGGAATTACTGCTAATTCCTGAAGTTCCATGGTTTGGAGGGTGGGTTTTAGGGCTGGAGGGGTGCTGGAAAAGGTTTACGGGTGTTATTAGGGAGGAATAAGGTGTCTGATTTATAGCATTTACCCCCTCTGCAGAGACCCAAAGGGACCCACAAGAGCAAAAAAACAGTTTTAGCTTCCAACTTATTTGGAACAAGATTTTTTTTTACTGCCTCTAAGTCAGACAGCTCAGTGGAAATAAGACCATAATGAGTTACGGAAACCACAAGTATTCCCGTTATCTGTTCCGACACGGACAAGGAAGCAGCACTCGCCTGCTGCACCTCGATAGGAGCTGCTGCCCGAGTTATCAGCATCTTATCTGCCATGTGGCAGCCAGAGAAATACTAGAGGAGCTGATCACGAGGTGTAAACACTCACACAGGGCTGAAACCAAGCAAGTCTGGCTGCAATCCCCAGCACTGCCGTTTCACACGTTCCTCGGAGCCGCGACAGCACGCGGGAGCTTCGGGGAGCAACGGGATCTGTGGCCTTGGGGAAAGGAGCTGCTTGAAAAGGGCCCTGACAACTGAAAGGTTTTACCTAGATCTTCCTCAATGCCCAGCTGCAGCTTCTTGCCCTCCATCTTCTCAATGTCCTCGTCGTTGAACTTGTACCACTCGCCCGTCTGCGGGTCCTTGACGTGGGCGATGTAGTGGCCGGAGTAGGCGCTGACGCCGCGGTGGATGAGGACAGCGCTCAGCTCGTACACGTACACACCGTCTGCAAGGGCACCAGCACCGCTCACACACAGCTCCAGGGCCAGCAGCACAAATCCCCGCTTTCCCAAAGCTCCGTGGCTGCACCCGGCAGCAAACGCTGCGCTTGAACGTGGAGCTTCCCAGGACCTCGCTAAGTAGGTTGTGGCTTCCACGACCCACTTAACGAGGGTGTTGTTTGAAACACAGGCTTCAAACGGCTCTTGGCATCATTTCCCATCAAAAAGAGGATTCAGAGGAACCACGGAACGACTTGAGTTGGAAGGGACCTTAAAGCCCATTTTGTTCTATGGGCAGGGACACCTTGCACTAGCCCAGGTTGCTCCAAGCCCCGTCCAACCTGGCCTTGGACACTCCCAGGGATCCAGGGGCAGCCACAGCTTCTCTGGGCAACCTGTGCCAGGGCCTGCCCACCCTCCCAGCCAGGAATTCCTTCCCAATATCCCATCTAACCCTGCCCCCTGAGCTCCAGGCACTCCAAGCCCCACACAGGTCACTGGCACTGCCGACAGACGGGTGTGTGCAGATTTCCCCAGCACGGACAAAGAAGGAAATTCCTGGCTCCAAGGGAAGGATTTCTTCTTAAACAGAACCCCAGAGATCTCTCACCTGCTGACAGACAATGGGTAAAGACAACAAACAACCTCCCCAAACTCACTCTTCTGCTCCATGAAAGGCTCCATGTCCAGCAGCTCCGAGAAGCCGATGTAGGTGTTCAGCTTCTTCTTGTGACCAGTTTGCCTGTGCAGGGGCAAAGCTTCGGCTCAGGGCACAGCAATAACAGCTCACATCCCCAAAATAACACCCCTTGACCCCCCCCGAGAAGCTCAGACACCCCCTGACCCCTCAATTAAAGCAGGAAGGGCCGAACAGGTGCTTCCCAAAGAGCAGGAGGGTGTTCCCACTGACCTGTCAAACACGAAGCGCATGAGCTGCAGGTTGAGGGTGCAGGGCAGGCTGAGCAGGCGGATCTTCCTCGTGGCATTCTGCTTGCTCTGACAAGTCTCACAAAAATAACGATTGTCCCCTTCTAATTTTTCTTCCTGAGTGTGGAAAGAGGGAAAGGTGTGGAGAGCAGCTCGGCACTGGAAAGTCAACTGAGCCACTCGAGAGCTGGAGACTGAAAGCACCAAAGTGATTTGAACTGTTTAAGTCTCTTTCCAGCTGCCCTTCCCTAATTAATCTCTCAGTTAAAAGACACACTAATAACTGTACGATCCAGCATGGCCAGAGCAGGCTGCTCTCACTTTAAGGCCAATTTTAGACCAATTCCAAGTTGTCAGGTCTCTCAGGAGACCGGCAGGTTGGCTCCTTGCTTCATTGAGTTGGTCTGGACCAAAGAAAATCATTAAATCACCCCTTTTATGAGTTCACGTGGCCCAAGTTAATGCAAAGCCACATTTCAGCCTGGAAACTCCAACCCTCTGCTCAGCCACCCGAAATCACCCTGCAAGAGTCACCGTCAGAGCCTAAGTAGACCCAAGGGCAGGATTAGTCCAGAGGAGAATTCCAACCCCCCCTCAAACAAGGTCACTGGGTGGTGAAGGAGGAGCAGACAAACATCAAGTTCACCAATTCAGGCGTTTAATTTGTGCACCCAAACCAGTTTTTTTTCATAGCAGACCTTCCAGAGGCAGAGCAACCGGTTTGCTGAGTGCATCAGCAGCCGCCAGGGAGCTCAGGGACAGGGGTTCAGCTTAGCTCTGTCCTAAAGATTGCGAGTGGAATCCACACCTCAACGTGCTGGAGCTGAACTTCGGAGCCAGGCAAATTTTCAAGCTGAGTTAGGAGCACTTGCAGCTGTTCCCAAAGCTATTCCCGGCGCTCCCCAGTGTTTCTGAGAGCACATTTTCCAGCAGGGAACGTCTCCTGTTGCTGTGCAGATGAGCACTGACACAGAAAACACAAACCCCAGCCCTTCTCCCCTTGCTATCCATGACAAAGCACGCAGGGACTTATTCCCAACTTTCCTGGCAAAGTATTCTAACTAAAAATGCAACTTGCAAGTGCTTTTTAAAGCCATAACATGAGCAAGGAGTGGCTCTGTGCCTCAATCCTCATTTTTTGTGTCCCACAGAAAGAACATTTTCACTTGGATGAATCTCACTGAGCCAACTTGCTCCAACGCCGACCTCAAAGGCTGTGAATTGGAGGAAGGAATTTAAACTCCTGGCTAAAAATAGCAGCATTCCAACCCCAACGAGCTCCTACCTTGAGGAATTCTGTTATACAGTCTGTCAGCTGCTTGTGGCCTTGGATGTTTAACTCCAGCTCGTAAAATTTGGACACCAGTTTGGATTCTCTGCCACACTGGTTGCAGCTGGGATTGGAAAGAAGACAAAGATATATGAGGACAGGTCGTGGTTTACGTGTCCCAGCCACAAGTGAAACATTCCTTGGATAAAACCAGGAGAAAAAAGCAGAGTCAGGGTTAAGGATGTTCACAACTCCACACCACAAAAGCTCCATGAGAAGGTGCAAACAGCACAACAGCAGCTACCAGGGCCTGTTACAACTCACATGCATCATTTTATATCATTTTTAAGGTGAAATCCGCATCATTTTATGTCGTTTTTAAGGTGAAATCCACTGCTCTGAGAACGCAGAAGTGTTCTCTTGCAACCCCCAGGATGCCCTTTTTTGGCTGCAGGACTTGCCATTCCATTAACTCACCTGCAGGTTTCATTGGTGAATTTTCATTAAAGGACTAAAAGAGCTGGAGAAGTGAGACAGCAACAACACAGGCATAGAAACAGGACATTAAAAGCTTAAAAATCCCTCAGAACAGGTTTCTGTAGCAGCTCACCCGCCTGGTCCCGTTGTAGGAGGGATCTTCCCCTCTCAAATCCTTCTAGAAATTCAAATATTTACCAGAAGGTTCTTCCCAAAGCCAGTACTCACACAGTGACATAGGCATACTCTCCACAGAACTGCTTTTGCACGATATTCCTGACATCTGGGTTTTTCTGTTTGGATAAAGTGTCTTCCAGCAGGGACATGAACAGCTTGGAAAACTCCTGAGCATCCTGAAAAGAGAGAAACCCGAGTCCATTAACAACCCCACCACAGCAGAGTCACAACCCTGGCACTAATTTAGTGCTAATTACCCCGAGCCCCACGCACAGGCTGCACCCAGGCTCTGTGCACTGAATGGAAAATGAAGACTAATTGGGAGAACTGAAGAAAAAAAAAGAGGAATTTGGCTAAAAGGAGCGTGAGGCCCTTGGGGTGGGAGCAGGGCTGAGCTCCCCTGGCCCCCAGCCAGCCCTGCCGGGGGATTTGACTCCTGCCCTGTTCTTCCCAGGGCGCTGGAAGGAATAAAACCCCTCCTGTGGAGCTTTCTGGACCCTTGAGTCTCGGTTTTCCAAGCTCAGCTCACAGAGCCAGCGGTCTCTGCTCGGAGCAGAGGTGAGCAGGGGAATGAAAACACCCCAAAACCGAGGCTGCCCCGAGGCTGATCCCTGCCAGGCTCCAGAGCTTCCCCACGCCCAGCTCAGGACTTTCCTCTCCCACCCCAGCTCTGCTCTTCCAAAAACAAACAGCTTTTGGCCTCTCCCAGCTGCCCTTTTGGTGTCCCTGGTTGGCAGGGACTGTTTCCTTCCCCTCCTGGTCCTCCCAAGGAATTCCCTGCTGGTGCTCAGGCCCTTCTTCCAACCACCTCTGTTACCTCTCCAAGGGGATTTCAAAGCCCCTCTCCTGAGCTCTCCTCAGCTGCAGCCCCACAGGATCCTGCAGCACTCACCCTGGCTGGCTCCCAGTGATCCCACCAGGACCTCCTCGCCCTGGGAGGGCCCTAAAACTCCCCCAACCACCCACGGGGGTGGAACAGCCCGTGGGACACCTGCAAGACCCTCACAGCAGCTTTGGCTCCCACCTGGCTCAGTGCCAGGGCCAAATCTGGCACTACAACATTCCCTGTCTCCATCCCATCACTCCCTGGGCTCTTCCTCATCTCCTGTCCTTGTCCCATCGCTCCTTATCCTCATCCCATCGCTCCCTGCACTCCTCCTATCTCCCTGGCCTCATCCCAATGCTCCCTGACCTCATCCCATCGCTCTCTGGGCTCCTCCTGATCTCCTGCTCTGATCCCATTGCTCCCTGCCCTCCTCTTGGTCTCCCCGTCTTCATCCCACTGCTGCCTCTCCTCATACCATTGTTCCCTGGGTTCTTCCTGATCTCTGTCCTGATCCCATTACTCTCTAGCCTCCTGATCTCCCTGGGCTCATCCCATCACTCCCTGTTCCCATCCCACTGCTCTCTGGGCTCCTCCTGATTTCTGTCCTTATCCCATTCCTTCCTGTCCCCATCCCATCACTCCCCGTCCCCATCCCATCACTCCCTGGGCTCTTCCTGATCTCCCTGTGCTCATCCCATCACTCCCTGTTCCCATCCCACTGCTCTCTGGGCTCCTCCTGATTTCTGTCCTTATCCCATTCCTTCGTGTCCCCATCCCATCACTCCCTAGCCTCCTTCTGAGATCCTTGCCCTCACCCCATCACTCCCTACCCCATTCCATTGGTTCTTGGGCTCCTCCTGATCTCCCTGTCCTCATCCTATTGCTCCCTGAGGTCCTCCTGATTTCTCTGTCCTCATCCCATCACTCCCTGGCCTAATCCCATCACTCCCTGTTCCCACCCCATTGCTCCCTGGACTCCTCCTGAGCTCCCTGTCCTGATCCCATCCTTCCCCGGGTTTCTCCTAATCTCCCTGACCTCATCCCATTGCTCCCTCTCCTCAGCCCTGAGGAGCCTGAGGCCTGATCAGGAGTAACACTCCTGATCTGTCTGTCCTCATCCCATCACCCCTGATTGTGATTCCACTGCTCCCTGGGCTCTTCCTGATCTCCCTGTCCCCATCCCATCACTCTCTGTCCCCATCCCATCACTCCCTGTCCCCATCCCATCACTCCCTGGGCTCTTCCTGATCTCCCTGGGCTCATCCCATCACTCCCTGGCCCCATTCCATCACTCCCTGGGCTCTTCCTGATCTCCCTGTCCCCATCCCATCGCTCCCTGGGCTCATCCCATCGCTCCCTGGCCCCATCCCATCACTTGCCTCCTCTTGACCCCGCTGTGCTCTGGAAGGACCCAGAGCCCCACTCCTCCCTCCTTGTTTGCCCCCAGCAGCAAGACCCAGCTGGGACCGGCCACACCAACATCCAAGGGCAATTCCAGGTCCCTGGAATGCCCAGGCCCCCACGCACCTGCTGCTGGGCCGTGTCCAGCCCCAGGGCCTTGACGAAGCCCGAGGGGTCGATGTAGCGCCGTTTGCTGTTCTGCAGCAGCGCAAACAGGTACTGCAGGTGCTCACAGATGCTCTGGGGCTCATAGTCTGGGGGAAACACAAGGCACAGCCAGGAATTCAGGGCGGGAAGGGATTGATCCAGGTGTTTTGCCCGTTCTGGCTTTGTCAGGGTGAGGTTATGACGAGAAATGGTGGGTTTAGAAGCTGGTTTCAGTTGCCGGGAGAACTGAAAGGGTTTGTGTTGGTGACGAGGGCAAACCCCAGCACAGGCCAAAGAGAGAACGATTCGGGTTGGAAAACACCCTTGGGATCATGGAGTCCAACTGTAAGTATTTGCTCTCTGCAACTCCCTGAGAGCAGAGGGGAGCCGGGGGGGGTCGGGCTCTGCTCCCAGGGAACAAGGGACAGGAGGAGAGGGAACGGCCTCCAGCTGGGCCAGGGGAGGGGCAGGTTGAGCATTAGGAAAAATTCCTTCATGGAAAGGGTGCTCAGGCATTGGAAGGGGCTGCCCAGGCAGGTGGTGGAGTCCCCATCCCTGGAGGTGTTCAGAAAACATGTGGATGTGGCACTCGGCGACATGCTTTAGGGATGAATAGGGCAGTGCCGGGGGAATGGTTGGGCTTGATGATCTTGAAGGGCTTTTCCAACCTCAGTGATTCCATGATTCCATCCCACAGTGCCCAGCACAAGCTAGGAGTGAAGGGTTTAAGCAGCATATGCTTCTGATTTACCCAAAATGGTGAAACATCATTTAAAAGCACCATAAAACAGGAGCAGAGCTGAGGTGGCTGCACTGACCTAGAGCACCCAGAGGGACGGGGAGCAGTTGGGAACCTTAATCCTACCTGGAACCTCAATTTCTGCCCTCCCATGTTATAATTGCAGCTCTGTGAGAGCCCAGATCAGCCCCGATCCATGTGTTCCACCCCCAGCACCACAACTGGGTTTTGGGAACCACTTTGGGAACCAGCCAGGCAAGAAACAAACCCAAATCAGCCCTTTCAACCATCCCAGAGCCCCCTGATCCAAGAAATCCCTTGGATCGAGGTCGCTGTACTCCCAAAACCCAGGTGATGGCTCCAAAGCAACGGCATGGTGACAGGATGAACATCTGCAGCTTCACCCACGGATCCTCCCGATGATTCTAACATTCAGTTTGGGGAGGAAAGGAGGGACTCCCCCTCTCCCAGGAGAACATGCCACCCACCTGTGTCCTTGGGGACGCCGTCGCTGCAGGCACTGGGACACAGGTACAGCGCCTGGCGCAGCTCCAGGTTCAGGAACCACATCTGCAGGAAGGTGTTCACGTAGCACGTGGCCCCCAGGTTGGTCAGGCCCACGAAGGCGTTCTGGGGAGGGGCAGAGAGAGCCAGGGGTCATCTCCTCTCATTCCCAAAGTCCCCCAGGCTCTGGGAGAGGGGTTTTGGGGGGCTTAGGGGGTACCTTCTTGCGGCGCTCGCAGTTGGGGTCGTCGATGTTGTGGAAGCTGTTCTCGTCGATCTCGCCCAGCCACACGTGCTCCCCAATGCCCACCAGGCAGTTGGGGTTCCCCCGGCAGTTCCTCCTGGGAGAACGAACCCCAGGTGTCACCCCCATGTCCCCTGGGGGCAGGGAGAGGTGACAGGGCAAGGGGGGGACCTTGAACAGAGGGAATGCGGCGGGATACGGGTCACACCCCCCCCGAAAATGGTGGTTAGGGACAAAAAAAGAGGATGGAGAAAGTCAGAGGGAGGGGAAGGGGGAACCCAGGAAGAGTGTGAGATGTGGGGGCGTGTCCCCTGTATCTGGGGAGCCAGGCAACAACAGGGATCCCCCACAGCCCAGGAGGAGGGTCCCCTCTATCTGGAGAGTCAGGCAGGGAGAAGGGTCCCCAGTATTTGAGGACCAAGGAGAGGGGTTCCCTCCAGGCCATGGGAGTCCCCTATGTATGGGGAGGGACAAGCAAGGAGAGGGGTCCCCCACAGCCCAAAGATGGGGGGGTCCCGTACATCTCAGGAGTTGGGCAAGGACAGGAGTTCCCTAAACTCTGGGGGTTCCCCTATATCTGAGGAGCCAGGCAAGGAGAGGGGTCCTTCACAACTCTTTTGGGGGTTCCCCTACATCTGAGGAGCCAGGCAGGGATAGGGGTTCCCTACAACCCCAAGGTTCCCCAACATGTGGAGAGGAACAAGCAAGGATAGGGGTCCCCCACAACACCATCAGGGGGGCTCCTCTGTATCTGAAGGGCCAGGCAACGAGGGGTCTCCCCCAGTGCCAGGATGGTGCCCTCAATTTGAGGAGCCAGGCAGTGACAGGGGTCCCCCACATCTGACCAGCTAAACAACTAGAGGGGTCCCCCACAATCCCAGGACGATCGTCTCTATCTGGGGAGCCAGGGAACAAAAGGGTTCCCCACAACTCAAGGTGGGGGCCCCATATGCAGGCAGGGAGAAGGGTCTCCCACAACCCAGAGGGGGTCCCCTATGTCTGGGGAGTCAGGCAGGGACAGGGGGTCCCC
>VXAY01004787.1:6620-17998 GCA_013399855.1 Oxyruncus cristatus
GTTGGTGTTGGATCAAGGGTTGGACTTGATGATCTCAGAGGTCCTTTCCAAGCTGTCTGATTCTATGATTCTATGATTCTATGATTCCTGGAGTGGGTCCAGTGGAGGGCTACAAAGATGATTAAGGGACAGGAGCCTTTCTCACGAGGAAAGACTGAGAGAGCTGGACCTGTTCAGCCTTGAGGAGATGACTAAGAGGGGACATCATCAATGTTTTTAAGTATCTGAAGGGGGTGTGCCAAGAGAATGGAGCCAGACTCTTCTTGGTGGTGCTAAGCAATAAGACAAGAAGCAGTGGGCTAGAAACTGACACATCTGAACATGAGGAAGAACTTCTTTACTATGCAGGAGATTGAGTACTGGAACATTGCCCAGAGGTATTGTGGAGTCTCCCTCACTGGAGGTATTCAAGAACTGTCTGAACAAAATCCTGTGCAATGTGCTCTAGGATAATTCTGCTAGTGCTGGGGGGTTAGTCCCACCTGTCCCATTCTGAGATTCTGTGATTTGATTTTCCTATAGCAAAATATTACTTCTGTTTTCAATTTGGTTTTGTATCAGAAAAATACTTTCACATGAAAATATGAAATAGATGCATATTATCTGAAACACTAGTTAGTCTTTTCTAACTGAACAATTTTTCTGCAATATTATTTTAATCTTTGTTGTTATAGAAACAATTATTAGAAATAAAAGAATAGTGAGGGAATTTTACTTTATTTAATGAGATAGTGAGAGTAAAAATTATTTTAATAATTTAGTATACCATAAACTAAGAAATCTAATAAAATCTACAAGATTTTATAATTTCCTTAAATGTTGCTCTCTTTGTATGAGGGAAATAATTGTTAAGCAGTTCTGCAAGACATCTATTAATCAATGCTGGTTGTGGCTAAGCTGAAGTTCTGATTGGTTGCTCAGAACTATCCTGCCACTGAAGAAGAATCTGCTCTTTTTAAAATCTACCGTTTTCCTGTCCCCAGCAGAAGAGAGAAAGCCAGAGAAATAAATCCACACTTACAAGGATTTTGATGGCAGCATTTCTTGTACATTGAGTGCAAATCCCATATTGTCTGGATTTGGAGGAAGTAATAGGAGTTTGTCTATTTTCAAGGAGCACTATTGACATATGTTTCTAGGTGCCACTTTTGCTGTGGATAGAGAGTTCAGCACTAAAGTATATATTTTTTTGAAGTAACTAGGGAATGGACATTGCTTTTTTTTTTTCATTCAGTTTTGGACACTATTTCTGGTATTTTCTTTATCTATATTGATTTGAGAAACTGTAGTTTTCAAATAATTACCTGGAATGATATTAGTGGCCATTCACTATGACATGAACAAGAACTGCAGTTTAGAGGAATTAATTTTACATAACTTCAATATATATCAGAAAACAGGGGAATAACCATTAAATACTATAATGAATCCACCTAAATACCACCTGTTTTAACAGCCATCTATATCTAGTGTTTTAAATTTGCAGTCTGTTAATCTTGCTTCCTCTTAATCTCTCAATACACACTATGTCCAGTATCAAATGCAACTCAATGTTCTTCCATAAACTGTGAGCAACAGAGAGACGTCAAAGCAAAGACAAAAATAAGTGGTAGCAGAAAATACTGTGTTACACAATGAAATGAGCACTGCCAACACTGTAGTTATTCTTAGTGAAATCATGCACTGCAAGTGCAGGTACTGGACTTTTACTGTGACTTTGAGTATATGACTTTACAGAACCCTTGCTTTGAGTTTCCTCCAAGGGCAGCAACACATAACAGGATAAGTGTTCCTTATCAAGAGAAGGTCTCCTATTTTTCAAGACCAGTGTTCTTTTTTTATATTTTAACAATGGTTTTATGTTCCTGTGGTCTGTGAAGCAGTTTTTAATTCTTCTTCACTTTTCTCAATCATTAGAGACTGTACTGGTCTGGGTTCTCTCTTTTTAAGCTGAATGTTCTGGTGTGTGCTTTCTCATCTGACTTTCTCGGTTTTCCTGCCTATGACATGTATAATTAATTGATCTTAACAAAAGAAGTGTTTAGAGCTTGCCTTACTCAATAAATTTTGGGTTTTACCAGATTGAAAAGGCTTCTGGAAAATTCAAACTGTGGAATCATTAGCTGTGTAGAGAAAAGTCCACTAGCAGCTACATGTTGCTGTACTGTCATTGAAGGAATCTACACAGCCTTCTTACAAAAATATTATTTCAAGCTGTGCTTTCATAGGTTTTCTTGAGACAAGACAGCATGTGAAAGATTGAGGTGCTGAATCTCGTGTCAGCTTTGTAGTTTGCCTTTTCCTCTGGTTCAACAATTCTGCTGTTACAAAAAAAGAACACGATAAAGAATGTCTGTATAGTTTACTTATTTCGTGTCAGCTTGTATACACATATGAAACTGTAGGACCCAATCTACTACCAACTTATGGTGATTAAGATTTAATACTGGTTTTGATAACTTGGATTGGTATGTGCACCTAGATAGGAAATTTTACAGGAAAAACAAATGGTACAAATCTAACCATGCACCTGCTCTGTACTGGCAGTGTCTCATGTCCCCAGCAATCAGGAACAAATCAGAAATTAAAATAATCTAGCAGACTTCTCTCCCCATAGTTCATACAAAATTTACTGGTTTTATATGACAAGCTCAATACATACCATATTATTAAAGAGAAATGTAAGAAATTACCTTTTTCTTACATACATACATGCAGGGACTAGAAGAAATATTTTTTTACTCAGGAAAGAAAAAGCACAATCTTTATCTGATACAACGTTCAATATTTTGTACCTTTCGGAACTTTATTGTCTTAGAAGAGAATCCAATAGTATTTTCTTTTTACCTGAAACAGTCTGTTTTGTAAATACACTGAAAAAAAAAAAAAGGGGAAAAAAACCTTTCTGTAAAGAATCTTTTTCACATTTTCTACATCCATTCCTGACTGGACAAATAGACTTGGGTCTACATGGCAAAAATCTAGTTTCAATTAGGAAAAAGTAACAGGAAAAAAGGTGGAAATAATAAAAAATATTATCTATTTTCTTAACAAGGTTGTCAGTAGTGTCTCTGGGAAAAAGATGATGGAAATCTCTGCTAGAAATGTTGCACCTGTCCTACCTTGATACACTGAGTGGGCTTCATAACCTTAGAAGACCCTTTTCTTCTTCATTGTTTTTGCATAGGTTCTTCGGGTTTTCAAGACAAGTAGTTCACCCTAGACAATAGCTATTTAAGAGGATGCATGTGTGCAAAGCAAATTACTGTCATTGCTTAGATGAAATCTAAATTGCTGAAAAACTTTGTCTTGGGGCAATGTCCTGGGCTGAGTTTCATATACTGATGTTTAAAGCATTTTCTATTTGTTCCCTTGTTTGTTTTAGATTTTTGTTTTACTTTTCTAAAGGAAAACCCTAGGGAAGAGGTGAGTTTTAATTCCAAATGTATATTCTTTGTTTTAGAACAGGTTGGAAAGGAGGAGCAGATGGATAACATTTGGGACATTTTGTCAATTCATCTGTTAATAAGTGAGACACTCACACTGGCTGCATTAACCAAAGTCCTTCTGTCTCAAGCACTGCCAGTAGCCCTGAAGATATCCTCTGAGAATGTTTTTGATGGTAGACAGCTGAGGTAAAAATAGTAGTATTTGCTAGAGCCAATAACCATATCACAGCTCCTTGAATCAAGACCTCTTTTGTGATCACACCTGGAATTATTTCATCACAGAAATACCTTTTTACCAGTGTTAAAGCTTACTGAACTTGCCCAGACAGAACTAATGCAACATATGGCTTACAAAATATATTTATACTATTTCTGAGAAACCAAGCACATATGTTACCAGGTGGTTGCTGTTGTTGCTGATCTAACTGATGTCAACCTGTCTGATACTGCTTTGTATTCCCTAGTGTTCCTAAGGTATGTGTTGTGTGCATGGTATGTACCTAAGATATCTTGGATTTCCCTTTCAACAGAGTCATAGAACAATGCAACAACTTAAAAGATACTCTATGCAGTAAAAATAAAATGGAGATTTAATTGCATTTTGTAACTCAGATTGGTGATTTGGAAAGAAATGCTAGGTTATGAAAACAAGTATCACAAGTCTTTTGAAAATTCTAACTTTCCCATTCTTTTAAAGCAACGTAAATTACAAGAACATATTCTAGCCTCACATTCTATCACACTGTTAGTCAACACCTCAGTATGTAAAAAAAATGTAGTAACTCATACCATTAGATGATGTACTTAGAACAAAACTGCCAATTTCTCTGCTTGCATTCAGCAATTTTTCAGTGTTTGAGCATTGTCAGTATGATCAAGTGATGCTGCCAAATTAGAGGCCACTTTTCCTTATAAGCTCATATATATTACAACGATGTGCAGACATAATATTTGGCATACTGTTCAACATGCCAAGATGGAGTTAGGAAAGTCAAATCTCAGATGTTAAAACTAGTAGGGGAGATCATAGAATGTACTGAGGTGGAAGGGACCTATCAGGATCATTAAAGTCCAAGTCCTCCTGCACATGACTACCCTAAGAATCTCCCCATGTGCCTGAGAGCATTGTCCAAATGCTTCTTGAACTTCGTCAGTCTTGGTGCTGTGATCAATTCCTTAATACCTGGGAAGACGAATGAACAAGTCTTTCTTAAAGTTCTTTCCAGACATTAGAGGAATGAAGACATGACTTGGAACAGCTGATGTGTATTTTCCAAGGACAACTTATGCCTGATAGCCTTCCATGATGAAATGACCAATTCAATGGACAAGGGGAGCACAGTGGAAGTTGCTTTTTGAGACCTGGGTGATGGGATCCAAGCAAGTCTGTGGACATGCAGTGGGTTTCTGTGGCTGGGTTTTGGTAGTGGGGTGGGGGAGGCTACAGGGGTGGCTTCTGTTAGAAGCTGCTAGATGTTTCCCCTGTTCCATGGAGCCAATGCCAGCTGGCTCCAGGATGGACTTCCTGCCCCTGGCCAAGGCTGAACCAATTAGGAGTGATTGTAACGCCTCTGTGATAACATATTTAAGAACAGAGAAATGTTGCATAGGAGAAATTCCAGCCAGGGAAGAACAGAGTAAGGACATGGGAATAACAACGCAGACACCAAGGTCAGTGCAGGAGGAGGGGCAGGAGGTGCTCCAGGTGCCTGAGCTGAGGCCCTGCAGCCCGTGGTGCAGCCCATGGTGGAGCAGCTGTGCCCCTGCAGCCCACGGAGGACCATCGGGGTGCAGAGACCCCCCTGCAGCCCATGGAGGAGCCCAGGCTGGAGCAGGTGGATGCATGAAGGAGGCTGTGACCCAGTGGGAGGCCCAGGATGGAGCGGGGTCCTGCTGGAGACCTGCAGCCCATGGAGAGGGAATCCCACGCTGGAGCAGGATTTTCCCAGGTAGGACTTGTGGCTGCTATGGGAGACCCACTTTGGTACAGCTCATTGGTGAAGGACTGCACCCCATGGAGGAGTGACCCACGGGACAGCAGCTTGGGAAGAGCTGTGGCCCAAGGGATGGACTCAAAGTGGAGAGGTCCATCAAAGACTGGCTCCCGTGGGAGGGATCCCACAGGAGCAGGGGAAGGACTCCTCTCCCTGAGCAGCAACTCAGAAACAACAACTGACCATAACCCCCATTCCCATTCTCCTGCACTGCTGACGGGCAGGAGGGAGAACATGGAAGGAAGGAGGGGTGGGGGGAAGGTGTTTTTAAGACTGTTTTATTTCTCATTCTTTGGCTTTTATCCGGTTAGTAATAAATTTAAGTACTATCCCCACTTTGAGTCTGTTTTGCCCGTGAAGGTAATCAGTAAGTGACCTCTCCCAGCTCTTATCTTTACTCATGAAACCTTGGCTATTTTTTTTTTTTTCTCTCTCCTCTGTCCACTTGCAGAGGGAGAGTGAGAGAGCAGCTTTAAAGGGTACCTGGTATCTGGCCAGGCTCAACCCACTACAGGACATCATCAAATGTCAATACACTGGAGGGCAGTGCTACTATTCATAAAGGCTTCAACATGGTGGAAAAGTTTGTAAGGTTAGCAAAGATAAATTATTTTGGCTTTATTTATGGCCAATTCTACTAGGAACACTATAATTTGTTCCAAAGTATTAATTTTTCTTTTAAGCATAAATTCAAGGTATAGTCTTTTTTCAGAAAGACAGTAATGTGATCAGCTCTTGTCAGTGTAAGGTTTGCTGGAAAACATTTTACACTACAGCATCTATCCACAGATCTACCCCGCAATGTTGTTATTCTAAGGGAACACAGACAGATGATTCATATTTTGGCAATCCTATTTCATGCACTGTCAGTCATCTTAGACAACTGCTTGAGCTGCAGAAGCTCTAGTATTTGATTTTTAATACTTTTAAAATTTTCTCTCTTCTCATATGGCTGGCAAATGTTACTGGAATATAATTGCAATACCAATTGTCACTATTCCTGCTAAAACAAATCAAAAATTACAAGTATAACTAACAATACCTAAATATCTTACTTTATCTTATAAAATCTGTGGTTCCTTCCTCCTGGTAGTTTAGCTTTTTGCCCAATATTATGCTTCACGTAAATGAAAACCTAACAGAGAAATTAAAAAAAAAAAAAAAGAAATATGGAGCAAGGCCCCTTCACTTTAAGTAGTCTGTCTCTGCTCTCTTTTTATGACTGGTTGTAGCATGCTCCTTCCAGTTCCAAGGAAAATATCTTCTTTCATTAATAGATCAGAGAAAATAAGATTTCCTGTTTTCTGTACTCCTCACATAGTTGGTCAGAATCAGAAGTTTCATTCGTCTTCCTTCCTCTACTGTCCTTTAAGGTTGTATCTTGAAATAAGTTTCAGAATCTACTTGCATTTCTTGCATTTCCTCACAGACCACACTTGCAGGATTTCTCCTAAAGCTAGTTCTGCAGTTTTTATTTTGTGGGAATGAAATCCTCCAAAGATACTCATGGATGTCTACAGATCCAAAATATATGGTTTAGTATATGAAACAAATATGAAAAGCTGTTTTCCTACATATTTATCACATACATCACAGCTCATATAAAAGCATGCACATATACAAGCATGTTTTGAAGGTGACCATCTATTATTTTATACGAACTATATATAGAGGTAACACATACCTCTATCCAAATATGCCTGAACAGTTGATTGGTTTAAGATTGTCATCTTTTATCAGACAGATATAATATCAGGTCTTGTTTTAGAAGGGCACTTAACTAGAAAAAGCACTGGGTTAATAAAAACGCATATTTCTATTTGTAGAAATATAATAAATATACAGTCGTATACAAAGAACATGGTTCTCACAGGTGGAGACAAATACATTTCACTTTCTCAGAAGATAATGCAATTTATCTGATTTCCCATTTTCTGTCATCTGGGAGTGAGCTAAAGGCTGCTTCTTCTGATATCTTATTTATATGACTCACTGCCCTTCTGAAGTGTCAGCACTGGATTGCAACCCAAATGCTAATAAAAAGCCTAAAACTAGGTGAAATGCTACCACTCTCTTTTTCTTTGTGATGAGGAGATGTACTGACTGTGTAGAATCACTACAGAAATTTTAAATAATGTATGAAATTAAAAATCAGCTGCCCAGTGCACAGGGAGAACACACATAACACTGCAGTTACTGCTGTTATGGTATTTGCAGTCATATTTAAATTAGATACATCCTTTGACAAAAAAAAAAGCAAGCAAACAAACAAACAAACAAAAACAGAGTAGAAGTATTAAAAATTTGTAGGGGAGAGAAATTAACATTAAGCTGTATTTTGTTTTGTTCTTACCTCCCTTTCCCAATTTTCTCCCAAACCAAACTTTATTTGAACAACATCTTAAATGGAGAGCTGGACTATGGTAAAGTACCTTACCAGCAGACAGCTCCTGCACCCTTAAGCATAACCCCACGGGACGTGCATACACACATGGAAGGGACACAGGTGGGAAGAGAATAGGAGAGCTGAGAAAATTAACTTCGTACTGAACAGTCCAAGTTAAAAATAGGTAAGGAGTTGAATGCAAAAGCTTTACTGCAAAGCTGTGTCCAAGTACTGCATCTTCCCAGCTGCAGAAGTAACAAGAGTATATAAGTGGCTTTTTGAAGGATTTTAAAAGTCCTTTAGCAAACCATCCAATTTATCTACTAACATCCAACTCTGTATCTGAAATAACTGAAGACAAAAAGAAGGAGCATGCATGAGGAAGTCTCCAAGCAAGAGTTTGGCATTTTGCATTTTTGAAGTCACTTTATTTTACCAGAATGGCATAGAAAATGCCTAGAAGTCAGTATAGTTTGATGTGAGATATGCTGAAATATTTCTAGAAATAGATGGTGGGAAATTATTTTGTCACACTCTTTTCCTACATTGAGTGGCTGGCTACACTTTCTTTTTTTTTTTAAATTATCTTTCATCTTATATTTTCCATCTGACATCTTCGTTTGATTTTTTGTTTTATTAATCTGAACTGGCATCAGTGTTAAGACTCCTGTTTTATGAGTAGCTTGCCATTTTCTGGGTTTCTGGGTTATCAAAACATAATCTCCCTTTAAAACAGTATCCTTCTATTCCCCATTATTCCATCCTTATACTTGAAAAATGTGATCCTGAGTCAGACTGAAGGGTTGCAGGATAGTAAAAGGTTCTGTACTAAGTGCTATATACGTGGCAGACTGGTAGTCTAGTAGGCCACAAGCCATCTGGGCTAGGAACATTGGCACTATCTAACTGGAAAACCAGGAAACTCTCTTTTTGCTTTTTAGGGACAAATAAAACAAGGTTCTAAGCCTTGTTATTTAAGTATCACTTATTTTGGCTCACTAAGAGATTATGAAAACACTATTTTTCTAGTATTCTTCTTAGTTCATCCTCATGGCACAAAGAACACCCTTTACAAGTCACCAGAATGAATGTAACTCTTTTGAAGGTTTTTATAATATTATGTTGTTAGAGTAAGTAACGTGTGTGTTTGTGTGGGGCCTTGATATTTTATATTAAGTTTATTTTTACATAAGTAATGAAGTCATCCAAGGTAATGTATTAATATTCAAAGCACACTGAAGCTTTATGAATATTGTCAGAGGTTACGTATAAAGTGAAAAGAACTGATCCTGTAATAATGCATTTTAAAAAGGAACCAGTGTTTTGGCCACTACCCTAGATCTTCTATATTACACATTTTTATGGGTGCTCTTACATCTGAAACACTAGCTACTGAAAATACCACTATAGAATGCACATATTTATTTAAATAAATATAAAACAAAATTTGAACTGAAAAATTATTAAAGTAATCCTGCACTGATTGACTGTCTGAAGCTAAACTGAATCTCCCTGGTATGTATTCTACATACCCATCACAAAAAATTATATTCTGTACTTTCTTAAGTGAACCAGAATAAATCTAACTTAACAATGGGAATGCCAGATACACATGCAAAAAAGAGTTATGTGGACTAAATTTATCTGTTTCCTTCAACATGAATGAAGGCTGAGGGTGTCTATAACTTCCAGTAAGCCTGCACATCTGGTTGTGCATCCAGAGAGAATAAAAATTTAAACTCAATAATCATTTTCATTTGTCAGAATAACACAAGATGTACCTTGAGGATTTTTTTTTTCAGCTTGGTGAAAGCTTTGTCTTTCAGGGTTTTACAAGCATTTTCATTTTTAGAATTAAACTCAGCAGGGAGTTCTTTTTAGGGTAGAAGACATTTTAGGAAAATTATTATATATAGCACAATTTTAGACTTGAACAAATAACTGGTTTCTTGGTTCATTGACAATTCAGAAAAGAGGAATTCAGCAAATGCAATGTGAATTTTAGTGCATCCTCCAACTCAACAAACAGACAAAAACTGAATTATTTGGGATGATATGAAATATTTCCCACAAAATAGGTATTTTATTTCAAACATGAACATTTATAAAGGCTTGGAAACATAAAGGAAATATAAAGCTAAAGTAATAATTTGAGTATTTAATTTAAAAATAAATCCTTAGTTTTTACATTTTTTGACATGAGCTATTTTGTCAAATATTCTAATGGACAAAACATTTTGATGTTTGCAAATTTGTATTTTTCACCAGAGTAAATACAATCCTGTTGAAAATCTATATCCAAGGCTAATATTCCATTAGGTACAAAATGGATTGTAGAGCTACTAAACATTGTGATTTGAGTATCCACTAAAGACTATAAATCTTCAGAAATAGCATAATTTGCATACATTTGGGAAGTGAAATTTTACTGAAAAAAATGAATGTGTAATAGGAGCTCTAAACTAAATATTTTCCTTAGTTCACCTTCTTTTAGATTCCAATGACCCAATATCTGCCTGAACTAAATGCTTCTTCTATAGGGCTTTCTTCCCTTGCTTCAAATTAGGATGGACTCCAATGGCCCATTCTGATATCAAAGAGGAAGTAGCAATTAATTTGCAGTCTTTTCAGGACTATGACACTTGTCAGCAGCCTTCAGTGACAACAAAAATTCAAGATCTTATCACACTCAGGTTGATTTGAAAGTCATATACCTTTCTTAGTGTCCCAAATACTTGTTCCCAGTGGTGAAGCAACAGGGGGAAATTTCTGCGGCGCTACAGGATATGCAAAATATTTGAAGAGGAATATTTAAATCACTAACATCTGATGGAATTTAAGTGAATTCTTTATACTATCTTTCAGAAGATCAGTGGTAGCTGCTGAGAACTACACTGAGTACACAGTGAATAGATTTAGAGATCCTACAGCAATTTTGAGATTCTACAGCTGTTTCACTATTTTGGAAAAAGTTATCACATTAAGATATCCGGAAATTTAAAGGGTTTAGCAAAATAAAGATGGACATGCTGTACTATTTAATGTTTCGCTCATTTGTGCTTGTAAAAAGTGAGTCAATTTGCTCCTTCAAATGTCTCATAAGAATGAAGCCTTTATTGCAGAACCAATGAATCTCAACATAGTATGTCTTTCTTGTGCATTTAATATCATTGTATTTTTTTATACTTTAACTTCATTTTTTTTTAATTTTATGTAAAATACTGATGCATAATACTGCAAACAGGAGTTTTTGTAAGACCTATGAGGAATGGGAAGTGGGTATTAAGAAGATATAAGTGACCATTAGCCCCTGTGCTTTCTGCACAGTATTATCAACCTATAAATTTTGCTACTAATTAGGAAGAGTTTGCACAGACAAAACAGATCACTTTGAAATGGGGGTAATACTAAGATTTATTGCTACACTATAGACACTAAGGGGAATACTTACATATATATACATATATACATACAACTCTAACTAGTTTTCTTATAATAGCACACTTTTATATGTACAAATGTCTCTCTTCCTCTCTTCCTCAAAAACAG
>VXAY01004790.1:6059-17254 GCA_013399855.1 Oxyruncus cristatus
CCCGGCCCGGCTGGCAGGTAAGCGCGGGTCCCGCGGAGCCGCGGGGTCACGCACACGGTCACGCACACAGTGACCTCCGCGACACGCACACCCGGGAACACGGACACGAACAGGGCACGGTCACACCTGTGGCACCTGCAGCCAGACGCCAGCACGGGAACCCCGTGGGGTGCTACCGCAGGAACCACGGCTGCTCCTGCAGTGCCCAGGACGCCCGTAGCTGCCCGCTCGTCAGAACTCCCTCCCAGCGGAGCCAGCCGTCCTTGCCAACGCAGGGGCTGCGTAACAAAACAAAACACACGTATCTGCCGTGTTACACGAAGATAAATCCTTCTGTACAAAGGGTAGTTTCCTTGCAGACAGGTAGGACTGTATTTACTGGATTTAAATAGCAACAGGAAATGAAGGACAATAAAGGCAAACCCATGTATTTAGCAGAGGAAGATTATAATTTCTTTAAAAATAAACTGCTATTCCATTGCTGTGATCGTGATAGTTTTAGAAGTCAGTAGCTGATAAAGGCAAGCCAGGCTCCTCTAAGTGGAAGATAAATTTAATTATATCATTTTATAATGCAGCAGTGATGCCCAGAGTACAGACCAAGTCTGCAGTGTATGATCCAGAGCTGGTTTATAAAACCATCTTAAAAATAAGGATGTCTTGGCTTTTTTTTTAGCTGCACTGATGATGCATAAAGATAGTTGTGTGTTGGCAGTGAGTGTTTAGTTGTAGGGCTGTTGTCACAGCCAAAAAAAAGAGCTGTTTTCACAGGGGTCTTGTTTCTGGTCTGGCATTGGCAGAGGCAGAGCCCAGGGCAGGAAGGTACAGTAGCTCTGTCATATATTTTTAGACTCTGCTCTGGATATCCTGTTATTTTTCTTCTGTGCCCTGTGGCTAGCTTGAGTTTGGGATCCTGCTTTGGCACACAGCTGCATCATACTACCCTGTTCATGAACTGATCTGGCACCACCTTCAAGCAGTTTATATAGACTTTGCCCCTTCTGCTAAGATATAAAGTCCATCCCAGGCTCCAGACTATCTCCCTTTTCAGACTAAGTTTATTCACAGGAAGGTCATTTTACTTTTTCCTGCTTGGAATTATAAATAGCTCCTTATCCTTGCTGATGGTTTACACCTTTTCCATGTACGTGTATGCACATGGATACATGTTTACCCAATGTCATATATGTAGATATATATATGTGTATGCATGTATATATTTACAGAGTGGAGTCACATTTCTTCCTGGGCAAAAGAGGTCACATTCTTGCCAACTCCTGTGGTATGACGTGTGTTTGGTTTCCTGTATCATCTTTGGCTTTTCCTGTACTTGCACCCTTTTAAACATAAAATTCCAAAACTGCAGATAATACTCACAATTTGCTCTTTGTTTTTTGCAGCTGTTAGCAAAATGGCCAATTTCTGAAGTTTTGAGCAAAATTGAAGTAATGGTCAGCTGCCCCACAATTGCCAGGGGTATTCTATGAGCCAGGGAAGAATGGGGAAAAAATACAGTGGAACAAATGTTCCAAAGATCAGTTTCAATAGTCTTCAAGTACTGGTATATTTTGAAGCTTGTTTTGAAAGTTTATAGCTTCATGATTACTGTGCCAGGATAGATGCCTTTAACAATTTATTTAATTTGCAAGTGTGGATCTTGGACATATGAATCTTGTTCTTTTTTGCCAGCCCATGTATTGCAGGAGAGTCATAGTTCTGTCTTTCTCTTTTTTTTTCCCCACAAGCTTTTTTCATCATTCAAGAAGAAGAAAAATATCAGTGTTTTTATTAGCTAGTTCTGGTGAAATAGGTACATGCTTTCCGTCTGTAAGATATATAAATAATTTTGATAATTGGAAGAAGTCAGCTCACTATCAATGGGAGTGTGCCACCCTAAATTTAATGTTTGTGGAAAAAAAAAGGGAAAGTCATCAATACTTTAAATGTCTGATAAAACAGGTTTGAAATGATCCTTGTGGGTCTCTCCCAACTCAGCATATTCTGTGATTCTGTGAAATTCGGGCTGTGTTTTTACTTTCGAAACGTGACTGAATCAGTAGAACTTGAGCTTAAAAGACGGTAAGGAAACTTTTTTTTCTAATTTTTTTTTTTTAAGCACTAGTATGATTTCAGTAATCTTAATCCATGTAAGACCAAGTAACTACCTGGATTACTTTCACAAAATGACATTTGGAAAACTGGGAAAAATACACAATTCGGGGTCAGTGCTATGAAAAGCAAGGAGCATGCTAGCTACGGAAGAGTTTTTAACCCTGGGATAAACCATGTTTTCAAGTATGGTAGTGGTTACTTTGTAATGTTTTAATGCCAAGGTGAAGGTTTTGCATGGCAGTCTTAATCTGTATCGTCCCAGCTTTGAAATTCCAAAACCTTACAAAACATAGAAGAGTCAGACTGTAGATGGTGGACATTGCACAAATTGCAACTTCATTCACTGTTTGATTAGGGCGGTTCAGAATTAGTGTGGCTTAAATGAAAAACTTCCCAAAGAAAAGTATCAACCAGGAAAAAAGTTCTGGTGTTCAGATATTTCATGAAAAACTATGGACTGGAAATATGAAAAGTGTGACATGCCTTTTTATTTGACAGCAGAATCTCCCTCTTAATCATTGCTAATCTCTCCATACAGAAACAAACTGTTTAAGAGTAGATACTCCTGTGAGGAGAAAGGAGCTAGAAGTATTGGATGCTTTTAAAGGAGTTCAGGCTCAGATTTTAAGATACTGAAGGTAACATCAACTCTTCATAAATTTTGCTCCTTAGTCAGACTTTCTCTCTGGGTTAAATCCCTCTGTATAGTAACACTATGCATCTTTTTAAAAGAGTAGTTTCAAGGACTAGGATTTACTGAACTGAAGTTAAGTCTTCCTAATATAACTAGAAGATTCTGACTGATGAGGGTAATTTGTTTTTATTTCTTCCTCAGGATGACTGCCTTGTGCATGATGAAACATTTATGTCAAGCAACCAGAAATGAGAACAGATACACAAAAAGGTTCTTTGGTACTCTTCTGACACAGACACCACAGAAGTGGTTCTTTTTTCCATTCTGGATAGTGGTACCTGACCCTAGAAAGTCAACTGTGTTTGCACTTACTCAGCCATTTTGTACAGCTGAAAAATCTCAGACAGAACCAAAAAGGAATACAGCATTTGGAAGTGTTGGGCGAAGAATTCCCTATCGTATTTTGCACGTAATCAACCAGGATGGAGAGAGCTTAGGAAACATGCACCGAGCAGATGCACTCAAACTTATGGATCAACATAACCTGAAACTAGTTCTCCTTAAAGAGAATGTAGAACCTCCAGTATACAGACTAATGACTGGGCAGCAGATCCATGAAGAACAGCTTAGACGTGCAGAGAAGAAAAAAGCAAGTCCAAAACCAGGTATGTACATTGTACACACTACAGCACTGAGCACTTTGAAAAATGCTGCATTAAAAGTGGTTCCAGCATATTAAATCCTCTTACTTGTATTTGTGTAAATCCAAAGCAATGTCACTGCAGTCCATGCTATTAAGGATTTGCAGTGGTGAAAATAAAATTTTGGATTAGTCTTCCACAAAGAAGCCTTCTTTTGCCTTCTCAGGATTTACTATTCTGGCATCTGCTGACTTTTTAGAAAAATATTTTTATTTAAGTGAATATAGCTACACTCTGGTTCCGTGAGAGTCACTGAATTTTTGTTCTTTTACTAAGGCATAGTGACAGGCTCTTTTTACAAACTGAGCATCAGATACAGCAATATAATGATGTAATTTATCACCAGTAGTCATGAAACTCTCTTCCTCATTTGCTGCTAGGAAGATGAAGTCTGGCGCCATTTCTTGGACAGAGTAAGAGAAAACTTTATTAATATTGAACACTTTCAAGGTTTCTTTTTCTTAAAACAACCTGCTCCAGCAGTTTTAACAAACTGAGTTTGGCAAAGAGGTTTTAAAAAAGGCATGTGACCTTGTATCCTGTCTTCTTATCCTCAGGCTAAGACTTTGGGTAGGGTTCTGATTATACTGGAGAGCACTGTTGTGGTAGTGAGTTGCTCTGTTCGAGAAACTACGAAAAGATGATTCAAATGGTAACTACTGTAGAGGAAATTTAAGGAGGAAGAGACTGCAAGATTTTCAAATATATTACAAGGCATCATCATGCTTTCAGTTGAATATTGCACTTCAGTAAAATGGGTTCAAGATGAAGAGCTATCTAAAATCAAAGCTTTTACCTTCAGCTGTGCTATGTGCAGAATGTAGGAGTTTGCACACTAAGACTTTAATTCCAGATCCAGTGCTCACCTGTTTGTGAGACCTACAATGTGAATGGTATAACAAGACTGTAATTAAAAATACCTTAAGCTCTCTGACCCTGAAGAGATTTCCCTGTGTGCCTCACACGTGCACTCAGTCTCCTAGTTATGGCAGTGAGTGTGCCTTTATCAAGTAGCCACCTTCTAAAGTGAGAGTGGTGCATGTTGAGACAATGGGAACGGGATCCTTTGAGAAAGCAGGATGGGAGGACGGAGTTAAGCAGACAAAGCATCATGAGCTGTTAAAAGAGCAACTGATACAAGTTTGTCAAATATTAAGCCAACACAGTTTCAGTTCTGTTTTAAACAGGGGTGGTTCAGAAGGAGCTATCCTTTTCTTCAGCTATTGCCAAAAACGACTTAGAGACCAAGACCAAACAGATAGCACAGTGGATTGACAAGAAATACCATGTTAAAGTTACCATCCGGCAAGCGAAAGGTAGCAATACGGACATGGTAAGTGAACTCCTGGACCAATTAATTTCATTAAATAGCTGTAGTTGTACTAACCTGCCCTATTCAGTACTGCCACAGTTTTTTGTATCTCATGTACTGCTAAAGTACGTAAAGGTCTAGGTCCTGTGCAAGTAATGGCTGCCCACCTTAAGCTGCTTCTGTTCAAACACTGCAGTTCTAGAAAAGTAGTCCCACAGAGCCAGTTCAAAGACCATGCTTTATTAAGAATGCAGTTAAAATACTGGCATTGACAGCACAGTCTAAGCAGTCTATGCAGCACCACCTTATTAACTGGGCTGGTCAGATTTTCCTATCTATGCCTTAAGCCAGCTCACTTGCTTTTAACAGTGAGGTTTGAAAAAGTTCTGCTATATTTTAGCTGGATTATTTCAATAACGTAACTGTTCTTCTGGAGATTCAAGTGCGCAACTGTGACCAAGGTTAATTGTCCACTGCAGCATGGAAAACTACTGGAATGGTGTTCCAAGTCTAGCAAAGTGAACATCTGTGAAGATGTTAGGGAGCTGGTGGCAACATACTAGTATAATTGCAGGGCCTTGAGACTTCATTGCCATTTGCACAAATGGCTTTTTTAGAGATTCCATGTAAGATTACCCCCCCACACCTTGTATTGTCTGTAGTGAATTAGGTTTCCTTGATGATTGTCTCAAGTGAGTTGGGTGAAATTATGTTATCACTTCATTCAAAAGGAATAAAACTTTTTATAAGAAGTTAAATCCACAGGGAAGGGTAACAGGAGGAACTGAGTATGGGAGGGAGCACAACACTTCATGACACAGTCTAGATTTACATTGTCCTTAAATTTAGAAGTTTAATTATGAGCTTAGGAGTTCACTGTGTTACATGACTGCACTGTTATCACTCAGTCCAGTACAACCAGGTTCTGCTAACCTTAGAACAATACTGCTCCTCAAGGGGAAAGCCCCATAATAATGTGCCTGAATCTAGTGGAATAGGAGGAGCGAGGGGGGAGTCAAATGCAGACCACTCTCATGGACACCATTAAAGAGCAAAACAAGATGAGTCAGGAGTTCAGCTTGAATGCTAGGAGATGGCTTAAATCCCTCCTTTGTGACTTTCCTAAACCTGCTTAGGAGTAAAGAGCAGTTAGGAAAGGAGAAGCTGAACTGCTCAAACCAGGATTGCCAACTAGGTTGTTTCAGCTAACACCTACACCATAAGCAGGAGTTATGTCATTACAGAACAGCTGGAAATATTTTTCTACCCAGATTTGTGCATTGATTGTCCTATTTTTCTCCTCCTTTTTAGTCCATGCTTTTTGATCAAATTTTGGAGACTGTATCTGAGAAAGCCACTTACCTTTCCAAGCCAAAAGTTATTAGAGAAGGAGTGAGTGCCTGTATTTTGAGACACATGTCTGACAAAGAGTTGAAAGCACACCAGAAGATGAAAAACCAGAAAAACAGTACAGTAAAGACAGATGAAGATCTGAAGTCAAATGAGTTGCATCAGTGACTTTATGAAGCAGTGTAAACAATACTAATTTATTAAAAAATAAAAATATTTATAAAGTTATTGTTAAGCTTTGCATTGGTCACTCCATGAAGAATGTTGTCTCAGTTAACCTTTACTGCAGAGTCAGAATTTCAACAGCTGGTATTTCATTTTCCACAAGCTTATTCATTGCCTTGCTTTCTGTCACAAGTGCATCCTTTCCTGGCTGTGCTTTAGGAGGAATGTAGCCACTCAGACGCGAGGCTAAGCTCCTCTTAGGACGAGAACGCTTGGCCTGGCAGAAATAAATCCAAAATTAGTAAACTTTACATATCTATGGAACAAAGACTACTAATGTGGGGGGCAAAGAAGAAATCCACGAGTAGGCTACCACTGCAGTAGCTAAAGGAGCTTCAGAAATTAAGAATCTCACAAATTAACTGGATAGTTAACCTGTTTTTCTGCTTGAAGTCACATTCTAAAACACATAACATTTACCCTCATCTGCAGTGACACAATATGCTTGAGAAGACATTTTCAGGAGTATAACTTACTTTCAAGTTCAGCTTTTTCTTTTCAGGATCATGTACAACTGCGTGCCTTGCTAGGCTCTGCTACAGTTACAAAGAACAGGGGGGAAAAAAAGAGTTAGGCTTATAATTTCAGATTATAAGTGTTCAGATAAGAACACTTTAAAAAGTACATACTTTCATTGCAAACACTCTTCCACAGCCTGGATAATCACAAGAGAATGGTTTTTTCTCCTCATGAAAAGAGAGGATATGGCTTTGAAGGTTAAATAGAGTTGTGTAAGTTCTTCCACATCCTTCTCTTGGACATCGGCAGACTTCCCTCTCCACGGCATGTGTTTTTTGATGCTGCTTGAGGTAATCTTTCCGTTTGAAAGTTTTGTGACACTCACTGCAAACTATTGGCTCTGAGTGGGAGAGAGAAAAAGGCAGAGTATAAGCAGTTTCTTACAGAAGCTCAGAATCAAACCCTAGTATCCTCCAGAACAATGCTAAAATCCACATGGAAGGCAAGGAACTCAGAGACCAGAAGAGAATAATGTAGTATGAATTATCCAGATCCAAAATCCTGCATTAAACAATTTCTTCTTAACTGGATCATAAAGCAAAGTCAGTATACAAAGCAGCATTTTCATCAGATAAAGGTCTAGCCAGAGTGACAACCAGTTTACCAATAAAGTGTTAAGACAAGTTTGTACACAATGACAAGTTGATGAAATGAGTTCAGCACAGACTCCTCTTCAATTCAGCATTTGGAATTTACCTGTATGACTGACTTTATTATGTTTCAGAAGCTCTGTCCAAGTTTTTGCAGTATATGAGCAGTTTTCTTTCTTGCATGCATAGCCTGTTGGACAGGACAGACGTTTACAATCACAAAGGGTCTGGCAAACACAGTTCAGTTTTACAAGGAGGAACTCCACTTCTAGCATTTAAAAACTAAAGGCCAGTAATTCCTTCTCTCATACTGCACAGCAATGGCACAAGAGACAACAAACACAAATTAAGACAGGAGAAGATCCTAACAGGTTTAAGAAAGAAACCTTGTATCACTGACTCAAGTTGTCCAGAGAGGCTGTGGAAGCCCTAGCCATGGAAACATTCAAAATGACCGGATGCAGCACTCAGCAACCTGATATAACTGATCCTGCCTTGATCCGGACCAGATGACCTCCAGAGGTCCTTTCTGACCTAAACGATTTTGTGAAACTCTCTCTCCTTGCTTCAGTAGAGCTATTTCTTTCACTCAAATAGATGAAAATAATAAATAATATATAATATTTCTATTGGTACTGCATATTAAAAAAAATCTTGACCATACAGTAATATTCCAGGTCTAGAGACTCTACCATTCTATCAAGCAAACAGGAATCACAGAAAATCAACACTATTTAAATCCCAGGACTGGAAAGGTCAAACAACTATGACCAAGTCCTTAAGAAAGCAACACAGTACAAATCACAGCTTTCTGTATACTCTTCCCAGTCTGTTGGCCTTGTTTGGTTTGGGTTGGGTTTTTTTCTATCACTAGAAAGCTGGTTAGCTGTCAACAGTACTGAAAGAATGGACAGGAGTGTACTGAGATTAGCTCAAACATACACAGCCATGTCATGCTGAATTCACTTAAAAACCTTTCACATAGGTTCATTAATAACTAAAAATGCACGTGGTTTTGCCAAGGCTCTATATGAAATTTGTGGCAGAACTGGCAATTGATCCTAAGCTCTGGAAGTCTAGGCTAGTGCCTTAACCATTAGCACATCTCCAAAGATGGATTATTGACAAGGAAGCACCTCAGGAGAAGAAATAACTGAAGGAATCATGAGCTCTGTTCAGTCTGCCACAAGTACACTGAAACGGAACAATGCCTGGCAGTTGTATCCCATTTGACTATTCAAAATGGGTGTTCTTATTTTGTCCGTCCAGATCACTAGGGCCAGAATACTTCCACATGTGTCACACGTACTTGCGCACTCTCTACTGGAAGAAGCCTTTTTTCCTTTGCTGAAATGTAACTGAAGCAAGAAGAAAAAGCTGTTATACCTTCATGTGTCTTCTCGTGCCGCTTTAGTCGACTTGGAGTAGAAAAGCCCTTTCCACATCCTTCTTTATCACACCTAGGTATAAAATACAGTGGTTTCATTTCTTTCACTGTATCCACGTATTTTTATATCTTTAAGTCAAGAACAATCAAAGTGAAGAAAATAATCCAACTTTCCCGTTGCCTAGAGATCTGTGTCCCCACCTTGTAAAAGAAAATCCTATAATATTTTTCTAACAGAGGACTGTTAATGCCTTTGAGAGTTAGAACTATAGAGTCAAGCATATCATCCCTACACAGTAGGCTCTTCAAACATAAAAGAGAGACAGAAAGTGGAAAGTGGCTTGTACAGATCCAGCAGTCAGAGCAACAGCAGAGCACTGACTATTTTTGTGTCTGTCACCCAGCCATACACATGAACTTCACTTAAGTGAAGAACTGTCATGGTTTAGCCCATCCCCCTCAGTTTTAGGGTAGAAGATGGTTAGTTCCAGGTGAAATTCCAGCTAGGTAGCCAATTAATACTGATGTGTTATCTCTATGGAGTTGCAGGGCCCAGCTTCTAAGACTGGTGTCCAAGTCTCACCTTTTTGAAGGTACTACTCAATTCCATGCTAGCCAAGTCACTGTTTTTTACTGGGTAGCTGCATTTTTCATTACTGTGCAAGCTCTTATGCTTGATTTCAGACTTTGTAAACTAAAAGCTGGGGGGAGTTATTTTTCCTGTGAACCTGTAATAAACCATAAGAATGCTGGAATTGCTGGAATGCCAAAGTTACAGACCATTGAGACTGTTGCTCAAAACAGACTACTGAGCAAAGGAATAGTACAAGAAGTATACTTGCAGCCATGACTACAAATTGATTCCATTTTTTAATGCCACATTAACGAAAAGGCTAAGAAAAGGCACCTGTTTTCATCTAAAGTGTTTAAATGGAATTGTTAAAGTTCATTATTAAAATTATCCACCTACTTGAAGGGAGGTTCATTGGTGTGGTGACACTGATGAACTTTAAGTTGTTGATGCTTCCTGAAAGACTTGTTACAGCCTTCAAAGTTGCACTATTGAGGAAATTAAGTTATCATTAGAGACCAAATAATGACAGCTGAGTTCATGTGTTTGCTGAAATCCCAGTCTTTGGACTTATACATGTAACACATAATAACAAGTATTTCACCAGACACACAAAAAGGAGTTTGTTTAACCTCCACTATACAGTACAAAGGTAATTACTCACCACATATTGCTTTTGCTGATTTTGATGCTTGCGCTCAATGTGCTTCTTTAAGTTTGATTTTGTTCCAAATTTCTCATTGCATCCATCAGCTGTGCACCTGTAGATGAACTGCATTTTTTATTACTGCTCTCAGTGATTTGTTCCCTAGGCAGATACAGAAATCACTGCACAAGAGGAACGCATGAGGAAACACTGATACTCAAAATCCAAACATAAAAGTTTGCTTCAAAGACATGAAAAGCCAGAGGCTGTTACAATCAACAATCACATGAAACGTATCAGAAGATACTTTTAATAAAACACATAGCTCCTAATCCATAACATGCAGCTATTAATAGGAGATAACCTCCCTTACTCCTTTAATAATGTATTCTAGGGAAAGACCTGCCTATGCCTTTAAGCATCTATTATGGTTCACTGCCAGACAGGAGGGTTTTGGGCTAAGGAGATCCCCATGTTCTGTGTGCACACTATTCTGGCAGTGCTGACGATACAAAAGCTAAGCATGCATGCCCTGTGTCACCCTCACTTTTAACTCCGTTTCCGTACCGACAAGTGCACTGCCGCTTACGGAGTGAAAACCTGGGCCTTACTCGAAGGGCTTTTCCCCGGTGTGCGTGAGGAGGTGTCGGGAGCGGTGGAAGTCTCTCGTGAAGCCTTTGCCGCAGCCTTCATAATCGCAAACATACGGCCTCTGAAACACAGGGGCTGTTGAGAGGAGCTGTCCCAAGGGGGCTCGGCTGCTCCCGGGATTCCGCCGTCAGCGGGATGCCCCGGCGGTCCCGGCCACGGCCCCGGCCCCGGCCCCAGCCTCAGCCCTGCAGCCCCCGCAGTGTCGTGGGACTCCGAGGCGGTGAAGGGCTGCCCGGTGCCCCCGCCGGGGGCCAACGCCGCCCGTCTGCGGGGCCCCAGCGCGGTGCCCCCACTTCGGTCACAAAGCCCCCCGTCCCCAGCCGGCGGGGCTCACCTCGCCCGTGTGCCGGCAGAGGTGGGCCGACAGCCGCCAGGCCTTGTTGAAGGTGGCGTCGCAGTCGGGGAAGGAGCAGATGTAGGGGCGGGCGAGGAGGCCGCTCCCGCTCCCCTTGCCAGCGGTTCCTTTCGCGGCGCTCCCGTTCCCGCTGCCGTTCCCG
>VXAY01004827.1:3171-13360 GCA_013399855.1 Oxyruncus cristatus
CAGTAGTCTGTGCCCTTGATTTCTTGGTAGGAAGTCTGAGCAGCCATGCTGCAAGTAACTCTATGGTAGTGCCTAACAGTATAGCAGGTGACTGTAGTCTGTCCATTTAAATGACCTTGCCTGTGTGTTCTGTTTTGAAAACAGTCAGCTCATCAGTTAACCCAAACTGTGAGTTTGCTTGTCCCAGACCTGCTGAACATCATATTTTAATGGACTTAGAAGGGAGATTTAAGAAGACTTATAGGGATTCTTCACAAGAATATTATATGGATGTGAGATAAATGTGGGAGTTGTTGGGGTTTTTTTGTTTGTTTGATTTCCTTTTTTTTTTCTTTTTTATTAGTATAATAATAAGTACGATTAGATGATGATGATGATGATGATGATGATTATTATTATTATTATTATTATTATTATTATTATTATTATTATTATTTAGTGTATTAGTTATCCTGTTATTCAGGAGCTATTATTTTTATTAAATGTGGCTTTATGTTAAGATTATCAGAACAATCAAATTAAGACAGGTAGTTTTAAATGATGATTCTTAGCCTACATTATCATTTCAAGAAAAGAAGATAAAAACACAAACAATGCTTCCTTCACCTCTCTCCTTCTCCCAGGAGAAAAGCCAGATGAACAACAGTAATGATGTTGGAGCCAAGTATGGTGACAGCCCCAAATCTGTGTATTCTCATTTTGGTTCATTGTTGTCATGCTTGTAATGTTGTTAAAAACATCACACTTGGGAGATTATGAAATATTAATTACTCACTCTCTAAGCTTGTGTGGTTGTTGATTCAGTTTGGAAGACTGGTAGGAAAAATGTTATCCCAGCCTAGAACAGGTATTTCTCTGACTACTGTTCCAGTTGAGAAATACACTTTCAAAGAGGTGGAGGAGGGAAGAGCTAAGAAGACAGTATCATCCGATTATAATAATAATTTACAATGTATAAATTGCCCACCTCATGCATAAACAGTTTGTTACTTCATGGTTGTCCTGGTTTTGGCTGGGATAGAGTTAATTTCTTCTACATAATTAAAAAAGCAGCATACAACATGAATAAAACCGTTGTTTCTGGACAACTTACCGTTCCATTCCACATTTCCCTAATGCAATTTGCTGTTAGATTAATAATTGGGTGGAAGTTAAGATACTTTTTGATAACAGTTCACATGGTAAAGCTGCATTTTTTTTATACCTTTACTGAGAAAGTAGACCTCTCTGTCTCTCTCTTGTACTGCTGCAGACAGAAATGCTTTTTAAATGTACAGTTCCTGAAGTTTTACTGGCACGTCCTTATATTACTCAAATGATTAAAACCAAAATTCTCTAAGGTTGCTAATAAGATGTCGTTAATTCCCTTTCTTGGGTATTCGGCCACAGCCTGGTATTTCTTGAAAGATGGCTGTCAGAGGGTAGGAGGACTATGTCCACTGGGATACTTTTGCTTTGGTGATGGACTAATTAGGGTATTCCTTTGCAAATAAACATTAATAATGGTAGTCTATGTTCTTCTGGACTGAATCTGAACCTCTTTTCCCTCTTCCCCTGATACAAATGCTCTCACTCACACATAAAAATGAAAATTGTTGATATTTGGCAGAAATGAATAGAAATCTTAATTTTGTTTTTGTACATGAATTGAGATTTCTAAACACTTATAAATTGGACTGTTAGTTCATGCTCAAGTAGAACTCCTGTGGAAAGTCATGCAGACTTCAAAGTTAAGGTTAAGCCACTGTTGTCACAGCAGAGTTCCTTTTGGAGTTCATTTTTAGAATTCAGTCCATCACTTTCCAGGTCTCCAGGGAGAAAGCACCCTCAGTGCCTAGATTGTTCTGAAGTGGTGGGAAAATCATGTGATACTGATGGATTTGGCATGAAACATTTTCAATCTTCAGTAACATTATGGAAAATTATCACACATGTGAGCCCAAATATCTCGCTGAAGACTCGAGAGTTTTCTCCTTTTCCCTGTCTCCTGAAAAGTTGAAGAAATGGAGCAGGCAGTACTAGGAAAAACAAGTGGATGTTACTAAATAAATTTTTTGACTATTTATTGTGCAAATAAATTCCATAATGCATTATTCTAGTAAACACTGCTTATGGGGCTTTAATTATCTTATTGGAAAGTTCTTCAGAAAAAATCCTGCATTCTCTAAGAACTATGAAGTTAAATTCCCTTACAGTTTCCTATCACAAGCACTAATGGGTATCCTGCAGGCAAAATTGTTCATATCTATGTAATTCTTTTGCCTTCATTGTGGTGGTGCATGCTTATCTCATTGTCTTTCTTCTTCTGTTGACTCCAAAGAAACAAAAGTCTAGCTTGTCTTTGCTTAAGTATGCTGAAGCATCAGCTAAGACTGCTGCTGCAAAAACAAATGAAGATTAAGAACACAGAAAGCAAGTCTGTTGAATAACAGGTGAAAAACAAAAAATAAACTTTGAGCGATAATTTTATTCTGATCTAAAACCTGCTGAAAATTACTGAAAAAATTCTGTTTATTTTAATAGGCCTTGGATCAGGCAACAACAAATCTCATCATGTGCCTTTTTTGGTCCAAGATACAGTAGTTTCATGTATAGGCTTGAAAATTACCTTGTACCAGTGAAGCTTAATACACATTCCATACAACAGAAAAACATGCTGATTATAGGAAAACTAGAGATATCATATCTGTTAAATTATCACTTTAGGTGTATTTGTTTGCTAAATATTTAGCTTCAGTTCCATTCAGTACATTTTTTAATAGATTATATCTGCAGAACATGTTGACCCAGGAAAAGTTACAAGTGCCTACTGTCTCTGAAAAGCAGCACTGTAATGCATAAGACACAGAAGGCAGGATAGACAATCCTTTAACATTGGTCAAGCATCTAATGAACAGTGACTGAAAGGATCTGAGGCCTTTTGCATTAAAATTAAATGTAGAAGATGCTTGTTTCCAACAGCCTCCCTTAGGACATAGGAGGAGGTTGTATCTAATGGTCAGGCCGCTGAAGGGTTGGCCTGGCAATACCTAGCATTGTCCATTCAAATGCACCCTTGTTCTGATATTTTTTTAGTGAAGTTGTTAGAAGTTTTTCAGGACATCAGGTTCATCTTTCCTTAAAAATACATTCTTAAGTTTAGAGTCACAGGTGTAGGTGTACTCCTTTGGCAGAATGAATAAATTAGCTCATTTTATCTAGCTTCAGATTCAGTATTTCTTCCTTTAACTTCTGTTTCCTCTATTCCTTTGCAAAAATATTGTTGATTTCTTCAGTGAATATATCCTTTTTTAACCGGTTCTAGTTTTCCCAGTAGTAATGAAGCTGATCTTCCCTGAAGAGAATAAGGCTTCTCTCACATTGGGAACAGTGGCTGATGGCAGCTATTTTGGGAGATGGCAGTTCTTCATGCAGTGATCTGTAGAACAAATTAATTTTTGTGAAGAATGAAGAAAACCAAATCCTAAATCAAGAACTGTAAAATGATCATTTAAAATTAACAACATAAAAATACTGAAATGTAGATAGTTCTCTTCAGTGAATTTTGCTTCCACAAGAATATTGTAGAATTAGAGTCACTTTATTTCTGAGATACTTAAAATGGGGAAAAATATGACAGAAGTTTCTTACAAGATGTATTGTAAAATGTATTCTGTGTAAAGGTACTGATATGTGCTATGTTCCTCATACACAGTCTTGGAATTGATGCTTCAGTGCAAAACTAAATTAATTCCTAACTCTGGAATCTGACTAATGTTTCTATCCCAATACGGCTAGGATTAGTGCAGTAGTTATAGCAGATCACCTATAAGACCAGAAAAGGTTTTTAAAGAGATGTTTTTGTTTTAGAAGTTTTTTATTAGTATAGTAATTTTTTTTCAATGTGGTCATTTGCTGTTTGTATTTGTAAAGGTGCAAAGGGACCTAAGCAGCCCATTCAATATTTCTTTGCCACCTTCCCTTTCTGATGTAGTAAAGCTGGCATAGCTAATGTCCAGCTACACTCTCATCAGTGAGAGTGAGCCAGAGCAGGCCAGTAGAAGTAGGGAGTGGTGCGGAGTGTCAGCAAATGGAAGTTGGGTTCTAAAGTTGCATTTAAGTTAGCTTTGCTAATGGAATGTTTTGTAAAGATTTGCTACAGGCAAATAACCTGCTCTGTCCTTAGATTCCTGGGAACAACAATATGGTTTTAAAACTATATATGTTTTTCATTCCATCTCTATGGAGCAACTACTCTGGGTTGCTCTGAGTCGCTCTGGGTCACCCAGTCTATTTACTAGGAAACATATCTGTTATGTAAAAACATACATTTCCTTTTCTTTTTTATTCTTTACTTTTTAAATAACAGAACAATACATAGTATAAAGCAATAAAAATACTTATATAACGCACTGGTCTCATTTTCCTGTTTTGCATGTTTGTGCAAAGGAAAGGAACAGGACTCCTACCTAAACTGTTCTTTCTGTATTAATCTTCCTCCACTTATGCTATATTCAGAGCTTTACTAAGTCATGTTCCTTCTGCATCTTCTTGGAGAACATTTCTGACTGTCAATCCCAGTCACCGGAGCTTTTGGAAACTGTTGGTGCTGGATGGAAGTTTGCTAAATGTTGTAACTTAAGGACCTTATTCTCGTTGTGTTTTACCCTGCTAGAGGGAGTGGGGTCTGAATATATTATATAATAGAATAAGTGTTAAATGAAGATTATTATTTAAATCAAAAAATACCTTTAATGGACACTGACTTTGAAAGAACTCCTTATTCAGTAACCTTAATTCAGTCACTTACTGATGGGTCTACTGAGTATCTCAAATGAATATGGTAACCCGGAGTGCTGGGCTTCTATTTCTGAACCTCTGATTTAAAGTAGGAGATTGCCTCATGAAATATCTTTTTAATAATGCCTTTCTCAGGAATTTCTTTTACTTTATAGCACCAGAGAAGTAATCTGGATATCTAGGACCATACTTTTTTTTTCCCCCCCTCTTGGAGTCTTTGGATTTCACTTCTTGACACTATTACCTGCATAGAAGGTTATTGGGAAGAAAGAACAGCAGTTTTAGGAGCATCTCACCCTCTTTGGGTCCCTGAAGCACGTACATACAAGGAGAACTACATGAAAAGAAATTCCATATGTCCCAGCAATTGCTGAGAGTTGTAGTGGTTCCTTGGCAGCACAGGCTGTCAGGGATTAAGCCATTTCACAGTTGTTTGAGACAAATAATAGAGCTGAAAGTCTGGCCTGTAGCATTTAAAAATATTGAACAATGCCTCAGAATATCTTTGGAGAGAGAAATCAAAAAAGAATACTGTATCTGATTTAGAACAGAAAGAAAATATGGGGAGGCAGAATTTAAGCTTATGTTAATGTAATCGTGCCCTTTGTTATCTCATAGAGTGTTTGGGCTAGTGTTTTCTGAGGGACAGAGGTTAAGAAAGGCATAGACAAACCTGATAAGTGTGCTGAGTAACACATATATGTTTATTGAAATGGTTGTGGCTATGCTCCTCTCTGCACGTGCCCTGTCAGAGTAACTGATTTATATTATTCAGGTGTATTGTAATGTGCAGTTTTTTATGCTGCACATAGGAAAATATGGTACACAAAGGCCACAAGTAATCTGAGCCTCAGTTACATATCTCTTCCCAAGATGGTCAGATTTAATGCTATCTTTGAGGGAAGCATTTTGAGCCTACTTAGCCACCAGCACAGATTAACATGAATTTTTTTTTGCATACACTGACATACACAGTGTGTATAGCAAGATGTCAATAACCATTAAAAAACTCACTTTGCATAGAGATACCAAATTGAAATAAATATACTATGCAAAAAATCGATTTTTATGGTGAAACTAAGTACCAGACTTTTACAATCATTCTTTTAAATTGACATTTTTATAATTGGGGGGTTTGTGTATGTGCATATACATGTATGAATGATAGAATAGTCTAACTTCATTTGAACAAAGTAAGAATGTTTCATTTGTGTAGATAGCCATATCCACAAGATCTTGTGGATCAATTTCTAATGGCCTACTAGAAAATTTGGTCTTAACTCTGGATGTGGGAAGCATTCTGGAAAACATAAGATAACATGGTTTTCATGTAGCTTTATGAAAAACACTATTCTTTGCCTTCTGTGCTTTGCATGCAGAAGGTGTTTGATGCCTCATGGCTTTATATAAGACTTAAACTTACTAAATTCTCTGCTCTGTGGCACTGTATTCAGGATGTAGAGTTCTTGGGAATTCCTACGGGCTCTCCAAGATCAAGGACAGGCCTTGGGATAGTTTACAGAACATTTAATTATATGCCTTCTGATGATGGAAGAAGGTGTTTTTCATCCCCTAGTTAGGGAAAGGCTTGAGATGTCTATCTCCAACCACCATATGATTTTCAATCATTTGTACTTAATACCTTCTTCTTCTCTGGGGAGTATAATGCTGGTTTTAGTTGCATAAGTGATATTCTGAGGACCAGAAGCTATAGAAAAATGTTTGATAAAAAAATTGGTAGGACAGCAGCCACAGAGGCTATATTTTGCTAGTCTGTGTCATAGTTTCATCAGTTTTTTTATAAGGGTAAAGCAACTCCAGTATTTAACCATTTAAAATTTGGATGTTTAAATTAAACAATTGCCACAATGCCTTTGTGAGTACAGCTGATTCTCCTTCTGCAAGGAATGCTTCAAGGAGTACAGCTTTATCACTGTTTATTGATTCCTTTTTATTCCTTACAGCAGAGCAGTGATATTGTTTTCATGATTGTTCTTCTACTGGGATTGTAAAGAAACTGGCCAATTTCCTTGTACTTTGCATTCACCAACATCCTCAGATAGCCTGCTAGGAATTTGTTTTGATATACTAATGATTTGCAAAATTAATTTATCTACTTTTAAATAGCTTCAGGGAGTCTCTGGTCTAAGTTGTCATTATGTGCAATCTGTCTACTCTGAATTTGTTTCTCTTTTTCTAATCTGGTGTTATATGAATTTAACACGAGTTGTTATGTAAATGCACAAACACACATTAATATCTATGATGTGCTATCTATTTTTATATTTATGCTGTGTGGTGTTAGAAACATCAAGTTTATTTATAGTTTAATATTCATGTCTTATTTTTACATGCCACATGTTGGAAATGCATTATATAATTTCAGATGAAAACAACTTTTTTTAATTTGTCTTATAGCGTGCAGGCTTAGTAAAGGTAGATGGCAGTTCTGTATTTGAAGAAGCTTTACAGAACACTGATGAAGAACTGAAATTAGATTTCAATGTTAGACTAATAATTAATAAGAAATTTGAAAGCTATGAGCGGGCATAACATCTTTGACCTTGACTGGAGTACGGCCTTCTGCATAGGCTGCAGGACTCAATTTTATAGGAAGAGCTTGTTCTCTTTTTATTACTAGCATCATTCTCCATTGTTCCAGGGAAGGTTCGAAGGGATGCCGGGACTGAAACCAAAACACCGTTGAAAGCTCAAAAAACCCCAATATTTATTACAAAGGAGCGGCCAACAAAACAAGAAACCGATCGACAGGAAAGAGGAGGGAAATAAGCCCTCAGTAAAACCCCACACCACGCAGGTGTAACTTACGAGGTTATCTTACCAACTCCAAGAATTCTCCATAGCAGCTGCGTCCTTGGAGGGTCAGCAGGCTCACACATAGCGGGTGTCCCCGCAAAAGGCAATGTGGTCCTTTGTGTGAAGCGTGAGTCTCCCCGAGCACGAGCCACCTGCTTTTTTATCCAATTTGCCGGTGGCGTCTACCTGGGCAGGTGTGGCCAGCACCGCCCAGCCAGCGGTCCTCAGTCCCTCCCCCCGTTATGTCAGTGGTGCCCCTTCTGCGCACGCGTGTGCACATTGGAATTTCCCTGTGCCTGCGTGATGCACCTTGGAGGGTCTTCCCTTAATGAGTCTGGGGGCTTACTTCATCACCCTCCTCTTCAGTTTCTCCTTCAAATGCCCTTGGAGGGCCGTCAGCCAATAGTGAGATACCAATTAATTTTAGTTTATGCAAAGTGCTACCTTCAAGGATGAAGTTCCCGTTTATCAGGCCTTGTTTTCCCATAACTTGGCAGGAAAAGTACAAGCCACGGGTGGCTGGGCCAAACGTAGACCAACAGTAGCAGTGTCTAAGTAAGCACGGATACACCCATTCAAATGGGGAATGGTATCTTAAAATGAATGCATGGTTATTATAACAGAATTGACTAAAAGCAGCTGAGAGGGTGTATACATATATATTTATATTAAAATATATTTTAAAATTCACGCACACACCCCCCCCTTTAAATTGTGCTGTTCAGCTGTTCTTTCTTTCCTCTATTCTTTTTCCCTCCTTGCTTTCCAAATAGTAAATGTATACAACCAAGCAAGTAGGAACATGCAAATACCACTGCATTTTCCAAATTAAATGTTAACAATTGCATTTAGTAGGTTGCGTAATTGCAAACATATAAAATGTACGTGAAATCCTGTACTAATTTCTAACTATTTTCAGTACATCCCAATTGATTTGTTACCCACAGCCTATTTTTGTTCCAGAATGTTTGATATTCCTGTATTTCATGGACTGAATTTAGAGACACAGATTTGTATGGAAATTTACCTCATAAATATGTTTTTGAAATGTAACTATTTTTTCAAATAGGAATTTTTGTACTGGATCTGTGTTCCTCTGTGGCTTCTGGTGCTTCCTACCTTCTGTTACTGGTTTATATTAATCTGTATTCTGGATGCTCTAAGTACCTGGACCTCTTTAAAGCTGTTTTACCATTTGTGTGATCTGACTGACAGCATTTTCAGGCTAATCACAAGAATCAAATGCACTTGAACCTCACTGTATTTTGAAAGTTTGGCCTTTTATATCAATTAGTACATTTGCTAAGTGCAAACCAACTGTCTTTTGGTAATAAATAAATAGGTAGATTTGCCTTCTTGCCTGTATGAATTTCATTTTTATATCTAGCGTACAAAGTCTTCAGAAAGACCACAGGCAAAAGAAAGTGTATGTGCCCATGTTGCATACATTGAATTCACCGAGTGTGTTTCTTTAGCTTAATTCAACACTATGTTTCTTTGGTTTTAATAGTATTGCAATGGAGGTAAGAACTATACCGAAGATAAAGAGAAGGAACATGAGGGAGCAAAACACCGGTTTAAAAAGGAAAGACTTTGAGTTGGGGTTTTTTTCTGTTTTGTTTGTTTCTTACTGTGGTTAAATTCTTTCTTTCTTTTAGTGTCATTCCAACTACAATAAAGTTAACTTGTTATCACTTTCTTAAACAAAGAACTGGAGCAATCTCCTGGAAGACAAACTGAATGTGTTGGGAAGATGTAGAATGTGGTTTGGGATCTCTGAAGGACTGTCTTAGTTAGAACAGCTGGGGCCAGTTCATCACTGTGTGGGTGTAACGCAAACTGTGTATTCTACGCCCTCTGTGTCATTTCCCAGAAACTGTTAACAATAGACCATTTGCAGCAGCTGCCCAGAGCACACCTGACCCCTCAGGCTATAAGATGGGTGTTAAGAGGCCTGTGAGATAGGAGGATGTTCCTGTCCTCACACCCATGACTCACAATCACCCATTGTGGAACTCCCTGCCCTGGGGGAGGTACTGGGCATTCCTGCCCAAACCTGAGTGTATATAATCTTGGGGTCTTGGGACTTCTGGTACCACTCGTGGGATCCAGAGGAGGACCAGAACCTCAACCGGACTGCGACCACCGCTCTCAACCGGACTGCGATCATCACTTGCACCAACAGGTGGTTTTTTTTCTCTCTCCTTTTATTTTTGGACTCAGGGGGACCATGTGGGGCTCAGCATGGGGGCCAACGAACATTACTCTGTTCGTGCCCCAGGGTGCCAGGTTATACATCTGGTTTTTTGTGGGTCAAAACCAATTGTTCGTCTGTATTTATTGTATTTATTGTATTATTTTTATTAAACTGTAATTCTGACTCACAGTCTTTTTTGAGTTGGGTTCATTTCTCCTGCCGGTTTACCTTTAAACCAGCACATTTTTTGGCGCCCAAGTGGGGCTCGAGAGAGAAGTCAGAATCACAATTTCATTTTCAGCATTTGTGTATTTGGATACAGAAACTCCCCAATCACCATGTTGCTTGATGTATTCACGTGGATGTAGTANCAATCACCATGTTGCTTGATGTATT
>VXAY01004832.1:0-16703 GCA_013399855.1 Oxyruncus cristatus
GCTGGTTTCACTCCTAACTCTGGATTTCCACCCTTATGTTCATCACCCTTAGGCTCATCTCTGGAGAGCCTGGTTTCAACCCCTTCCCCCTTCAAACCTAGTTTAAAGCCCTCCTGATCAGCCCTGACAATTTACTGGCTATAGTACTTTTGCTCTTGCTAGAGAGATGAAGCCCATCTGACCTCAGCAGGCTTTGGCACCATAGACTTTGCCCCAGTCGAAAAAAACAAAATTCTGCTGGTGGCACCAATCCTTTGGCCACCTATTGATAAGATGGGTTTTCCTACTCCTCTCCTCGTTCACCCCAGCTACTGCAGGAACTGAAAAGAACACCACCTGTGCTCCCGTCCCACTAACTAATCCACCCAGCACCTTGAAATTCTTTTAAATTAGCCTGGTACCTCTTTCATTAGTGTCATCACTGCCAGCCTGGACCACCAGCAGTGGATAATAATCAGAGGGCCAGATTAGCTCAGGGAGTCTCCTACCAATATCCCTTGCCCAGGCCCGGGAAGGCAGCAGACTTCCCTGTGGGGTGGGTCCAGTTGGCATATAGGGCCTTCAGTTCCCTCAGAAGGGAGTCAGCTACTATAGCTACCCTTCTTTTTTAATTTATAGCTGTGGTTGTAACCTGTCTGGTAGACAGGGTGCAACTGGGAGACCCTCCAGACAGATCCTCTCCTTGACTGCCCTCTGCCTGATTCTCTGGATACAGGGCCTCATACCTGTTCTTTAAGGGAACCATGGGAGGTGATAGGGGTCGGGAGGGAATTCTTTTACCTCTCCGATCAAGGACCTCTTTCTATGCCCCTCCATCTACTTGTTTTGCTCCATCTGCCTGATGGCAGGAGGGGCAGAGCTTCACTGTCTCCTGCTGGACTTCTTCTGGGGTCAAAAGGGTGTGACTCCACCAGTCTATTTCCCTATCACTCTCCCTAATACTTCTTAGCCTCTCTATCTCTTCCTTGAGCTCTGCCACCAAGCACAGCAAATTGCTCACCTACTTGCACTGTCTCTTGCACTGTCCTCTGGCACTGACACCAGGCTCAGACACTCTGTGCAGACAGTGACCTGAAGAGCTGCGTCCTTCTTGGGAAGTCCTGTCTGGGTTAGCACACTCTCCTGAGAGCAGCAGCAAAGACTTATGCTTGTTTGGAAAGCATTGCTGGGTCGCATTGAGTTGCAGGGGGAAAAAAAAAATCAACCAACCACATTTGCACAAACCAAAATCATCAGTTGAGCTGCTAATGTGAACTATTATCACGGTGGACCTTCCCTAGGCAAGGCTACTCATGAGTAATGCGCTGCATTAAATCGTGATGCCTCTTATATAGTTAATAAATATGAACTGTTGTTGTACAGCATTTAGATGCCAAAAAAGATAATTCTTTTACTCTAGTATATAAACTGATTTGTCTACTTTTTTGTAGTCAGTTAACTAGCTTTCCTTCTGCTCACCTAGGGTAGTAGTAACTACTCTGAAAGTTTTAGTGGGTAACATGAAACCCTTTCTTTGGAAGGACTTTCTTTCATACCCTGTGATTTATAATGTGGTTGTAACCCATACCCAGACTCTCACCTGTAAAACTGAAACTACAGCAGGAAAAAGTGAAAGTGTGATATACTAAGGGTGGCAGTTCATCTTTACTACTAAATTCTGTAAGTGAGATTCTGGAGTTTTAGAGGGGAAATTGAAGCTCCTGTGGAGTTGCTGACTAGGTTTCTGTGTCTTTTTTTATAGAGGTTCATGATGACTCACATTTCTAACAATGTAGATTCATTGTTGGATAGTTATTTTAATAATAGTTTATTTTAATTCAACTTACTTTTACATGTGAGAACTTTTTCTGGAGGAACTGAAAATTTCATTTCGGGGGCTAAATCTTCTGGTTTTCACTGACAGGAACTAGTATATAACTAAGATGTTCTAACAAATAAAAAAATTTTAAACTATAGAAATCAGAAAGGAATGCTGAAAATATTAAAATACATTTATACGCTCAAATGCTCAGCTGTGAATACTGCTTTTTGGTTCAAATCTTAAATTAATTCAATCTGTGAAATTTTACTATATATATGGGTTTTTCCAGACTTGAGTATGCTCTAATAATATACAATTATGCCAGGTTTTTGCCTACCATGCTGCTCATAAACGTTTTTATAACTTTTCTCTCTTCTTTAAGATAGCAAGATGGAGGTTGCAACTAATGCAAGGCACATCCCTCCCAGGAAGATGGTGTCTGTCTGAAACAAGTCTGACATCGCATCTGAATATTAAAGCAGAAACATACACATGTTGCTTTGCTGCTATAAAAAATTCTTCTATTTCTGCCTTAATGATTCACAGACAAAATACCCAGTCTCACTCCATTAGCCAACCAGAACATAATTACTTTACATCAGTTGTTTTACAACAAACAAATCAGTCTCTTATGTCTAGCAATAAAAAGCGTCCTTATTCTTCGAGAAAAAAATATGAGTTGACATCTAAAAGAACACTGAGCCAAAAAGGTTCCCTACAGTGTTGATAGCACTGAAATAAGCTACAAAGTCAATATCATACTCCCATGAATAAAACGGTTTCAGAGAAGTAGAATTTAAAAATCAAATCTTTGAAGGTAGGGGTTAACTCTTAACTGAAGCTTCAACAAATTGTAATTGACTTCATTTTAAATAGAGTTCACATTAATGGAATGTGACATGTTATGCAAATGTATTCCTCATTTCCAGCTTTATTTAATAGATTAATAAGTAACTGCTCAAGATCACAACTGATTTAACAGTCAAGGTGCAGCGCTAAGATGCTTTTTGCTTTGCAGAAAAGTCAGCAGGAAAAATTTCACGTTTCCACAGGTTGATTTGTTTGGCCAGGCTCTGAACTGAGTTGCTTGCAGTGTGAACTTGAACAGGAGGAGGTAAAATGTTTTCACTGAGAGCAGTTGCAAATCTATTTACAGAGGTAATGTTATCTCAATGGAAAGTGACTTATCCATTTCCTCTCAGTGAGAAGAAAGGTCTAATAATGATGGATCCTTCAGCATCACATGAAACGAGTTCCTGCATTGCAAAGACAAACATGATTTCTTCACTGGACTGTCAGCTTCAACCTCCCCCTGCCATACCAGGGATGGCAAACAAGATAGTTAAAGCTGCATCACTTTGCCTGTTATGGTTTTCTTCCTAGCAGGTTAATAGTCACTTATCCCAGTTCAGTAGCTTGGTAGTCCTTTTCTGTTGATGGATAATGAAAGCAAGCGTCACACTGCCCTAAAACACCCTTAAGTAGGTGACACAGAAAGAGAATTCTCTTTATATAAGTGAACTAAATGTTTCACAAAAAGTCAGAGAGGTGGTTGTTTTCCTCTGGTGTATGAAGAATGAAAATGTCCTTGTATCTCTGTTAACATGTCATGGATTTTTTTTTTTTCAACATCCTACAAAGATATAATATTGGATATTATCTAAGCACATCTTTTTTTTCTCCTTCTTTTCCTTTTTTTTGTTAGTAGCTCTCATTGTCCTCAGTGCTGTACATCAGAAAACACAGATGCTGTCCGTGCTCCTATGAATGCTATAGGAAGTGAGATGCAACAGATGGAAAAAGACAAACTGATGGAACAAGGAACACTCTGACAATGCCAGTCAGCCTGACAGTTGGTAGTCTCAGATCACCAGCATCCTAACAACTGTTGTCAAGCTTCTTGTAGGCACTGCAACAAAGGAGGATTTTAAAGTACGTTCTGAAGGAGCAATATAAGCTTACTTTGCAGTTATTTACTGAAAAATATTAGGTCACAGAGGACAGACACACAACTTAAGAGCATAGGGCATCAAGATCAACACCACAAACATTCACTTGTATTTGACTGTCATACACAGGTTTATGCAGCCATACATCTTATTTTATTTTAGTCAAGTGAAATTCACAATCCATATTTTAGAAATATCTCTATGAGTGCAAGCTCCCTTTTCTCACTCTTCAAGGAAAATTCCCTTACCGGCATCGTTTTAAAAGTCTTGGTAGCAGAAGAAAATGTTAAATTTTGCACTTCCTTTTCAGGATGGAAAGAGTGCATAAGTTCAAGAACAGTAAAAAATGTACATATCTTCCTGTTTTACAGGAGGTGATGTGAGAATAAAGAGGTCATGCACCATGCTTAGCGTGGGGAAAAATTAGCAGTTTACAGTGTTCAAGTTCAAAATACCTTTCAATTTCAGCACGAGAGTTGTTGAGTGGCTTAGGTATGAAGATTTTTGGATGAGGAGGGAAGGGTGTTTCCTCCTCAGGTAAATCTGAACTTCAAAAGCTTATGAATGTGTAGAAATAATCTCCTAATCCAAGGAACTAAGACGAGAGAAACAGAAGTCTATACTGTTTAAGCCTACATTTCTGGTTTTGTCATGAACAATTTCCTCTTCTTTGAATTACCACTGAAATTTCCTGCAAAAAAATATTTGCTAAAACTCTGATACTGTAGCAAATTGCTCAGGTAGTGCTCTCCATGAACTAAAAAGCTCTGTGTTTTCAACAGTAACTAGGAAATTTCAATATAACAACTCCAGCTTGAAAACCATTCTACTTTGTGATTGTTTCGCACTACCAAACCTGAACCAACTAAAATTACTTTTTAAATATGCAGGCTGTGGTGCTTTTTAAAATAACTGTACATAATTTATTATTGCATGTTTAAGTACTCAGTTTAATACTTGTAATGGCATACATGCATGCATACAGAGAGAGGGAGAGAAAGAGAAAGAAAGAGATACATACCTACAATGCCAGACACCACTCATTACCTTCAGAGTCCTTAAGGTTTTATAAAGAAGGAAGGAAAACACAAGAAAAAAGAAATATGCAGTCCTTTTTAGGTGGCCTATAGAAAACAGAAAATGCTACAATTATTTAACCAATTTTTTTTCTCTACAAAGGCCCAACCATTGAGAAATCTAACACATTTTATATTGACTATCCTCATATGGTTTCTTTTTAGGCAGTTCTTTAATATGCTTTTACAATCTGTTATCCTGCAGTGACTATGCCTTATTATTTCATAAAGCAGTTGATTTCATTTTGTACATCAAACACTACAGGGTAGGACCTCAATACATATTCCCCAGCTCTTAAATCTTCCAGTCACCTCCACTAAATGTATAAAAACAGCTTGAAAATTCTATATGTCTTCACAAGTTTTCTTTCCTCTAGAGTTCTAGCATTACCAAAGGATTTTGGTAGGGAAGCTAGAGAGACACTCTGCCTAGTGAGAAGAATTTGGGGAGGGGAGGTTGACTATCAAGTTCTTACACCTGGTGTGCCAACAAGCTTCACACTTGCACTAGCTGGTGTGTAGAAAGGGGAGTGATGTGGTCATTCCATCTCCTTACTTTCACATGCTTCTTTGGGGCCTGCTGAGGGGAGCTTCAGCTGTCTTGCTTTTCCTCTTTCATTTGTACTTCAGTTCTGAAATCCATAAAAGGCAGAGAAGCTGCCCCAAGTCTTACTGTTGTAATTTAGTTCAGATCATGTCTATCTCCTTGACACAGCCTGTGTCTCAGGGCTCAATGCCCACTGACTGCACCAACAGAATTTTCACCCTGCAAGAGCACTGGGATGTGCTCTTATTGCATCCTGTGTATAAAAATATCCTATTTTCTGTCTCTTTCCAAGCTAATGCAGCTCTGCTATGTGACTAGCATTTCACCCTAAAGCATGGTGGATATTTGGGAGTCCTGGATTTGCATTATTTTGCTGACTTTCGAGGGGATGGGGAGATTGCGTAACTCCCCTAAAATATGTTCCTTATATATTCTCATGTAGTCATCTTCAATATTTCATCAAACCGTATTGCTTTGAATAAGACAGGCAGTAGAGGTTGTAGCTGATTAGTTGCAAGATTCTGAATCAGTCTGGTGGGAAAACACTAAGTGCCAAGTGGGGAAGCCTCGGTGACTTTGTCCTTTCTCAGAGCTGTCATATGCCTCAACAAATACTGCAGGAAAGTAGTGAAACGAAATAAAGTTCTTTAAAATCTATCCTCCTATTTAAAGTAAATTACAATGTTTGTACATTTTGCAATGGTAATTTGGCTCTAAAATATTTTATGCTTAAAGTAATTTCTTGTCTTGTAAAAATATATAGTTGTTCATGATCAATGAATATTGTAGACTAAAATGAAAGCAGCATTCAGATAGATAAAATATGTGATGTTACTGCTGTAGAGAGAGGCCTGGAGATTTCTGAGTTCTGTTCTCTGGTCTGTTATCAGCTTGATCTATATACTTTCTCATTTACAAAACGTTTACTTAGAACTATTACAAAGTGAACTGATTTTGCAGAGTACATTTCTTGTAGGCAATAACATGCTTGAATAAACAAGTGCTTTTTTTTCTCTTCTCTTTCCTACTCTCTCTATTCAGAAAGATGTTCTGTTAACAAATATGGTTTTTTTTCCAGATTATTTTATTTAATTTGTCATTATGTTTTCTGTGTGCATGCTGTACTGTAGCATGGGGTTTTTTTGAACAATTCCTGGTTTGAAATTCTGTGGTTTAGTTCTTAGTGCATAGAACTCACTGTAAAAGATGGCAAGACTTCTGATTTTCTTCCTTGACTGAGTAGACCTCTTACTATCTAACATGTACTGAAAATATTCATAGCTATTGCAGGCTCCATATCGGTCACTTGTGATCTGTTTCCTAATGTTTGCATACAGTTCGTTATTTCTCTGTATAATTCTATAGTCTGATTATTTGCAAATATATGTTTGAATAGACACAAAGTGTATCACCACAGGCATAGTGAATCCAGAATTTAATAATCATGTGTATATTCACCCTCAATTACTGAATGTCCAGTCCTAAGAATTGTTCCTGATGCTTCACTTCACTGTTATATGTGTATTTGTAGGCCTGAATCAAATAACACATGCAGGCTGCTCCCAGATGTACTATTTTGAGAACAATCTCAATTCTGTTGCTATTAGACAGTTAACTGGATGCTTCGCTCCATGAACCCCTCATTCAAACTACAATAATCACATAGTAATTGAAATTTCCTATTGAGATAAAGATAAATGTAAACACCAAAACAGTGTATGACACCTTATCTCCATTTCACTACTGAAATGGATTGTGTATTAGAGCTTCCAGTGGATATAACTATTTATAATCTCTTATGGAAATTGAAATAGGTCTACAGTGGTGAAAAACTGCACATGGGCAAAATGTCAGATTTGTTGCATTATTAGGAGATTTGCATTAGCTCTGAATCATGTAAAACAATAGCTGCTAAGTTAATTGCTAGGAAACTGCAATGTTCCCTGAAGAATTCAAGTCACACTCATTTTGAGGCATACCTCCCTGGATATTTCAACTACAAACACTTTTGCTATTTTAAAAAAAAATAGATGTTCTACCATACTAACATTTTTTAGGTTTGCTTTCCTAAGTCATTTATTTGTATTCATACAATGTTAGGTGTATTTCTATATCAAAGTAATTAAAGTATTATGTTAAGGATTTTAGAAATAGCTGTACTATTGACATGTTTTATCAATATTTTCAGATATTGAAGTTATTATTTAAAAAAATAGATTCATGGCATGGGTTTAACAGAAGTATTCCAAAGTCATTTCTAAGCAGACCCTGCACAACGTCATTTTTATAGACGATTGCTTTAGGTGGCCATCTAGTGGTGCAAATTCGATTGCTGGGAGGAAAGGAGAATGATCTTGCAGTATCTACAGTGTTCTTTTAACAGTAATAGCCTGTTCTTTTACATAAGGTTATAAGGGTGTGAAATCTTCTGAAGATATACATATTTCAGCCAGAAGGAAATAATCCTAGATGAAGATTGAAATACAGATTCATAATATTAATTACACAAATACCCAATATTGTCTTGGGTTTTCTAGATTAAATTACTTTTACTGTTTATCTACTGTAAATCAAACATTCTCTTTTTCATTTCTGTTTTCTAGTTCTTTATAATTTCTAGTATAAATATTAAAAACCAGATAGAACTTCATGTTCAAATTCCACATACTTGCTTTTGTCTTTTGGCATGGAGGCTTAAAGTTTTAAAAAATCAGGTCCTACGTTTTTTGGACAGAGGAAACAAAGACTGTTCTTAGACACATATAGTCTCTTGCATCAGTCGTTAGATTTCTGTTGTCTTATAAATTAATTTAATACCACCGAAAAATGTTATTTGCCAACTGCCTTAATAACAATGACCTTTGAGAGTGGCACAAGCCAATTCCACAGTTTTGTCCCCACTCAGCCAGTTTCTCTCATATATAAACAATAAAAGATGTAAGAAGAGCAAGATTTACTCTGCTAAGTGAAATTGTTTCACAGTAACCAAGGAGGCTGTAGGCACTGCTTCCCCAACAAACCTATAAAATCTTGGATGTGTTGTACAATATTGATTTTTTTTCTTTAAGACAGTGTGCTGAAGAGACAAGAGGGATAGACTTCCTGCCTGTAAATCATATAACCTTAAAAATCAACAATTCTCTTCTTCCAGTAGGTTTGTTTTTTGGGGTTTTTTTTGGAGTAAGAGAAGTGTGTGTGATTGTTCACCTGGGACTTCAGAAATTGCTGCTGATTTTATTAGAGGGGTTCCTCACACAGCTCAGAAATAAACATAGCTGCCAGACTTTAGTATGAGTAATACATATTATAGTGTTATGTATATTAGGTCTATGCCATGTGGAGGAAAAAGCTGCCTAGAGGAAGAGCCTAGCTTTGGCCTTCACGGTCCTTGAAAAACAACTTACTGCTGTTCAGGCCTTTGTGAAAACGAGCAAGCTGAGAGAGAGTTTTATGAGTCTGGAGGGGAGGAGGAATGTGGTTTTCCCAGGTGGAAAAACAGCGGGTTTCCAAGTGGGAGGAGAGCTCCCAGAGAACACCACAATCACATATAAGGTGGAGGGCAGAGTTTTAACAACAAAGATCCTTTCATCCTCATTTCAATCATTCTCCACAAAGCACCTCATGCTGCATGCACATCCCTGGGTAGTGTCTTCTAGGAGTTACCTGCGTGTCACTGCCAATGTGTATCATAATCACTGTGTGAAAGCCCCATGTGATAAAAGACAGCTTTGTTTTTTTTAAATGTGAAACTATTGGTGCCATGAAGGAAAGGGAAGAAATAACAGAAATGCCTGGTGATGTCCTTTAAGAAGAACGGCCAACTGGAAGAGGATTCTGCTTGTTCCTTTTTGGGAGCCCACAACAGATGCTGTGCAGTTGGGTCCTGACAGGTCTAGGGTAGGGAATCATTAAGACAGATGGGGAGAGTCAGATAGCAGCTGTTGTGTACAGCCTGCTATCCCCCAAGCACTGTCAAGTTTGTGAACAGAAATCCATGAGGTAGCTAATGCTGCCGAGGCATGTGGCTTTACCCTTTCCTCAGATGGGAAATAGATGCAATACTTCTATGAGACTGTGAGTATAGGAAGGGTTTTGAGACAGTTCTGATGCCTGCAGGTGGATCAGATCATAGCACTGTGGGACCGAGAGCTTCCGAGGTTTCTGAGTTTGGTTTCTTTTTGTTTGTGGTTTCTTTGTTTGCTTCCTTGTTGTTTTATTACATGCTTGGTTTGAGGGGGGGTTGGTGCTTGTTTTTTGGTTTTGTTTTTTCTCTTTTGGGGGGTTGTTTTAGAGAAGTTCAACTTGAAAGACAGAAGAGCTAATGTTCTTGCTCACTGGATGTTATAGAGCTTGAATCTTGTGATTTATCATTGGAACTCCTTTATGATTGGTGTCGCAAATTGTTACTTACCCTGTAACTTCCATCTCCTGTGTATTTCCTGCTTATGCCTGAGTAATGACAGGACTTCTTGTTCGTTCAATTAGGTCTTTTGCCTTGTTTGACCAATTTCTTGTTCATCAGGATGCATCATTCTTGAGCCTGGAGGAAGTGATCCTTGAATATGAGCCAGCTCTCTTGGACCCCTCTTTCACGCAGGGCCTGCTCCCATAGGATTCTTCCAAGAAGATCCCCTTTTAGCTCTCCTGAAGGCAGGCTGCAATCTTACTCGCTGTCCTGTTTCCTCCTCATCTGAAACTGAGCTCCACAATCTAATGGTCACTATGGCCAAGTCTGCCCCCAACCCTCCCATCTCCAGCAACCTTCCCTGTTTGTTAGTATAAGGATCCTCTGCATCCTGTGTCGGGAAGTTGTCCATCAGTGTTTTCCTGGACTATGCTTTGCTGAATTGCTTCTCCAGCAGATCTCAGAGTAGTTGAAGGCCCCCTTGAGAACCAATGATTGTGACCTAGAGGATGCTTCAGGCTGCCTGTACAAGGTCTCCTCCACTTCCTCCTGATCGGGCATCATGGAGCAAACACCCACAACAGCATCACCTTTACCAACCTGCCCTGAGTCCTTTCATTTCGTTCTGGGTTTGGATCAAGACAGCAGGAATGATCGGTCTCCTATGAAATGTGCAACAGGAGCTTAAAGACTCCAGTGGGCAAGATGAGCCAAAAACATTGTACATAAAAGATGGTATATCAGCTCTGGTAGCTGCTAAAATTCAGTAATAGCTTCTTGAGAAGAGTGATCCTTCCTGACTCAGCAGGGCTACACCTTTTCGTTACTGTTCTCTCACCGATTTTTAAGGCAGTCCCAAAATTGCCTTAACAGAAAACACAACCCTGTGACATAGCAAAATGTCTTTGGCAATGCCTTTTTTTACCACCTAAATGCTCAAGAGTTCTCCTGAGAAGAAAATGTGTTTTTTTGGCTTTATGCTCTGTACTATGTTTTTGCCACACAAGAGGTAAACATAAATAGAAGAGAAAACATTGAAGAATGTAGCAGATGTGTACCTGGCTTGAAGTAAAAAGAAATGTCTGTTACTAAGCTGTTATTGTCATAATTGTGGTACAACCAACTATGTAATAATTATAAATATGCATTCTTCAAAACCAATATAAGAAGTTTAACCTGAAAGTTTAGTTTGATACTTTATTCTGTACTGCAACTATCAAACATTAGCAGAAAAATGTAATCTAATTTTGTATGATCTAGAGCAGGAACCATAAAAGGCTCTTTCCACCCACTAAGCTACCCCATTACATTTACAAAAATGAGGACAAATCTTGAACCTTACTTGGCACAGTTTGCATTATTTGTTCTTTCTGTGTATGAGCTGGTTTTCCTTCATCCATATCTCATATGGTGTTGCTCTTTACTAACTGCTCTTTACATTTATAATGCCATTTCTTTTTACATTATGTGCATTAAGATAGCTGTCCCTCACTAATTAAAATAACTATCCCTGTTAAGATATTACTGCTTTAATTTAAAGGAATAGTCTGCTGATTAGAATAATTCATTATAATGCCAGACCAAAGGGAAGCATAACCTTTTAGAGTCTGAAGTAGCAACGGCAGTACTTAAACTCTTTCTAGAATAGCTCTGCTCGAGGAAGGCTTCCCACTTCAACAATGTTACAAAACAAACATTTGTCTTTGGTACCTGGTAAGCAGGTAAAGGTCCAGGCTTTGCAACCTGCAATAAGGCTGAGTAGCCACTGAGAATTAACAAACACTGACTACGGTACAGAAAGACTCAGGGTGCAGAACTTCATAATCTAGATTCTTGAAAACTAAATTAAAGTAACTAGGAAGTGCAAAAAGTGTTTTTTTACGACTCTGCCTCACTTGCAAGACAAGATATGTCAGTGGTATCACACAATGGGAAGGATGTGTGCCAAGGCAAGGTTGCACCTGTATACTCAAAATAATAAAGCTGAAGGAAAAACTTCTCTATCTGAGTGACAGTGTAGAGTTTCTATCATCCCAAGGTGTGCACAGTATAGCCATTGCCCGCAATATTGTAAAACTTCCACTACCCTGTTCTGGCTAAAGGGTTAAAGATAAGAAATCCTGTGTAATGAATTAAACAATGGAGCTGTTGCACAGAAAGGCTTCTTGTTCATTGTATGTTACTTTAATGACACACTCAGATATGGGTCTTGAAATGGTCCTTTATGCTTCTTTGACTGAATGGATTTCAGCTTTTGCTGGCTGAGTCATTTCAGTGAAGTGTCTTGGTTTCCCGTCACCAGCTGATTAGCAGACAAGATACTGGACTCAGGTGGGTACAGTGAATAGACTACTAAATGGAATGGCATGTGAAAAAAGGAAAAGTATATTACAGTTTCCCTTTGCCTCTGACAACATTAAAGTAATGTTGCTTCTCTAGTAGTTTCCACTGTGATTTATCTAGAATAAAAATGATTTTGAATTGTAAAAGCCAAAGAAAAAACAGAAGAGAGACAAAAGGAAGGATGAGATGCTGGGAAACAATTGAATTCCTCCAGTGACATACTTTGCCCTGTGACATCTTTGCTGACTCTGCTTTTGTATCCTTGATGTAAAAAGGCCCAACAGACAATCTATTTAACTGGATGAATGAGCTTAGAGTGTTATACATGAAACTGAAGAAAGAAAATGTCAGTTTGGATACTGTCAGGGCACAGTGTGAGCCAGATGCCCCAGAAGAAGTGAAGTCTCCCAGGAGGAGGTGGTACAGGTCCTGTGTGGAGAGGACCTGCCCCCACCCAGTGTGAAAATTAGACTATAAATAGCATATTGCCACCTAGACCACTGAAACTATGAGGGAGAGAAATCTCACTTTCTGTTTGCATATGTCAGCATAATGGCTTTGCTTCTTCGCTCAGAGAAAATGACAAGCTGTGGCCACTGTTCTCTTGTTAACAGTTAGGGACAGTTCACTTTGCATGTGATGGATGTTTTACAATTACTAATCTCTAAATTGCAGTAGTGCAGCTGGAGAGGAAAGAGGAATCTATTCAGAATCTATTCAGAAGATAAATGAATATGGCAGTTAATTAAAGATATATAGTTTCCACTTGAATCAGTTCTGTGCTTTTAAGGAGGAATTTCAGGTGATGGGGAGGTGAGCTTAAGAAGCGTAGGGGAAGAACTTTGAAAAAGCAGAAGGCACAATTTCTGAGTGGTGTAATGGAGGGAAACTGCAGATTACAGCATAGTTACACTGAGGAAGGGCTCCAAATGTATCTGACTGAGATCACAGTTTAGAGGCAGGTATTGCGTTGCTTTACACAGCTTAGCCTAATAGGGGACATGGGGCGGGGGAAGGCAATTTGGCAAAAAGTGAGGAGAAAAAGCTGTTGAAGTAAAACAGAGTGAGAAAAGCTTCATGGGACCAGATCCACTGCCCAGAAGTAAAAAAAAATTTTACTAGTGATTTCAAAAAAAACAGGATCAAAGACCCTGCTGTAGTATCTGCCAGGAAGAACTGTGTGCATATTATCTCTGTCAAAGAAAAACATTCTGAGCACAGTCATCTAATTAAACAGATTACCTATTAGTCACTTGGATGTCAGAAAATTGAGGCGAGCTCACTAAAGACATGTCACTTAGAAAGACGTGTCATACAAAGTAGTGGATCCCAGTACTTCATCCTTTCCCCTTGCTTGTTCAATTTTTCAGACCCAAAAGTAGTGGTAGAAAACGAGCTTTTAGTCTGTATTTCTACTGTGTGCTGACCTAGATGCAGGCTTGGTTATAATCTGCTGCCAGCCAGTGAGATCTTGAAAGTCTGGAAAGAAAGCATCACTTTTGCTCCTTTCTGAATTGGAGACAGGGCAGGGCAATGGGCCCTATCTGAGGGATCTGCTGGATGTGCAGGTTAGCTGTGCTCTGCAGATACTTAACTCATGGCTTAAAAGGAATAGGTGGCAGCTTTTTCTTCCTTGTGACATCAGGATCAATCAAGCCAAAGTGTTGTGGGTTTTTTTGCTTGGGTTTGGCTTGCTTTTTCTCATGTATGCAGAATTTTTTAAAGGACAAAACAACATAATACAGAAGAGAATCAAAATAAGCCAATCAGGTTTTTGTTTGGCTAGTACATAAAATTATTTTAACAAACTATCTTTTCCTCCTGACTTTTTCTTTTTTTTTTCATTTTTTCAGTAGCACACCTAGATACTCTCTCAAAATTACTGTCCCCTTAGCTTTACCCTTTTTTGAGGGAAAAGAAAGCTGACAAATCCCTCCATATTATGGTGTCAGTAGAACCTCTATCGAGTACACGTGCACATCAGTCAGCATAGAAATAGATAGATGTGTGGGAGAAGAAAATGCACTACCCATCTGGCTCCAAGATTTTATTTATTCAAGATTTATTAAAAATGCAAATAATATTTAACATCTGAACAAAAGGGACTTTCCTTCCTTTTCTTTTTTTTCTTCCTTTTTTTTTTTTTAATTCTAGATCTTGAATTTATTATTCTAAACAAAGTTTCTTATAACAATAAGTACATCCAAGCCAGCATAGTTCAGTACTTCTCAGGTGCTGCTGGAGGTGCAGTGAATAGCCACCAGGTGCTTCCAGAAACAACAGTAGACAATGGGGCAAGTCTCTCACAGGTACTAGGGGAGCTTAGAGATAGAGACGGAAGTACTCCAGAAACAAGAATCCTCCAAATAAATGGCAAAAGAGGTCACAGAAATAGGGAGAACTGGGTAAGAAAAGAGCAGAAGAAGATGCTGTTCAGCTGTTGGAGAATGTCTAAGAGAATAGCAGGCTCTAGATATCTCTTCTTTGAAAAATAAAGTATAATTTCACTATGTCCAAAAAAGAGAATTAAATAAACTACTTTTGATTTAAATTTAGTCTTAAAGAAGCTGTTCAGTGTATTTGTTTGTTTGGAAATTAATAGTGCGTATATATCAATAAGAAAAATCTATAAGTCAACAGAGTACAGCAGAGTCCTTATTTATCAACAAGCAAGGTATATTTTTTACCACAAAATTCAATGAAAAGGACTCCCAAACAAATAACATGTACTGTGCTAACAGCCTGGCAAATGTAATCTGTGTTGATCCGTCAGGATACAGACTGACCAAGAATTTGCTCCTTGACTAGATTTTACAAAATCCCTTGGCAGATCCACCAGTAGTATGTTGTTTATATGTGTGTTGGCTTCACGCCAACTGTCCGAGCCCACAGGGAAAGCCTCCCCCTCCCTTCTTCCCTCGGGGCAAAGGAAAAAAACTATACAAACTGAAGAACCCAAATCCAACCGAATTATATCAAAATATATATTTTTGCATATATTTACAGTTATATACAGCTATATTGTACTATGTACGATATTCAGGGATCCCGAATACCCCCCTTCGAAGGGAAAAGGGAAAGGGAAAAGGAAAAAACAGATATACACAATCAAAACCTGGGAGCAACCAATAAAGAACTAGTAAAAGAAAAGCTTACTACTCTCCTTGAAATAGCAGAATCGTGCGAAACAACCACTGACACCCACTGCCTTCCAAGGTCTACAAGGCCTCACTAGGCCTCACTCCTCCACACGAGTAGGACCGACAGCAGAGAACCTGCGCGCTCAGACCACCGGAAGAGAAGAGTGAGAAGAGCTTCCTCCCCCTTCTTATTTATACCCTTGCTTACATACAAATCTTATGGAATATTGGGAACATGGCCTTGGTTCCTTGGTTGCAACCTGGTTACCAAGGAAGGCCTGGAAGCAAAGCCACCACAGTATGTTGTATAATAAAGATAGTTTAGGGCTGATCCTGTAACTACTCTGACTGAGTAGTGGAAGGTATTTGTCATAGGCTTGTAATTTTTGCTGTGCATACATGTTCTAGCTTAAGTTCAAATTCTCTGTGAGGATTGTTTTAAGAACAATGTATAGTAGAAATCTAACCTTGAATAGCACTGTAACAAGGAAGAACAGCTGCATTTTAGCCTTTGGGATAGACAAGAGCTATGATGTTGAAGCTGTGACAAAACTGCAATCCATTACAAAGTTGTACCTAATAAAACTACCTTCATGTTTATACCAATCTCTTAATGCACAGCTAATGAAAGCCAGATTCCCTGCTTGGTTGATGCAACATTATCTCAAGATGAAGTTCAAATAGCCTTAGTAGAATAGAGAATTTCTTGAGGACAAATGAAAAAAAAATAATTTGAATTTCATACACCTCCCAGTGTCTCTCTTTCCAATCACAGAAAAGGAAGATAGGTGTTCAGCGGGGAAGGACAGCAGGGGATGACTTATTTCACAGAATCATAGACTCAACTAGGTTCAAAAAGACCTTTAAGATCATATGACCAAACACGACCTTGTCAACTAGACCACGGCATTAAGTGCCACATCCATTTTTTTTCTTGAACATCTCCAGGCATGGTGAAACCACCACCCCCTGGGCAGCCCATTCCAATGCCCAGTCACCCTTTCTGTGAAGAACTTCTTTCTAATGTTCAACCTAAACCTCCCCTGGTGCAGCATAAGACTGTACCCTCTTGTCCTATGGCTGATTGACAGGGAGAAGGACCAACCCCCACCTTGGGGCTCCCCTGAGCCTCCTCTTCTCCAGGTTAAAAAGCCCCACATGCCTCAGCCGCTCCTCGTAGGACTTGTGCTCCAGACCCTTCACTAGTCTCTTGCCGTTCTTTGGACACTCTCCAGCACCTCAACATCCTTTGTAAATTGAGGGCCCAGAACTGGACATGACACTCCAGGTGTGGCCTCATCAGTACTGAGTACAGGGGCAGAATCACTTCCCTGTTCCTGCTGGCCACACTGTTCCTCATCCAGGCCAGGATGCCCTTGGCCTTCTTGGCCACCTGGGCACACTGCTGGCTCATGTTCAACGTCCTGTCAATCCAAACTCCC
>VXAY01004832.1:16926-28960 GCA_013399855.1 Oxyruncus cristatus
CTTCATCTAAATCATCAGTAAAGATATTAAACAGAACTGGGCCCAACACTGATCCCTGGGGGACACCACCAGTGACCGGCCGCCAACTGGATGCAGCCCCGTTCACCACCACTCTCTGGGCCCGGCCATCAGCCAGTTCCTAACCCAGCACAGAGTGCCCCTGGCCAAGCCATGAGCTGCAGCTTTTCCAGTAATATGCTGTGGGAGATGGAGTCAAAGGCTTTGCTGAAGTCCAGATAGACACAGCCACAGCCTTCCCCTCATCCACCAGGTGGGTCACCTGATCGTAAAAGGAAATCAGGTAGGTCAGACAGGACCTACCCCTCCTAAATCCATTGCTAGCTGTAGAATCCCTACATTGTCTGCAGATTTTGCACTGGATGGTGCAAATATCACAGTCTCTTTGGCTTGTGCTCTTTTCCTCACCTTTTCCACTTCTCAACACTGCTCTGACAATGCTGGCAGTGTGAAAGGGATATCCCCATGTGGCTGCCCAAGCAGCCAGGTGTTATATCAGAGTATGTCAGGAGAAAGGGAGATACTTTGACTGCTGGTGTGTTGAAGTGATCCTTAGATGCTGCAAACACTTTAGGGGGCTGTGGCTGTCAGACCTAGATGAAATAAGGGTGGAGTTCAGCTGTGATGACTGGTAGTTCCCGTCTAATCAAATTATTGAGAAATGGGAGAACAATGAAAGCTACGACTTGCAGTCCTAATTTCAGTTACCCGTGATTAGACTATATGTGGAATGTTTCTGAACTTGAAATTCATATCTGTTCATTGACTCATGCTAATCTCATCTGTGTAGGTCTGGGAATCTGTTTTATGAAAACACTTGCTTGCCAGATTAGCAAGCTGCTGAATCTGTGTACTCCTTCCAGAACACAGGTTGTTCCTGTGGTCAGAAGCCATTAATTTTTGGCTCTCAAGGCAGCTTCATACCATGTTCCAGAGAGTATGGAGAGAGTTTCTGGGTTACATTCCCGTTATTTGTGCAGCAGACTGTACTCCTGCCTCTTATCCAATATGACAAATCATGGTTTTGTTGCACATGAAGTAAAAAAGCAGTCTTATCTATTGCCGAAAGCTTTAATATATGTTGCTATCTCTTCACACAGTATTTTACCATTCCTGAAAAGATTTTAAATTTTAGGATTAGTTGCACTTGCACCTAAGGAAAGAAAAAATCTCCTTTCACACTGTAGTGTGACTTTTACTATGCTAGTTTGATGAGAAGTCATTTGGATAGCTATTGTTTCAGGTCAAGAAGTCATATTTGATATTGGCCACCAAAAGATGATAAGGAGCAGTGCGCACACCACTTGGTCCCTGTTAAAACTCAGAGTGAGAGAATATATACAAATGAAAGTGATTTCTTAACTATACTATAATTTCTTAATGTCTTTCATCTTCAAGAGACTAGAAATATGAACTAACTTGGTGCACCTTGAACACTGCAAGACACAAGAAAATCATTGCAACACAGGAAAGTGAATAAAACATATGGAGTAGCAAATCCTCCTGACTTAAAATTGCATTTTCATTAAGATCATCATGACTTTTGTGAATGATCTTTTCCCCTTTATGAACAAAACAGCCATATAGAATCATGTTTTAACTGTATTTTCAACCTTGATACATTTTATGCATATATCATCTCAAGTTTGTATAATCATGGTGTTATTCACAGAGACCCAGTAATGTTATACTTCGCCACCAAGTAGAATGTGTACATATTGTCTTTGTGACTGAGTTCTGATTGTATTGAGAAGGACGAAGGTTTTTTGGATGCAAAAAGTTTTTCTGACATTTTTATGGTCAATTCTAAAATGCGTTTGCATAAAAAAGTAACACCAGGGATTTTTGTCATGCACATGGGATTGTAACTCACTTGTATCACTCTGGGAAAATAATATGACTAATATTTTGGTACAGAACTTTTTTATTGTGTGTCTGAAATGTCAACATTATTACTAGTCCTCCTGGGATAAAATGTCTGTTTGCTAATATTGCTGAAATCCTTGAAGTTACCTTTGTATGTGGAAGGACTACATGCTTGGCCTGTAAAATCTTTATTTAAACACTTTGTACAGTACCAAATGATCTCATTTTATTTTAATTGCTGGTAACCCTCCTAGGATAAAAACTCCTGGAGCACCTGATTCAAATTATATTCAGGATGCACTTTAATCTCAAGAAAGACATTTCCTTATTTAAAAGCTCACTCTTAACTTGATCATGCACCAGACTGAGAAAACACAGGTCCAAGGCTGTCTAAATGCAAAGCATGTAAGTGTTTCATCAGAAAGATTCAATATGATTCAGACAGATTAATTTTCCAAGGAGCATATTTTTGCTGAACATTTTCAGGTAGTGAATTCACAGCATCAAGGTACTTTGTAGTATTATCAAATGTAAATGTCAACACCATGATATGATCTCTATATGTCCTTGCAAACACAAGCAGAGCACAGTGTACGGATGGGTAGGAACAGCACTTTTTCAGACAGAGGTGTGCAGCTTTTGCTTCTCTGCTCTGCCACATTGTGTGGTGTGTCTGTACAGGCATTCTGAGAGCAGTGGGTGGTAAATAAGCCAGGGGGCATAGTGAAAAATCTCCAGCCCATGCAGTAGGGGTTTTGAATTTGAACTGCCTCACCTGGTGAACAAAAAGGAAAAGAAGAAAGAAAAAAATAAAAAATATCCCTCAAGTCAGACGTATCGTAACAAGCTGCTTGAAATGAGATCATGGCAAAAACAATCTGGGCCACAATCCATTTACAGAGTGCTATAAATAAATTACATAGGGTTTAATTCTGCTTTCCATAGCTGGCTTCTCTGTCAATGCAGGTGTTTCTGTCAATATGGTTAAAAAATGCATTCTTATTTATCAATAACACCACATATAAATATTACCTCAAGAACATAATAATTCACATTGCTGTGCTTTTGGATGTTGTCTCGTAATTAGGAACGTTGCTTCTAAGTCAAGGTACTAAATGTTATCTTTCTCTAATCTGAAAAGGTCTCTGTAAGGTAGTCTGAGTGCCTAGTCTCTAGCAAGGATATTTAAAGAGTTTAAGGTTCACATGCTGGTTGGTAGTGGTGTGTGTAAGCAGTTTGGCTTATCTAGCCAAGGGACTATGAAAACAGGCCGTTTTGTGCACAACTGGGTAAAACAGATCTTTGGAGTACATGATTGGCCCATACTGACTGATGGCATGCATGACTGGTAATGCTGAATTTATATAGGCAAACTACATGCAAAAATTTGTAACACATGCAGCATGACCTATCTCCAGAGGACTTAAATCATTCCTCATTTCAGGAGCATGGTGGCTTCATAAAGGAGACAAATTACAAACTCTGTCTGTGTTTCAGAGAGAGAGAGGAGGATCTTTTCTCTTCCCGTTTATTCAAGTGTACTTTTTCATAACAAAAAGCAAGCCCTCTAGCATCATGTTTCCTTTCTTGTTCATCTCAAGTTAGTAAGGATGTCCTTACCTATTTTTTAATTATGTTTCTCCTCTAAGTTAAAACATCAAGTGAGATGCCCATAAGGCGTATTTTTCTTGGCCATGATTTAGAAATAGAAATTCAAGCTGCTAGCTTCAAAATGTCATGTAATGTTATAATCAGTCACTTTTTCTGTACATAATATAATTACTCTTTTTTGGCGGTAAATAGAATGTCATATCCTGTCAATTTTACTTTCAAATAGCACTGACAAACTATTTACTGAATATTATAAATCTTTATGCAGGCCTTTACCAGTCAGTCAGAATTAATTTTATTTACCTATCAATCGTTGAAATGATAAGCAGATGGAAGAAAACATGCTTCTGTGTGTTTGCATGTCAATCATTCTTAGCATCATTCAGACCCATTTATTTTTGTGATGGGTTTATTAATATTGTTTTGCATGTGTATCAACTCAATTAAGAAAGTTAATGAGTGCACAACTTATTTCTACAATTTTCTTCCGGTATTAAACATTTTAGTTTCTTTCAGGAAAGCTTTCTCCTAGCATCACTGTACCATTACAGCAGTGTCAGGACTTCTGTTATAATCCTTTTTTCCCCAGCATTTATATCAGCTGTAAATAATTCCTTCTGTGTAGAGAATTTGCTTTTAAGTTCTTATCTGTTTTTTAGAATGAAAAGTTTGTGTGTGTGTGTTTGTGTGCCCCTTTTCTTGTGCAGTCAAAGTGAGAAATACAGTTAAACATTTACTTTTCTATTTTTAATATTTTATAGAGCTCTTGCTGCATTTAACAAGATAACTCAAACCAAATACACAAGAGCTTACTCTCCACAATTAATTGGAAATCTGTTATTACCATAAGTGCCCTCCCTTTTCTTTCTTTGCCTTCACATAGGTGACCTGAGATAAATTTGTGAAAGGACTTGCACACCTAAAGCAGGAATTAGCAATATCATGATTACAGATGGAAGATGTGGGGTTTGCTGTTTCTGGTTGAAAAAGGTTGGTCTCTTTTTTCAGCTGGTTACTTCAGGTATGAGGTCATTAATTCAAAGGTTGAGAGCATCACCAGCTTCCATGGTAGGGCACATAAAGAGAGTGGCTTACACCCACTGTAAAACTCCAGCTCAGGTAGATGTAGCCCAGGGTCAATTTCCTAAGCTTTAGAGAGAGGTGAGTTTGCACCCCCACACACTTTAGACCCAATCAAAGAAAATAATGAAATCTTCCTTTCTAATGTACAGGTTGGTCTTTAACTCTATGGTTGTGCTTTTTATTCACTGTGTCAGGTCCTGGAAGCCCAACTGTGAACTTTGGATTCCGTTATTGGGGCTGGATGAAAATAAGAGCTTCAGGCTTCAGCACTGCAACATCTAAATCCTACACTGAGAACAAACAGAAGAGCTAAGCGTCATGCTGGCTTCTTTGAGCTCAAATGTAGCATTTCCACAAAAACAATTTCTACACAACGTGAAAATAGTTCCTCTTGAAACATTCTACATGCTGAGAAATTCCCTTATGTTTGGTTCAGGGTTAGCATGCTGAGCTTCTCCTTGCCTGAATTTGGGTCTCTCTGTGAAAATTTCCATGACACAGTGTTTTTGTGGTTGGACCCTAGCCAAGTCTTCTTAAAGCATTTTACAATGGTCAAAACGGATGTAAATTAGATCAGAAGGAAATCTAGCAGCAGTCCTCATCTTTTTTTGTATTATTTTCTTAGGTCTGAATCTTTAAACTCTTACATTAGGACAGTATGTAATTTTGCTTATCCACCAGCAGTGGTGTATACTCCTACAGATCTCTGGAAGAACAGAGAATGCTCAGAGTACCATTGATTTCCATCATCCTCATTTAATGGATGAGCCATTGTCACCAGAGGTAGCAAGAAGCAGCCCTGAGGCCTTTGAATCAATACCTGGATTCAAGATTCCATTTCAGACCACAAAAACTACAGGACAGACACAGGTAAGAACTGAAGTGTCTGTTTTCAAGGGTTGAGAGGGGGAGACAGGCAGGCTAAAAGCTGAGCTGATTGATGAATCCATGTCAGTTAAAAAAATAATTACTGTCCTTGAACTCCACAGTGTGAATGTAAAAACACAGACCAAAGAACTGGGAAGGTGTTCTAATCAGAAATTATTTCTCCTTTTATGCACAGGAAAGTATACAGCATATTTTCTATGTATTTGTGCATGTACATGTGTATTATTATGTATCAGTGCATGCATTTATATATTTTTCTCTATGGAAGACTCACAGTAGAGAACTCTACAAAAGCATTAAGAATGTAGCATTTAGCTTCATGGGTCAAAGGAGACAGGACTGAGATCACAGCTACAGACATAAATGCGCTGGAGTAAAGAGAGAGAAATCTTTCAATATCTCCATTTTTGTAGCAGATGGTAGAAAGCACTTAGACATGATGACTCTTCCTAGATGTGCTAGCATATGCTGTGGAATTGCCCATACAGAAAAGCCTTGCTCATTGCAAATCTCACAGGAGCTATCACAAACAAAGCACATCAATTAACATTTGCTTATTATGTGACTGTGTGCATGTGGCAGTTCTCTATTTTTATCTCATACATTAGGCCCATAATTTAGTCTGGATGACAGATATGCCAGATGAAAGTCTCAGTGCTTAGAGTTCTGCTTTTTTCCTTTTATTTTTAAATAGGAACACTTACTGCTTTCTCTCTATTTCTTTCTCTCTCCATTCTTTTTTTTCCTTATATTTCATAGCTACCCAAAATTTTGAGGCTTTTTGCTAAACTCCTGTCTATAGCAGTTATTTTGACATGATCTCAGAGTTTGAGGGATACAGTGCAAACCATGCAGGCAGCTGCCTCTCCCTACATTATAGCTCAGTGAACTTTGGCACAGGTCAGACTTCAAAGCAGTTTCTACCATTATATCAACAACTCACAGACATGCAAATTATGCTTACCTGAGACTTGCACCTGCAAGAAGGCACATGTCTTAGAAAAAGACATAATCCAGACAAAGGCAATTAATGTGGAGGAATAGAGACTGCTTGTATACAGTGCAACAGGAACTACACATCTGTAGAAGCAGCCTCTTCTGAGCAGAGGAATAGAAGGGGCAACTGAGTCATTAATTCCCACAGTCCCAGTCAACTGTGCAAAAGACTGAAATGAATCCACAGGACATATGGTCTGTGGACCTCATGGCAGTGTCAGAGCAGACCCTTGTGGGCCAGTAGAACATGCATTGTTACAAGAACAATGTTGTAAGGGAGAGAACTCTAGAGCTGTTTCTTGAAATACTGAAAATTTGTGGTATGCTTAAATAAAAGTCATGTTTTATATCTGCAGAGGATTGTTATTTGAGTAAGGAAATGAATAGGACACTGCCATAACAATATTGCTGATTTCATTTCCTTCCTCAAACCTGAATATTAGTTGTTCAGCTCCTGTGTTTCCAGTACATACAACCAGCACACTGTGAACCCTTGGGACTTCACTTGCACTGCTACCTTAGTCTATCCTTCAGAGAATAGGTAGTGAAAAAAAAGCAGTAAAATGTTTTATCAAGCCCAATACTTCACCATACAAATTATATCTGCATCCTGCAGATGAACAACAAAAAGTGCTTCCTTACCATTGTGGATATTTTCTGCCAATAAAACAAGTTTACCAGGTAAGTGATTGTTGGTCACATGTTTTTATTTCAGGCATGTCTGCTGCAAAAAGCATGCGTGATACTCAGAAAAATGCAATTGCTACATGGTAATATACACAATGATCTTTCTGCTGCCTTGGATGTCTGTGGTCCCTTCCTCTAAGACTCTTCTTGCAAGTAACATGTTTCTTAACCCTTAACAATCTTTTCTGTGAAGAAAAGCTGAGTATGAGAGAGAGTTGTTTCATATAACATACAGTAGTTCAAGGGGGAAAAATTGCATCCAATCATCTAACTCTAAAACTTCCTTTAGGGTATTAATTGAATGTTGATGACATCACAACTTCTGCATTGAGCAATGTGACTAAGAGCTTTAAATAGTATGATAGAACTAAACATTGTTTTAAGCTCACAGAAGGCATGTACTTTTGTGTGTAATTTTTTCTTCAGCTACTCTTTTGAGAACCTACAGATGAAGAAGAATTTGCCAAGGCAGTAAGATTTGCATAGTCTTACTGGTAAGAAAGAATTTTTAAAAGACAATTGATGTAGATGATAGGGAGAAGGATATGATCTTGGTTTTCTTGTCTTTATAGATTTCTCTCATGCTTCCCATTTCCTTGCCATAGGCGAGACGGAGGATCCTAGTGTTTCCACAGTGTTATTTCTGTCAAAATTTACTTTTAAAACAAACAAAACCCGACCTCCCCCCCCCCAAAAAAAACCCAAACAAACAACCAAAACCAAAAAAACAAACCAAACAAAATAAACTCCCAAAACTAGAAGGCAAACTGGAGAGGGAAACAGCTAGACAAGACAGAAGCCTGGAGACTTCTTTGAAAAAGGACTCTCTATTTTCATTAGTCAGCAGAAAGCTAGAATTGTCTGTTAACAGAGTTTAACATCTACTTCATTTGACTAATTGGTTTAACTCCTTTGCAGTTTCTACTCATTTCAAGCTCTAGAAATGCTGTCTTTCAGTCAGGGATTAATTTTGCTCACTAGTAAAAAGCTGAATTGCCTTTTCTGAGCTGCCTGATGTGCAAGCACATTTCCACAGGCTGAGAGGAAAAGAGCCGTTAAAATACTACAAACCCCCATGCTGAGTGCGGGTTTGGGAACCGGAGGGAATGCAGACAGTGCACTAAGTCAAGCGCCTGTAATTTGAGCTCTTTCACCTTCCATGAACTCACTAAATTGCTTTGCCTTTCTGACCAACCTCAGTGCTTTGTCCACTTGAGCAGAGAACTATTTTCAGGAAGGAAAAAAAAAAAGGAAAAAAAATTTCTTACGAGACTATATGTGAAGATAACATAAATATAGTTTACTGTTGGCTTGCGATGTTTATTTGGAATTTCATGTAGTGCCAGACATCGGATTCCATATATTAGCCTATGGAGAAAGAAATTACACTGGCGAGTATTCTTCTCTTCATAGAAAGAGGTGTGCCTCTCAGGTAGCCTAAGGGGGATTTGTTTGGTTTGTCAGAAACCAGACCATCAGAGGGGAGGTACATTTATGGGTCCATTGGCTTTCCACAGCAGTCACAATATCCTTCAAAGATAGCCTTGGGAGCCAGTCACACAGAACCCAGCATGACTGCAAAGCATTTTATCCATCCTTGGGAATAGCTTCAGTCAAGATCTCTTAATGAACTGAATGCATTCATTCTATTTATATGACTGAATGTTTTTAAGACTTGTACATTTCAGAATAAGAAAAAAGCTGTCATGCTAAGGTTTGAAAATAACTTTTATAAGCCTTAAGAAGTGCTTATCTCACACACACAAAAAATTGGTTTCTGTGTCCTTCAGAAAGCACTGGAATACTTGTTACATCTTCTGTTAACTGCCTATGAGCTGTCTCTAGCTAGTTATTTCAACACCACTAATGAGTTCAGAACTAGGAGAGGAACAGAGAATAATCTGGAGGCAGAAGTATCAAAACTACAGAATGTATCAAGAAGTCTTATAGTGAATGGACGATGAACCAGATCAGAAAAAAACTAGCTTTCAATTAATGTAAACTTAAAGGTATGATGAATCCAAGATCCCTATCGGAGCTGTATCCAGCTTTCAGGAAGCATTTTGCCATGAGAAAAACACTAAGAGAGAAAAATCTTTTGGCACCAATATAGGTAGAGGTGGGTAGAAACAGAGACACTCTCACTTCTCTATACAAGCCTGGCTCAAATACCTCAATGACAATGTTATCAAAATTTGCGCTGTGGGATCAAATTCTTAGGTCCTAACTTTATCCAAAACTCTTTTGAGGGTGAATAGCTGGCAAACATTACAGGAATCAGCATCTTAATGCAACATCCCAGACAATGTAAAACAGCTTCTTTTCCATTACAGTCTACTGACCAAATTAGTAATTTAGGGTATCCAGAAGTGAAGTCTCCCATGGCATAGAGCAGGACAGTAAGATTCTGCTGGGGATGTGTATGTACATTCTTCCTGCCTCCAGCTGATGTACTTGAAACATTTCTTTCCCATACAGAAAACTTTCTGCAGGTCCAAAAGAAAGGGAAGGTATGTCAGTGACTTTCTGTGGGTCAGAATCTACCTGCATTTTTATGATAATGGAATTTACTAATATTTAAGGACATGTAGAAAAACAAACATTCAGGATAGAATGAAGGGGAAATTGTCCTCCTAAATATACACCTGACAGATACATGAAACAAAACAGGCACTGATCTGCAGTGGAGGTCAGCAAGTGCAATACTTACTGTTGCTCTGCCCGAATCTGTAGGTAGGGTGGACAGTCTAGTTTTCTCTTTGATAGCATAGCCCAATATGGTCTTTCCACTAATCCAACACTGTTTAACGTTTTGTGCCAATACTAATCCACTGATTTTTTTCTAATACATTAAAAGTCAGAATTTTAAAAGCAGCAATCAGTGGCTCCTCGGATTTGTTTTCTTAAAAATTACTCCTATATTTGCATTGTCTTTTAGGCATAGCAGAGTAAAACCTCTTTCCTAAGATGTCACACTGAAAGGAAGTAGAGCTGGGACTGCAAATCACTTCTATGTCATAGTTCAGAGATCTAGCCAAAGGCACCATGTAATTTTGAGAGCTGATATTTCCATCTTCTCCTACAGGTCAATCTCCCTGGCTGGGCCCTGTATCCCAATTCACTAAGCAATACCACAAATCATGGGAATTAAATATAGCATTTCCTGTGTGATAGGAGATAAAACCATGATTTACAAGCATAAGAAAAGAAAGATAGTCTGAGTTATACCTTCCATGAGGAAATGTGACATGGCAAATACTGTGTATTGTTTTGTTGAACCAAAAAAAAAAAAGCAACAATTTTTTTTAAAGACTCATTCTAATTATATTTGAAATAAACTATAGTAACGCTTTTACTTTTGTTTTCTATGAAAACATTATCAATGTTTGCAGGCTCAAAATATTACTGTATATCACTCAGATTTTTACAGAAAACACATTTTCAACAGAAAACTGTTCTGATAGAATTTATTAGAGTATGGGAGTTGTGGATAAAATTTTTAGAAACATTTTAAAAATGTTGGAAGATTCTAGTAATGGAGTAAGAGATAGCTATTGTAAATCTAGAGAAATGCTTTTCTGTAATACAAATTGATCCACTATTTTCTCCACCTTTCCCCTTTTTTTGGACCTCTGTTTTCCATAGGGATGAGTTCAATCTACTGCAGGCACATTTTGATGACAGAAGCAGCTGTTTATTCCAGATCTGAATTAAATGAATAGAAGTGTTTGTTGCTCATCTTTAGGAAGCAAGGGAAGTCATATCTGTAGCTTTGACTATAGGATGACTGTAGGCTTAACGTATATCTGAGACCAGTGACTGTTTTACAGTCTTATAAGCTGCAAGAAGAGTAAGAGACCACCTTCTGCTTTTGTTCCTGCTCCCAGCATTGTGGTCATAAGCCCGGATTTAGATGACAGATCCTGCCTTGCGCATCAGAAGGACTCTGTTGTTGCCTTCAGAGGTGTGTAGAGGGCCAGGGGATGTGTATAGGCTGCACAGTACTCCTTACAGCTTAGTGGTACTGTGCATCCTCAAGTACCATCTTCTGGGTGCTGAAATGTATGTGAAATAGTTCTTGATTATTCTCGATAATTCTTGCCTCAAGCCCAGTCCTCAGATTTCTCATCATTCCAGGCTGCTACTAGTCATGAAAGAACCATCATTCACCAGGGTTGAAATATCCCTTGCCTCAGCATTTTCAGCCTTCTCTTGCTCCTCCTAAATTAGCTATTTTCATTCTGGGAAAGAATTTTCTGTATCTGGGGACATTTCTCTGGAGATGTTCTGCTCATTGCCAAGTAGCACTCAAGAATCAGATATTAAGAAAGCAACAGAGAGAAAAGTGGAAAGCATTACTGGGGACAAGCTCGAGAAGCGGGCCCATGGGAATTGCAGCAAGGAGCTGCACCTGGATTGGGGCAATCCCTGATATCAGCACAGGCCGCAGGATGAATAGACCAAGAGCAGCCCTGCTGAGAAGGACTTGGGGGAGCAGATTGGTGAGAGGCTGGACATGAGCCATCAGTAGGCACTCACAGCCCAGAAAGCCAAGTGTGTCCTGGGCTGCATCCAAAGCAGTGTGGGCAGCAGGTGAGGGAGGGGATTCTGCCCCTCTGCTCTGCTCTGGTGAGACCCCCCTGCAGTGCTGCATCCAGCTCTGGGGTCCCAGCACAGGAAGGACAGGGACCTCTTGGAGCAAGTCCAAAGGGGAGTCACTGAGTTGATTAAAAGGACAGAGTACCTCTCTTACAAGGAAAGGCTGAGAGAAATGGAATTGCTCAGCCTGGAGAGGGAAAGGCTGTGGGGTGACCTAATTGTGGCCTTCCAGTAGCTGGAGGAAGCCCACAAGGAAGACGGAGGGGGACTTTTTACAGTAGCGTGT
>VXAY01004832.1:29588-42771 GCA_013399855.1 Oxyruncus cristatus
CGAGGAGAGGAGAGGAGAGGATAGGAGAGGAGAGGAGAGGAGAGGAGAAAAGAATTTGTATGAGGGGACATGTTGGGCTAAGACACTTCAACCTAGATAGGAGGAAACAAGATATATGAGGGGGGTCTATGAAATCTTGAATAATTTGAAGAAGGTGAATAAGAAGTGATCATTCACTATTTCTTATAATACAAGAGCTGAGGGTCACCCAATCAATCATGAAGTTTAAAACACTCAGTGGAAATACTTTATCACTTAATGCATAAATTATGGAACTTAGTTCTGTAGAGTGTTATGGAGGTCAGTAGAGTAAATGGATTCAAAAATAGATTAGACAAATTTATAGAGGAAAGCTCCACTAAACACCATCATCTGGTTGCCTACTCAAAGGTCCTTAAGCCAGTGACTGCCATAAGAGAGAAGGATATATGAAAAAGACTCCTCTGTGCTTTCCTTATTCCTTTTAAGATCCTCAGTCTCCTCTTATAGGTAACAGGTTGTCAGAAAATGAGCTGGATGGTCTGAGGACAAGTTTTTAAGAGTAATTGTCAAACAAAAGACAAATTTTTTCTTTTATACTGAATGCTGAAGCTCTCTGTCCTTTTTCCATCTTGGTAAACACATCACACATGCTTATCTAATGTCCTAGGTAATAGTAATGGGTACTGCACCTAAGACAAAATCTATCTTCTCTATTGGTATTTCTTTTGAAAATTTATTTTCCTTAACTATATATCTCTTCGTTTCATTCAAAAGCACATTTCTTTTGAGTACATTTATAAAAAATGAAATTTAAGTATTTAAGATCTAGCAATACTTTCCTATTTTCCTTTTTTTTATTTTTTAATTTTATTTTGTGGAAAAGAGGAGAAAGCTATCTGCCTGTCGCCTTCAGTTATCACTCGGTTGTTTTTTTCTGTTCCATTATTACCATGCTGTGATAGATATCCAAATATATCTCCATTAAGTTTAATGCAGTGTTGTCACAGAGGCATTTATGGAAGCTTTTTCCTCCTCTACACCTAATCAGATTCCCAATTTACTCACCTAATTGAATCAAAACAGTTGATTCAAGTGGACAAAGACAAACAGTATTTGTTTGTGCCCCACATGTAAGAGAAAACTTGTTTGGCTGAGAATGTTGGTGATACTGAAATTCTGAATGTTGTTTCATTTTGCATATTTTGCTGAGTCCAAACTTCTGTAACAGAAAAATGTTTGAAATTCCCTCATTAGGATCATACCATACAAATACTGTGTCCAGCCCTGAGCTTCCCAGTTAAAGAGAGACAAAAAGCTCCAAAAGCAATTAAGGATTTGCTTCTGGATTTAAGAAATTGGAGCATCTCTGCCATAAGGACAAGCTGATAGAGCTGGGATTGTTCAGCCTGTAGAAGAGAAGGCTCACAGGGGACCTCATCAGTGTGTGAAAATACCTGAAGGGGGAGTGTAGAGGAGATGGCTCCATGTTTTTTTAGTGTTGCCCAGTGACAGGACAAGATACAATAGTCATGAACTGTGCAAACAGAGGAGGCTCCATCTGAACACCATCAAAAGATTTTCATTGTGAGTGTGGCACAAGTTGCCCAGCTGGGCAGTGTAGTGTCCCTTAAAAGTCATCTTTTAAGAGAGAGAGATGACTTTTTAGCATTGTTAGTCTATATTTTGTTGCTTTCCAAACAGGGTGGGGTGGCGAGGGGGGAAAAGACCATAAATTCCCAGAGTTGCAGTATTCCCTTGACTTCTCTGTGATGCACCAGTAAAGGAAATGCAAATGAACAATAAAGGAGTGCTTACCTCCACAAAAAGGTGGATAGTTGGGCCTTTTATCCCTTATTTATTCTTAGATTGATCCTTGTAACTCCATGGATTCTATCCATCCAGATCTCATCCTTTTCCTTTAACATACTGTTAGTTTCCATTCACAATTTTAGCTGATTGTGGAATGAATTTTGGTGAAATACGCAGTTTCCTTGTATTGAAATAAAGAAGTTCATCTTTATTTGTTTTTTGAGGACACTTTTTTATTACTGGCCTGTGACATGGTAGACCAGACGCCAAATCCTTGCTCTGCTTATTTTGAAATTTTCCAGAGTAAAAAACCTTGAGGCAGAGAGTTAAACCTGACATCTTGGGTCAGAACCCAAACCATGAAACCATGCTCCCTTGTAGCATTTCATTTCCATAAAGAAGCTGAGAAAATATTTTTTTTTGATCCACCAAATAATAAATACCAATTTTGGGTTGACAAAGATTATCACAAAATGGGACTCATCTTTTAGTCAACTTAATTTTAATATGAAGAATTTCCTTTTTAAACATTTACTTCTATAGTATTTTTAAGCTTTCATTTAGTGATTAATCTTTGAGAAAATGAATGATCTGTGGTTTAAGCATTTAATTGGACTCAAGAGCCCGCAAGAATTTCCTGAATTTCACAAAACTTTCCTTTGTGCCTTTGTCGGATCACATCAATGAGCTCTGTGAGCCTCTGCTCCCTCACTTGTAAAGTAAGGTATGAGGCTTCTTTCTGTCTTTCTTCTGCTATGAAAGGGCATGAAATTATTCTTGTTCTTTACTCAGTGCTGGTAAAGCCTGGTTAGAGTGTTGTGTCCAGATTCAGGCAACTGCACTTCAAGAAAAATTGAGCCAATTGGAAAATGTTTCATGAAAAGTGGAAGAATTATTGGAGATACTAAAATAGATAGATAGATAGATAGATAGATAGATAGATAGATAGATAGATAGATAGATAGATAGATAGATAGATAGATAGATAGATAGATAGATAGATAGATAGATAGATAGATAGATAGATAGATAGATAGATAGATAGATAGATAGATAGATAGATAGATAGATAGATAGATAGATAGATAGATAGATAGATAGATAGATAGATAGATAGATAGATAGATAGATAGATAGATAGATAGATAGATAGATAGATAGATAGATAGATAGATAGATAGATAGATAGATAGATAGATAGATAGATAGATAGATAGATAGATAGATAGATAGATAGATAGATAGATAGATAGATAGATAGATAGATAGATAGATAGATAGATAGATAGATAGATAGATAGATAGATAGATAGATAGATAGATAGATAGATAGATAGATAGATAGATAGATAGATAGATAGATAGATAGATAGATAGATAGATAGATAGATAGATAGATAGATAGATAGATAGATAGATAGATAGATAGATAGATAGATAGATAGATAGATAGATAGATAGATAGATAGATAGATAGATAGATAGATAGATAGATAGATAGATAGATAGATAGATAGATAGATAGATAGATAGATAGATAGATAGATAGATAGATAGATAATATAATGGAGTTCCTCAACCTGAGAAGAAGCACAGAAGAAATTATTCTCCCTGCCCTATGGTGGACATGACAAGAAATAACAATTTTAGGTTTTTGAAAGATTTTTATTAGGTGTTAAGGATTATGTTATATGTTACCTGTTGAAGACATAAATACAGTGAAGGTCTGGGAAAATTTCCCACAGAAAGCTGTACAGCTCAGGATTTTTTAAAACTTTCTAGGTTAGCATCTGTTTGTAATTATATACTATCACATGCCTCTCATAATCTTACTAATACATGCCAGGTAGTGTTACTAGTTAATACAGGTTACTGGAAATACTTCTCCATCACTGACTTCTTCATGAGTATCCCTAATCTGGCTAAATAGGGTCTTGCCTGTAAATATCCCTGGGAGTACTGAAGAAAGGATCGCCAGCTCATGAAATGGAATCATGCATACATCAGCCATCCTCAAGATGATATTAGCATAAACTGGAATACCAAGACAATATGTTTGCAATGTTCCCATAATGTGTGAGCAGAAAGGGAAATGATCTCATTTGGTTGGGTCAGAGTTTTCTTTTCCCTCATATGAAACTGACAGATATTTCAGAGATTCTTAGCTGGCTTTCCCCAAGACTTACAACTTTGACCTGTGCTTGCAGAAGGCCAGGAGAATGCACAATTTCTTTGTAAAACACACCAGTCTTCAGGATCATTTAGATGAAAAACTGTCCCTGTGCTCATTTATTATTCTTTTACCCAAGGAAAGAGTTTAGCCCTTCTTCTTAGAAAAAAGAGCTACTTTAAAGATGCCGATAACTCCTGGGCCTGACCTGTATGGTTCCCACTACCTAAATACATGTTTAATAACTTATTTCATACATAGCTAAACCTTAGGAATTTAATATGCTGTGAAATACAACACCCCTTTCCAATGAACTGATACATACTGGAATTCTGTAGGAAGATTCTCATGTATAAAACTGATGTTCCTCTCTCACACATACATACATATGCATGTTTCTCTCCCTCTGGACTTGTACTCTTGCCAGCACAGCGACACTCTGGTTAGAATGGACATTCCAAAGAACCCTGCAGGGAAGGTGATACACAACCCCACAGTATTGTGGTCAGCAGAGGTTATACGTAGATTTCCAGCCCAGTTATGTAGGATTTCAGGAAACCCTTTATGTGTGTGAATTTTCTTTCTGAGCAACAATTTGCATAACAGTTTTTTTCTCCTCTTTATCTACCTACCATTATGAATATCAACAGAACACAAAGACATCAGCAGTTAATTTCTTGACACTAAGCAGGTAAGACAAACTTCATTAATTTAGTGTTATTTTTGAATAACATAACATGGTCCTATATTAAAAATGCAACTGAATTACCTGGGGATTTACAATCCAGAGCAGTGTCTCCTACAAAACAAAAATAAAATAGGTCACCTAAGCTGTAAGCATTTTACATCAGTCATCATACAAAATGGTGATTTCTTAATAAGAATCAAACAAGCTTAGGGTACGTATAGCACTAACCACTGTCCTTGCTAGTCATGACTCAGGTGAAATTCCTTTAATTGCAACTACCTCAACTCTTCCTTTAAAACAATTGCACTTGATGATAGGTGAATTGCATCCAGCATTCCAAAGGGTTGATCTCAGTTCTATCTTGCAAGCCTATCGTGCTCGCTGTTAACAGCACAGTCTGCTGTCTTTTTGCACGATTCTCTTCCATAAGGCTTTCCGTACCTCATGTCCTAATCCTTCTCAGCTCACATCTCCTCTGAGTCCATAGAAAATCATGGTTAAATTGTAAACTAGTCCATAGGGAATAACTCAGAATAGCTCCTCACCTGCAAATAATTACAATTTGCTGCATAAAACATGCAACAATTTTGCTATCAGCTGAATCCATTTTAAAGAATAACAAAGAAATAGAAACCTTTCATTAAATGAAAGTCTTTTTACAATACCAGTAAAATGTGTTTTCAGATCTTTGTGGGCAGAGTTGAAAAAGTCTTTGGCTTAGTGATTTGAGACTTCCTACAGAGGGTATTTAATTTTGAAACAGAAGAACCAAATCTCATAGCTCGTGAATTGTGTTGGCATAATCTATTGAAAATTAGTTTGTCCAAGAAAACTGTGTTATGCATGTGTGGAATAAAGGAGAAAAGGCTCAGAGGGAGGTTAGATGATACTTATGCCTGTTGTTAATGGAAATCAGCCTCCATTACAGTTCCTAGGCTTACAGAAATATTTCCTTTAAAATTTTCTCAGTTAAATGTTCTTGAGCTGTTATGGGGGGAAAAAAAAAAAACCAAACCAAACATTCCTCTATTTGAAACACAGAGAGAAATCAGGTGAATTTTAAGTGCACTGCTATATCAAAAACATTTAAGAAGTTATAGTAAGCAGTCATCTTTAAACACCTTTTCATGTTTCCTTACAAAATAGTAACTAATGGAGTTTTATAAGGTTCCCTTCAAAGTGCTAAAGAGAATGTTTCACATATGAACATACAGCTATTAGTCATCTACCAGCTTGAGCCTGCACCATGCGAAAATGTCTTCTGAAAGATGCTCAGCATTGTTAACTGCTATTGAAAGCATCCTGACTACAGCTGGCTTGGTGAGTTATAAGAGAGAACACAAGATCCTCTTGGGTAACTGCATTAGACAGCTAGTAGTGGCTGCCACTGCATAATCATGTTCGATTAAAAAAAAAACAAAGGGCCTAGAGGATTTTTTGGCGTTTGCATATAAATACTCAGAGATACAAATTTAGATACAAAGTTATTGGTGCTTGTTCAGATTTAGAGGAACTTGGAACTGACACACCCTATTTAAATACAAAGTATGCATAGCTTAAAGCTAGTGGAAATAAAATATCCATATGTAATCTTTCGCAGCAAAGATTAATTAACCCAGCAAATTAATCTATTCATGTAAAAGAAATTGAATCATAAGAAAAAACAGTTAGATATGTAAATGGTATTAGCGAATCATTCTGACCAGCTCCAGTAAACACCATTTCTGGTTTTCTGAACTTAATAATTTGGGGTTTGAACAGTATTGTATGTGTAGTTCTGTTCAGAGTGCTCCAAATAAGGTAGAAGTACTTTTTTTCCAACTGAAATCAATTTTAAAATCTATTAATTTCCAAGAAACAACTCCATTACCCAACTATTTGTCATTATGTATGGCTTGAGGGGCAACCTAAGAAAATTTAGAGCTACTATGCGGAAATACAATTACTCAGATTTTGATAGTGTTGTATGTTTCCAGTGTCCCAGCAGTAGAATCTGGCCTAGAACTTTTAAAGAAAATCATGTAGAGTTGAAGATGACTAATCTACTTTAACAAAACTAGAAAAAAACATAATATTGAGCCTAGTAAAATCTTAACCAGTTTTTACTGTAGACCTTTAAATTAAAAATACTGCAGACCTACAATTAAAAATACTGGAAGTGTTTGACAGAAGTATAAACATTTGCAGATTGTTATTTTGTTCCTTCAGTCATTAAAGTCTGAACTATATACACAGATAACAGAGTGGCAAAGAGAAGAAACAGAGTGGCAAAGAGAAGAAACAGAGAAAAAAAATCCAGAATGATAGATGATCATAGGCAGGGTTCACAAAACAGTCATTGGAAGATTAATTAGTTGAGAACAAGATGTCACACAAAGCCTAAGAATGAACAATGTATGACATGGCTTGTACACAGTCCATTCCACTTTCCACAGAATTAAATGTATAAAATATGCTGCAAGACATTTTCCAGCTTTAAATAATCTATGGTCATATAAAAGTAACAGACAAAAAGAACTGCTCAGAAAAACATACACATTTTGGTAACAGAGAGAACAATAAATGTATTTATTAGAAGTTGTTTTGCTTTTTTTTTCATAAGTGGAGACACCTCCGATGAAATGCAGCAAAGAGGCACAAGAAGTTCTTTCCAGATGGCAGGAACTGCAAAGGAGGCTATCCACCCACTGTGTTATACTTCAGGAGGGAACAGAAAGGACACGGAGTACAGAATCCGAGGAGGGAGTAGAGCAAAGATTAGGAGACAACACAGTCTATTAAGAGTTTGAATCAACTTCGTGAAGGTTTAAAATTCCGTGAGGAAACCTGACACTCAGTCTCAATGGAAACTGATGGCCCTACTTAACAGTTCCCGTGTGGTGAGAACTGGAGAGAGAGGTTTCAGACAAACTGATGGACTGGACAAAATACTTTTTTCAAAGTTGCTATCGGGAGGTGGGGCAGGAAGGGAAGGGACACAGAGCTTGTCTTACTAAAGTAACAAACATTCTAATGTTTGATAATAATCACATAGTTTGAAATAATAATGAAACTCCATGCATTTCTTTTGTTATTTTACTAACTGCAACGTGTTTACATCCTGTTATGAACACAGAAAGGGTTTGCTTTCTTGGCTTGGAAAAAGCTGTGGTGCTGCTTTGACAGAAGAGTAAATACAAGCAGTTAGACCTATAGCTAAAAAGAAAGAGATGTAAAATTGAACTTGTGTCACTGTACTTATTAACACAATGTAATTAAATTCAGCACTTTGCAAAGTTTAATATCTTGGTGAAGATCACCAGTACACTGTTTTTCATAAAAATATAAAACAAATTTGTTTCACACAAACTTTCTCTTTTCACACCCTAAGTATGGTATAAATAAATAACAGAATATTAGAACCGTTATAAAAAAGCCATAAATCTGATGTGACCTGCTTGAAAATTGATTAGAGTGACTGCAAATAATAAAAATGTTCAGTCAAGTATGTTTCAGCAAGCCACAATTCCCTTTAAAAGCCATTGATGATTCAATAAGAGAGCCATATGGCTCTCCTCTAGTTCATCTAAACTCAGCTACAGGCTTCTTGAAGAATATTTGTGAAGAGAATCTATCACACTCAAATGTCACGCAGCTAATTCATCCCCCCCAATCTGTTTATAAAGACAGATGGCAATATGTTGGTTTGTCATAAAAAAGTGGACTGCGAGTGTAATAACCTATCTAGACATTTGCTTGGAAACCTAGCTGTTCCAGAACTACTCACCCAGATGCCCCACAGAATCACAAAACATTCAGGTGACCCACAGCAGGTGACCTGGCAGCAGCTGTCAAAAACGGTGTTCTAAATATATCAAAAGGAAATATGCCCTGGACATCTCAGAAAGTGATATCCTGGCAAAGATATAAAAAGCTTGGCATCAGAAGTCCTTAACTGGGTGGTATTTGGGGAGGAGAGGAGGGGAAGTAAGACAGGAAAATCTTATTTAATATGCTCCAAACCCAGGAACTGAGAGGTTAATTTTAGGTTATAACTTCCTCACATCAGAGAGCCCAAACAATTGGTACATAAAGCCATTTTTACATGAGAAACATTCTTCTATCTTGACGGTAGTGCTGCAGATTCTGAGTTTTCCTTATACATAGGGTGGAACCTGGGATAAAAATGGCGTTTAACTCTCTGTCTTCATCAACTATCCTGAAAATTATTTTCAGATGAAATTAACTTTGATGCATATGTACCTCATTCAAAGCATTGTAGCCACATTTTTACTTAAACAGAATAGGAACTCAGTAAGTACATATGAATTTTTACCTCTCTCAAGCAAGTAATTTACTGTGTCACCATATGTAAATTCCTCATGATGAAATGAAAGACAGAAAAGCTCCTAGCATAACACTTTTGTACTGCTGAGGCTTTCAAAATAACTTATCACAAATGAAAGCGTAATTTTATGTATCCACATTTGCATAACCAGAAGACTTGCAATCTACACTTTACCATGCAAATCATCAATAAATGAAATAGACCTAATGTATTCTGTACTTCATTAGTTAAATACCCTGCTCTGTTACCCCTTTGTCATTTCACAATGGAAGTTCTCAGTGAAAGCACTTCGATTTTCCATACTCTGTGTAGCATCTTACACAACATTAATGCTTTAATCTTCCAGCAACTGTGCATTGCTTAAAAAAGGGGAAGTGCTGTTCCATATACTGAAGTTTGAAAATCCTATCAGTGGTGGAATACAAGTGCTCTGGAACTGGAGAGTGAACCAAAACCTGCTGAAGTGCCTCCTGTTGGTGCTTTCATGAAGGGTGCTGTGCAAGTCTATGTAAGGCATGGACTCATGGTATACCCTTGCAGACTCCTGGTAGAACCACTTATGGTAGCAGGACTCTGCCCAATGCACAGGTTCTTAAGGCTCTTTATAGCTAAGCACAAACATGCTTAATTCACCTTAAGAGATACAATAAAAATACCCCTTATGAAGAAAATAGAGTTAATACACAAATTTCAACAAAAATATTGCTGAAACCATTGTTTTTCAAGCAAAATTCTTCATATTCTAACCTCCATGTAAGGTTCTGTGGTCCAGATATGAAATGTGAGTGCAGAAAACAGAACCAGTTACACAGAAAATTACCTCACTGGGTTGTGTTTGTCCATACTGTAAGTTCATTTTCACTGAGATATGTTATTTCAATGAAAAATAGTATCTGTGTGTATTCTTGTTTAACATTAGCCTGTGGAGTTATGTTCTGTGACAGCAGCATACTTCACAGCATTATAATAAAATTAATTCAGTAATTAAGATAAAACCTCATTTTAAGCTCTGTTTTGTTTCAAAAATGGAATATCTATGCTGTAAATCCTAAACCAAAAATTGATTTAAGATGAATATCAATCTGTTTTCTGCAACAAGAAAAGAAGAACAGAGTGGCTGAATTTTTGCATGTAATCTCACATGGTGTTACAAAGGTTAAAAACAAAAGCATTGCTTTTATTACAATTGTTCCTCCATGTTAGCTTTCCTTGAAGGATTAAAGAGTGAAGGAATATGTAATACCAAAAAACCATACTCACAATTCTTTTAACCTTCAGAAATTGATGTGACATTCTGTCAAATGTGCTACACTTTCCTTTGACTATGAAATTTTATCTTTTGAAAAATTCCTGTGTAGAACTTCATGTGTAAATTCAGATAACCATCTTTTGGACTATGATTTAATAACCAGCCCCCTGGAGTTCTGCAATAATTATGTTTAATGAAAAGGTGATGATGGATGTCAGACCTGTCCTCCTCAGTTATTCTGTTAGAAACTGGTTTCTACAAATAAGGTGTCCTAAACTTTTGGATTAACTCATAGTAGCAGAAATTATGCAGATAATTTTCAAAAGGGCTAATAACAGCCTATCATTCTCTGTTGGGAGGAGCATAACTTAAAACTCCACATCAGTAGCAGGATATTGGTATTTTTTATCACCTTTGAGCCTTGTTAGTGTGCCAGACACTGTACAAACATAGCATAACTTTATCAGAAGTTATGGTTGAGACCACTGTAGGTTTGATTCTGATGAGTAACCTTGAGGCAGTCAAAAATAAAAGGGTGGAAGGCAACTTGTATGAGCTAGCAAAAGAGCTCACAATTCTTAGGTAGAGTACAAAAGAGAATAACAGGAAAAACAACAGGATACAAATGGATGAGTAATAAGAATTACGATATAATGTTCAGTTGCAATTAGAGTTGCTTTACTTCTCAAAGAGTGAGAGTGAAGATATGTTTCAAGTGAAATCTTACAAACCATGACTCTGGTGCCACTCAACATTTCCATTAGTCATTTGGCTGATGCAGAAAAGGTTTGCTACATTTTCAGGTAACACCAAGACAGGAACGTATGTCTTCTACAAGACAAAAACTCAGAATGACCTTGACAGGTAAGAGAAAGATGTAGCAGCTTGTGTGAAAAAGGTAGAAATAATCAGCAGCACTGCCAAGCAGTGAGTTCCGCAGAAAATAACTGGTACTTTCTGACAGTCAGCTGTTATGCTTGAGTCATCAACATCACATCATTGCAAAACAGCAAAATTTTATATGAAGAGACACATACAAACTAGTAAACATAACATGAGAAATCGTTTGTTCAATCTACACAATAGTGTTAGGTTTACAGAAACTAAAAAATCAGAACCTTAGAACAGATGTCTTCTGAGAAAAGACTGAAAGAATTGGGGTTGTTGGCTGTGGAAGAGGGAGATTTATTGTTCTCAAGGTTTAAAACAAACAAACAAAAAGTGGACTTAAGTCAGAATCAAGATACAGATTCAACACCAGGAAGAGTTTTCTAAGAGTAGTAAGGACCTGGAGCTTAAAATCATATATATCAGCACCACATTCTTGAACCACATCTATGGAAGTGATATCTCTTTAATATGCATTTTCCTGTACCCTGATAGGTTGACCAGTTTATCTCTGTTAAATAAGCAGGAATTTCTATGCTTGTTTTAGGTCTTCAAAGTTTATATATCTATACTCATTCTACCAACAGATATCTAAAATACAGTCTTCTAGGAAGAATTAATTCATTTTTCAGAACCTTAGTCATTCTTTTGACATAAATCAGTTATGATCTGAAAGAAGTTAACTAGCGGAAAATAAGTCATGCAGAAAGGAATTCTCATTTTTCTGATTTTCATTCCTCATTCACTTAATTCTGGCCTGGAACGTATGTGCTCATTGCAATTGAAGTGTCCTTAAATTATCACTATGGGACAAGTACTTTTGCACACCTGTATATATCATTATTTTTACAAGTAGACTGTATCCCATATCAGTGAGGATAACTCCAGTATTAACAACATTTAGAATCAAAGTGTCGTGACTAAAATTAAAGGTAAGAAGCATTCCAGTAGGCTATAGTGATCGGGTTACTGATCTTTGATCTTAGTAATGAAAAACTGCAGTGTAATTACTGTGCCTCATAATAAAAATTTTATCCATGCTTCTTTATACATTCTGCTCCATTTTTCTACTTAGATTTTGTAAAACTTACTGAGACAAGGTAGACATTGTAAATCCAATGCATACTGGAGTACTAAGTATTTGGGAATCATTTGCATGTGCTACACTCCAATGATCAAGCCTTTTCACTGGCTTCACTGTATGTTGAATAAGACCTCGAGCCCATGCTTGTTTGTGAAGTTCCTTTAGCAACTGAACTAAGCAGTGAGTAGTGCATGGAGTAAGAGCTTTATTCTCACACATTCAACCTGCCCTTGAAAGGTACATCTACTATTTTTGGAATAAGGTGACTGCTACTTGGGAAATGGAAAATCAATCTGTATGTAAGTGACCATACGTTTGCTGCTGGTATGCTTCACTTTCTTTGACTGCCATCCTGAAATTATAGCTTAAAAGAGCAGACTGATAATTCCAATTTTAAAACAGTTAATTTAAAAAAAAATCAATATATGGCTTAACTGTTTTTTCATAGCTATATAAAAAATTGTTACTGCCAGCAAATGAGACTCTTGACAATGAGAAAAATAACTAATTTCAAATAATCAGAATTATTCTTTCATTTCCAAAAATAATTACATGTATTACTTCCATTGTTTTTCTGTGTGTCAAAGGGTACCTTGTATTACAAGCTGAAAAAGAAAAATCATTCAACCTGTGGCTTGAAAAATGTTCATATTCAAAATAAAATCTGAAAATAGAAACTGGGCCATAGAGCTGCCGTTAAAAAACAAACAGTATTATCAAAACTGTTAGAGTGAATAAACTAAATAGAAGCTTGTCGTGGTTTAGCCCATCCCCCCAGTATTGAGGTAGAAAATGGTTAACTCCAGGTGAAATTCCGACCGAGTAGCCAATCAAAGACTTTCGTGACGTCTCTATGAATGACTTATTTAACAAATCAGAAAAGAAACATGTGGCGCAGAAGAAATTCCAGCCTGGAGGAGAGCGGAGGAGAGCAAGGGATAGGAATGCATCCTCCAAGGTCAATGTAGCAGAAGGGGGGAGGAGAG
>VXAY01004838.1:8278-21488 GCA_013399855.1 Oxyruncus cristatus
CCCAGGACACCCATCCATCCAGCTCTGGCTGAGCATTTCCAGGCTGAGGGCGGGGCCCAGCAGGGAGGGAGGGCAGGTCAGGGGCGCCCACCCTGCCGTGCCGTGTACTCGTCATCCTCGATGAGGCGGGCGAGCCCGAAGTCGGCGATCTTGCACACCAGGTTGTCCCCCACCAGGATGTTGGCGGCGCGCAGGTCCCGGTGGATGTAGTTCATGCGCTCGATGTACGCCATGCCCGCCGCGATCTGAGCGGGGCGGGGGGGGGTAAAGCAGTGAGGACCACCCCCAAAAACACCCTCAGGGGGGTCCCCCCACCCCGTGCCAGCCCCCCCAGTACCTGGGCTGCCATGTCCACCAGCTGGGGCAGCTTCAGGTAGCGGCCGTCGCCGTCCTTCAGGAAATCCAACAGGCTGCCTGCGGGCGGCGGAGGGAGGGGGCACAGTCACAGCACCCCAAAACCCGAAGCGCCCTCCCCTGCCAGCCCCCCGCCCCCGGGACTGCACCCAAACAGGGTGAGGCTTGCGGGAGAGGTGGTGGGTCCCCCCGGGCATCGCCCCCGGCTCACCCTGGCTCATGAACTCGGTGACGATGTAGATGGGCTCCTCGGACACCACGGCGTAGAGCTGCACCAGCTTGTCGTGCCGCAGCCGCTTCATGATCTGCGCCTCCTCCAGGAAGGCCTCGGGGGACATGGTGCCCGGCTTCAGGGTCTTCACCGCCACCTTCGTGGTGCCGTTCCACGTGCCTGGGTTTGGGGACACGGCGTCGGCGAGAGCCCGGGGGTGACAGCCAGCCCCGGCAGGGCCGGGGTGGAGCGGGGTGTGGATGGAGGGGTGCGTGGGTGCATGCTTGTGTGGAGGGGTGGATGGATGGAGGGATGGATGGATGGGTGCATGGACGGAGGAGCAAGGAATCAGGGCAAGGCAAGGAAGGGCCATGATCCCACCACACTCCACCCCAAGGCTCATCTCTCCCGATACTTCACCCCATTCCTCACCCACCCACGGGGGATCCTGTGCCAAGCTGCCATCTCCCCCACGCCAGCGGGTACCACCTGGCCCCCCGTGGCTCTCCCTGCCAGGCCGGGGCTGGGCTTCTCCTGCCCACCCTGTGCCCACCCCCTGCCCCGGCCGGCTGGGCCAGCCTTACCCATCCACACATCTCCGAAACATCCCATGCCGAGTTTCTTGTCGAGGGTGATGGACTCCCGCTCTATCTCCCAGGCGTCCTTAGCTAATCCCAGGGTCTGGGGCTTCATAGCGGGGCACGGGTGGGTGAGCAGATGGCACAACCCGTCGTTATACTCTGCAGGGGGGCGAGGGGGGCAGGCAGGGGAGGAGGAGGAGGAGGAGAAGGAGAAGGAGGAGGAGGAGGAGGAAGGAGGGGGTGCAGTGGGATGAATGGAGCATAGGGATGGGGAGGACGGGGGATGGAATGGAGGATGGGATGAACGGAGCATGCACGCCGAGCGGGGGGAGCGCGGGGCGCCGCGGCAAGAGGAGGACGACGGTGGGACCCCCCAGCCTGGTCTTGTGGTCCCATCTGAAACGGGACCCATTATGATCCCAGAGGACGTGGGATGTTTCCCCGTGCTGGCGAATCGGTGTGGCTCAGCCTGTCCCAGCAGGCAGGAGCTTTTCCAAGGTGGCTGCCAGGCCTGGGGGTACCCCCGTGCCCCCTCCGCCGCTCGCCCCGCCTTGCCCGCCGGGCCCTACCCATCCAGACTTCCCCGAACTGCCCGTTCCCCAGCTTCTTGAGGAGCTGGAGGGACTCCCGGGGGATCTCCCACACGTCTTTGGTTTTGACCGACAGGTCGGCCAGCTTTGGGGTGCCCTTGTGGCACGGCACGGCCAGGCGGCAGCACAGCCCGGCCGCCCGCTCTGCGGCACCGGGGCAGGGGGTCAGTGTGGGCACAGACACCCCCACCCCGACCCCCTGCCCACCCTCCAGCACCCCGGGCATCGCCCAGGATCCCGCATCACCCAGTCACGCCCCGACATCCGTGTACAAAAATGGGGTGCACCCCCTTTTGCCTCCCCCCGCGACAGCCCCGGACCCCCTCGGCTGGGGTGGACCTCCAACCCAGCCCCCCCGGCCGTGCCCAGGGAGTGGGTGATGCCCACCCAGACCATCACCGGGTGCTCCCTGCACCCGGGACACAGAAAAGGGGGAGAATCTCAGGGAATCCCCCAATGCCACCACGGCAGCAGCCCCCTCCTCCCCCAGTTCCACCCCAGCCAGGCTCTTACCGAAGACTCTCCCGGGCTCTCCCTACCCCTCCCATTGCCCCCTGTCCCACCCTACCTATATAGTGCTGGACCAGCTGCTGGACGGTGTCGAACTGGGCGCGGGTGGTGATGTAGTACCCGCCGCTGTCCAGCTTCCGAATCTTATAGTGCTTCACGTGCTCCCCCTTGGCCTCATCCCAGTCCCGGATGGAGAGCGAGTAGGCACCTGTGCGTGGGGGCACAGGTCAGGGAGGGGCACGGGGCGCGCCCCCCCGGGTGCCCCCACGCCACCCCCGCACCTTTGGTGGTCTCGCTCTCGCGGATGAGGAAGGTGCCCCTGCAGTTGCCGTGGCACAGGAGCTGCCGCTCCGCGTCCTTGCGCCCGATCTTCCCGAAGTACCACCTGCCGCGGGGACGGGCTCAGGGGCACCCAGGGGCGCCCAGGGGGACCCCCACCGGCACCGCGGCGCTGCCGGGGCTCACCAGGCTCACTGTCCCCCCTCTCCCTTACTCACTCCTCTGCCTGGATGGAGTCCACAGGGGCCACGTAGTTGCTGGGGATGTAGCCCGTGGCGCCCGAGCTCAGCGACCTGGCCTCCCACCAGTCCCCCTCCCTGGGGCAGAGGAGCAGAGAATGAGGAGGAGGAGGAGAAGGAGGGACAGACAGACAGACCTGGCCATCCTGCACCCCCTCACGCTTCACACAGCGCCCCCAGACCCCGCTCTGCCCCTCCCATCTCTGCTGAGCCCACCCAGCTCGTGACACGCGTGGCCCCGGTGTCCAACAACGGAGCCGAGGCAGAGCCCGTGTCCCCAGCCTGGGTCCTGCAGAGGGTACCCGGGGCATGGAGGCCCCTTCCTGGGGCGGCAGGGGGGCACTGGGAGTGGCAGGGGACCTGGGAGGGCTCACGTGTTGTTGATGATGTGGAATTTCTCCCCTTTCTGGAACGTCAGGTCATCCTCCGTCCGGGCCTCGTAGTCGTACAGGGCGATGAAGAGGGTCACCCCCCCGCCTGCAGCACGCGGAGGGGACCGCGGTGAGCCCCCGGGTCCCCTGCACTCCCCGGGGATGCGGCTGGACCCCCCTCCCCATCAGCCGGCCCCGCCGCTGACCTGCGATGCCCCCGCTCCGCGCCTGCAGCGTGTTGGAGGGGAACACGCCCGGCCCCGCGAAGGACGGGGCCGAGGGCACCGCCGGCCCCTGGAAGTTGTTGAAGTCGGGGATGCAGGTGAAGCTGGCCGTGGGGTCGGGGTCGTACTGGGAGGGGGGGGCCGGGGGGAAGCCCCCCTCGCCCCCCGCCTGCCCTTTGCCGGCCCCTTTCTCCTTGCAGGGCACGCAGCCCATCCCGGGCACCGCCTGCGGGGCAGAGGGGCCCGTGACACGGGGCTGGGGGCACCGGGGTGCACCCTGCCGGCCCCGGGAGGAGCAGGGTCCTGCCACCCCCCTGGCACAGCGCGCCGGGGGACAAGGGGACACGGGGGGTGCCGAGGGCTCTGCCGCCCGGGGGTCCCCATGTCCCCCTCTGGCACCCAGGGGGGGCTCCACGGTGGCTCCACTCACTGCGAGGGCTCCTCGGGTCACTTCAGCTGCTCCATGTCACCTCGGGGAGGGGAAGAGGCACCTGTGGGCACCAGGGAGGGTGTCAGGAAGAGGGCAAGAGTTTTGCGTGGGCTGAAACACCTCTGCAAGGGCTGAAACACCTCTGCAAGGGCTAAAACACCTCTGCAAGGGCTGAAACACCTCTGCAAGGGCTAAAACACCTCTGCAAGGGCTGAAACACCTCTGCAAGGGTTGAAACACCTCTGCAAGGGTTGAAACACCTCTGCAAGGGCTGAAACACCTCTGCAAGGGCTAAAACACCTCTGCAAGGGCTAAAACACCCCCCCAAAGCTGAAACACCCCGTCCAAGAGCTGCAACACCCCACCAAGGGCTGTAACACCCCACCAAGGGCTGTAACAGCACTACAAGAGTGGAAATACCCCTGCCACGAGCTGTAACACCCCTGCAGGGGCTGAAACACCCCTGCCTCGGGCTCAGACACTCCTGTCACCGGCTAAAATGCCCCTGTGTGTGCTGAAACACCCCTGCATGGGTTGAACTACCCCTGCAAAGGCTGGAACACCCCTGAACAGGATGCAACACCCCTGCTACAGGCTGGAACACCCCTGTCGAGGGTTATAAAACCCCTGCACGGGTCACAGCACCCCTGCATGGCCCGAAGCACCCCTGCACGAGCTAAAATGATCTACGTGATCCGCAACACCCCCACAGAGGCTGCAGCCCTCCTGCAAGGGCTGCAACACCCCTGCACAGGCTGCAACCACATCCTCGAGCGGCTTTTTCTCTCGCTGTGTCCTCGCCACACCGCTCACCTCCCTTCAAGAGCAGCCGTGACCCTGGCTGCCCCGAGGCTGGAGGGAGCCAGGGCGGGTGGGGAGGAGCCCCTGAAGCCCCTGAAGCGTCCCTGACCCCACACCCTCTGCTCAGCAGGGAGGGGGGTGTTTTGGGGAGGAAGGTCCCTGCGGTTGGGTCATGCTCTTCCGGCCACGAAGGTGTCACAGAGGAGGAGGAAGTTGGACCTCTCCTGCCGTGGCAGCGAGGACACAGTCTGTCCTCGGCTCTGTCGCTCCCCTGGGAGCTTAACACCCACACCAGTCTGCCCAGTTTGCGCTGGGCAGAGCTTTCCACTCTGCAGGGTGGCAGAGCTCCAGCTGAGAGCGGCGGGGAGGGACAGGAAGGTGCCCTGTCCCCTGTGCTCTAGAGAGCGGGAGGGGATGGAGGTTTTGGGGTGTTTTCCTCACCGAGGCCACTGATTCCCTTTCCCTCTCTCTCAGTGGGGGTGGAAAGAGAGCCCCAGCTCTCCCCTTCCACCTCCACTTTCAACACCGTTGGTGTGGCAAGGCCGTGGCCGTTGCCGGCGGGGCAGCGTTGCCAAATCCGAGAGCGCTCAGCTGGTTGGGGATTTCATTCTTGCTCACAATTAGTGGCTGTTTCAGCTGATGAACACCCCTGGTTCTCACAAACCCTATTCCCTTCTGTGTGAGAATCACCCACCCACCACTCTCAGAAACTTCCCATTTCGCCGAATTTCGGGGCTGAGGCGGGCGCCGGAGGGATGGGGCCAGCAAGGAGCATCTTCCTGGCCAGCACAAGCCCCCAGTATCACAGCACCGGGAGTTCAGGTGCTGTGCAGCAGCATTGCGCCCACTCTTCCCCTTCCACGGGCTCCCACAGCCGCCCTGAGCCCAACCCAGGGTGGCTCAGAGCCGTCCCCCCGCGCTGGCCGAGGGGAGGGGACGCAGCTGGCGCCGTGTCCGGTGGCTCCGCGCTGGCTCCTGGCTCCAGCTCTCCCGAAAAGGAGCTGCTCCGAGCCCGGGAGCAGATGGCAACTGAGCCCTTCCCACCCCGGCTCCACCGGCACCGGTCCCAGCTCCCGCCCCGCGCTGAGAGCCGGCCAACTCGTCACCCCCCCGTCCTGCGGGGCACGGCTGGGCACGGAACAGCCGCATCCCTGGCTGCCCATCCATCTGCTCCCCGGCCCCACGGGACACGGGGCAGCTCGGCCGCGCCCCCAGCTCCTGGACAGGGCACAATGTCCCCTGCAGGCGCCGGCGTCGCCCCTGTGACCCACGATGTCACCTCCGCCCCCCAGCTTCCATTCCCCTCCTGACGGAGGGGTCGGGCTCCGAGGGGACGCAGCTGCGTGGGGTGGGGAATGTCACACGCCGCGTGCTCGGGGACAAGCCATGGTGGCTTTTGGCAGGCTGAGGTTGCCGCGACCTCCCCCTCGCCGGGCACGGGGGCGGCTGCCAGAGGAACCCACACGGCACCTACACAGCGGGAAGAGGAAGCAGCAGGAGCCCGGCACGGGGGAGGAGGGGCAGCCAAAGGGGAACCTCGGGGCTGGCAGGACCCCAGGCCTCGGGGATGGTGGCAGCTGGGGGGGCCAGAAAGCGACCACGGCAGGGCTGCAGCCCCTTGGGTACCCTGTGCCCCTCCATGCCCTGACCCGCCCCCTCACCTTGCACATCCCCGGCGCTCCGGTGGCTCTCACGACCTGCTCCCAGGGAAGAGGAACCGAGAGGGCTGCAGGGCCCAGCTGGGGTTCCTCTGTCACCCCACGGCTCTGGAGCTCCCTGGTCCCCGGGGGGGGGGAAACTGAGGCACGAGGCAGCACAGAAGGGGAAGGTGCCTCTTTTTGGGACACAGGAGTCGGAGACACGTCCCCAGCCTGTGTCCAGGACCCCACAGCAGTGGAGAGGGGATGACAGGATACTGTCTGCTCCTCATCCTGGTGTGGTGGCAGATGGTGGCGTGTCCCTGCCCCTTCCCCCCTGCCCCCAGCTCCTTTCCCACTGCCCCCAGCCCCGGGTTCACCCTCCCAGTTCACCCAGGGCCTGGCGAGTCCCCTGTGGCTCCCAGTGGGAGGTGCAGGAAGGGACGACACCCCATCCCCTGCATGCCCACGAGCAGGACAGGGCTCGAAGCTGCCCCCTAAAACCTGCTGTGCTGGCCAGGCCTGGCCAGTGCTCGGCCAGCATCGACCCTGTGCCAGCCCCAGGAGGTGGCAGGGCCATTCCCTGGGATAAAAGAGGCAGGACTGGCCGCCCCCCCAGAAGTGATCTGCTGCACAAGCCCACCCTCCAGCCACCAGGCCAAGGGCAGGGGGGTCCCCTCGCCCCCCCGCCAAGGAGGAGATGCCCAGGAGGGAGGCAACCCCCCTTCCCCAGCCTCCCAGCCCCACCGCTGGCTGGGAAAGCAGGATTTCCGCTGGAAGAAGAGCAATTCCCGGATCCAAGGGGCTGCAGGGGCGGAGGGAGGGAGCCGGCCAGGGCTCCAAATACAATGTCCCGGGAGGAGCGGGGTGGGGAGGGAATTGTGCAGGGCAGGAAGCGGCGAGTTCCTGTCCCTCCTTGGGACACACCAAGGACCTGGGACGAGGCAGAGCTGCAGGGAGCGGGGGGAGCACCCGCTCCGGCCAGAGCCTGAGCCCCTCAGTGCTCCCCCGGCCCCAGCCAGCGATTGCTCAGCCCCGCGGAGCTCTGGCCGGGCTGGCAGCCCACGGACACCCGCGGGGCTGAGCGCACAGGTGTGTCCCCCCATCCCGGTGTCCCGGAGTGCCGTGAGCTGCCCCCTCCCCAGCGCGGGGGTCCGGCGCGGGTGAAGGCACCGCGTGTCCCCGCAGACTCCCCGAGGCGGTGCCACAGCCATCAGTGCCGGGACAGCGAGCTGGAGCCAGGGGGTGCCCCCAGCCCTCCCAACGCCACAGCTCCGCCTGACCCGCTGCCCCCCAGCACAGCGAGGACGGGGGTCTTCTCCCACGCCCAGGCATTGCCCGGGGGGAGCGGTGAGGGCAGAGCCCGGGCAGAGCCCAGGCATGGCCCCCAGCTGCCCCGCACCGGGGTCACGGGGCCCTCCATCCCCACAGCCCGGCGCCCGTCCCACTCCGGACCCAGAGCCACCCCACGCCTGGGGGGATCATCCTTCAGCACCACCCCCACCCCAAAACTCACAGCAAGGGGACTGAGAGACCCCCGCACTTTACGGGGCTGAGCCCGCCACCACCCTGCACCGCGCCCCCCCCGCGCATCCCTCCTACCGTCAGCGCTCCCGCTCCGCCTGGCATGGACCCGCCGCTCCCGAGCTGCTCCCGACGGGACCCCCGGCCGGGCTGCCACGGCAGCACCCTCTTCTCCCGGCGCCGGGGGCCGGCGTGTCGAGGCGGGGGCCGTGGGAGAGCGGGAGAGCGCCCGGCCGTGTGCTTCCCGTGTCTCTTCGGCGGCTCTGGCAGCCGAGCGAGAGCTTCCCCTCCCCTCGCCCCCCCTTCCTCCCCGCGCTCCCAGCGATGGTTCATTGTACCAGCCAGCCCGGCCGGGGCGGCTGCTGGATCACCACCGGCGGGATCGCCCTCCGGATCAGCTGGATGGCCCCTGGATCACCCTCCGGCACACTCGCTGCCGAGCCGGGGAGGTGGGATAGCAGGACACACGCTGGCACTGCGGTGTCCCCGGTCCCCACCAGCGCAAGGGGACACTGGTGTGGATGCCCAGGCTCTGCCCGATGGGATTTATGGGATGTGTGTGGGGATCCAGCCTGTGCCAGGGTGGGGGGGCCTGCCTGCATCCCCTGAGAGCCTGGCATCGCCTCCCTGAGCCCCCCGAGCCAGGCAAGGGACACAAACTGCACGCAGGGGGCTGTGGCCCTGCGAGGGACGGGCACAAGGTGCCGGTCTGGTGGCAGAGCACACACAGCAGCCACACGGCCACCTGGCACAGGGGCCCTCGGGGCAGGGCAGAGCCCACCCTGCCCCAGCACTGTGTTCCAGGGGGGCCCTCCGTGTTCCCCCAGGATGGGGACCAGCTCCCAGCTGGCTCAAGCCAGTGCTGTGGCCGTCGACAGCCCACCAGACATCGGCCCCGTGACTCGCCCCTTCTCCAGATAAAAGTTGCTGGTGGGACGCCCCCAAGAGTTGGCACCAGTCACACCAAGCCACAAACCTCAGTGAGCTCGGGGAGAGGGGAGGAGACCCCCAGCACAGTGTCTGAGCCTCCCCAGAACCATGTCTGAGACCTCTCCGGGGCTCCCAGCCCAGATCACTGAGCCACCCACCCACGAGAGAGCACTTGAGGCCTTCGGCACCCTGACCCCCAGGTCGAGGGGTTCTCGATGGGGCCCCTCGCTGGGGGAACACCCTGTGCAAGCCAGGGCTGCAGGGAAGCCTCCCCTCCAGATCAGAACCTCCCTGGATGGAAATCCACCCCGCACCCCAGCTCCTCTGAGCCCCACCCTGCACGTCCCCCAGCCCTCCCTCCCCCCACCACAGGGGACAGGGATATTTTTGGGTGTCCCCCTGCTGCAGTTTCCGGCACAGGGACGTGCTCCCAAGGCGGGGTCGAGGGTGCACAGGGTGGGATGGGGGCTCTAGTCATGCTCCAGGCTGGAGCTGCTGCGTCCTGGCTCCGCCACCCCGTTCCCTTGCACAGGTGGGCTGGAGAGGGTTCCTTCCCCATCTCTCCAGAGCCTTCCTCTCCTCCCCTTTGTCCTGTGGTTAACCCCCACAGGGTGACCTCTTTCCTCTGTGACACTCAGTTTGGCCCCGATGTTTCCTGTTCTCACAGAGGGGCCAGGGCTGGTGGAGGTGCTGGGTCCCCACCAGGAGGGGGACCTGCCCGCCCCAAGACTGATGTCACCCTCACTTCATCACATCCCGACTCATCCAGGGAGCACAGCTCCCCTTTAATCCTCGATTTGGGGGCTCTGGGACTTGCTGAGGGGGGATTCAGACCCTGCTGGGGGCAGAAACAGCCCTGTCAGTGTCCCTGGGAGGGGACAAGGGACAGCAGGGACAGCGACTGCTCACATGTGGGGCCATGAGCCCCTCCAGCCTCCCAGAACCTTCCCCTCTCCCCTCGGGGCTGGCTATGGGGTTCCCACATCCCCCTGCGCACCGTGATTGGCTCAGACCCCCCAAAAAAAAGAGTTCCCAGTGCTCCCAGTCCCGGGATCTGGCTCGGTAACACCAAACTGCTCACAGCCCTGACCCTGTGCTGCAGGTGCTGCCTCTTGCCCATCACCCTGGCATGGGGGCTGCTTGGCAAAGACCCCAACGAGGTCTCCCCTTGCAGCCCAGGGAGGGGGGACACACAGCCCTGAGCCCCCCACTTTGCTGTCCGTGTCTCCCACCCAGATGCAGAAGAAGGGACCGGCTTTGGCGACCCACCCTTAAGGGGAGGGAAGCCCATTTTCATGAAAACCTGCTTTTACTAAGTCATATATTCTGCATCAGGCAGGACAAGGCAGTGCTCAGGAAAAAAAAAAAAAAGTTCATAAGAAGAAGGTGTTTCTGTCTTAAAACTGATTTTTCTGCTCGGAGATCTCGGTGACATCTCAGTTACCAGGAGCCCTGGCTGTTTGCAGGACAGAAGGAGCTGTGACCGACCCACTCTTCACTTTCTGTGCGAGGTATTCGGGACCCCGAGGCCGATTTCAACCTGTTTGAATGGGTTAATAAATAAAACGAAGCAGCCGGTGCTTTAACCGTCGAGTTAACACCAAACCTGGCAGGAACCCTGGCTGACCCCGGGTCGGAGGGTCCCCACGGATCCATCCCAGCCTGCATCCCCCCCACACACACGCGCTGCTGGAGGGGTTTTCGGGGCCCCTCCTGCACCTCCCATCCCCTGTAGCGCCCGGCGTTGCTCCATCCGCCCTGCCGGGACACGCTCACCCCGCCGAGCACCCCGAGGGTGCCCGTCCCCTCTGCCAGGCACCACATGATGCCGGTTCCTTCCCTCCTCCGGGGAGGGCCCGGACTTCTGCATTGGCTCCGGCGGGTTTCGCCGCCGCCGGCTCCGGCTTAAAGCTGGAAAGCCGGCGCCGGGCAAGCCGGGGAGGTGAGGATGGGTTTCCTCCGCTGGCTCGTGGCCTCTGCGCTCTGCAGCTTCATCTGGGGTGAGCCTGGACCACCCCCTGCCATGGCACTGTCCCCGCTGGGGACACCTCGGGGGTGGGAGGGGGATGGGGGCACCCCAACAGGTTTCTCCCCGCCTCCAACGCCGCTCTGAGGGGCAGGCTGGAGATTTGGGAAGTGGTTTCGTTGCTCGTTGGGTCCTTAAGTTTGCGGTTCCCCCGAGGCAGAGCTGGGGTGGGGTGGCAAAGAGAGGGGGGACGTGCCCTGAGGGCTTGGTGAGGGTGAGGGGGGGAAAATATGGTTAAATTGTGGCTTTAACCCAAGGGTGTTTAACCCAAGCACACACACCCCGGGGACAGGGGTGGCAGGGGGGCTGTGCCCCTGTGGGCCCCCCTTTCTGGGTGGTTGTGGGTCACTGGGTGGTGGGGTCACTGCTCCCCCCACCCCGGGCACTCTCTGTGGGTGCCTGAGCACAGGGTGTGGTGGGCACCCATGGGGCGGCCTGGGGTGCAGTGGGGGGCTGCCTGGCCCTGCCTCCCCCAGGTTTGGGGTTCAGGGTTGGTCCTGGGGCAGGTGCTGCCGGTTGCTCCCGGCGGGAGGAAGATGCTGGCGGAGGGAAGGGCCCGTTCCCAGTGGCGGGGGTGTTGGCGTGGCTTGGGGTTGCACAAGCTGGGAGCCCTCGGGGAGGTTGGGGAGGTCACTGGGAGATGCCAGGCGGGACCAGTCAGCTCCCTGGAACCCCTCAGCCGTGCCCTGTGTGTTGGGGACAGCTTGGCTGTGTCCCCCCTTGGAAAGACCGCCCAACGCCATGGCCACCCGCGCTGGGGGTGACACCGGGGCATCACCCCAGCAGTCCTCCCAGGAACGGGGCTTCCCCGGGGGTGCAGCAGCACAGGGCTCGCTCCAGTGTCACGGCAGGTTGTGGCATGGTGCTGACCCTGGGTCTGGCCCTGGGAAGGTGTCAGTGCCTTGGTGTCCCTTGCGTGCGCCACCGGCGGGCTCGGGGAGTTCTTTTGGCCAAGCAGGGGGGCCCCGGATTGTAGGGAAGGAGAACACTGGCTCAGGACATCTCCTGCCCCCAGCTCAGCTTGCTGGGGCACACACAGCCCCCCTCACCCCTGCCCCTCTCTGCCTTTCAGGACAGGACTATGTGCTCTCCCGCCCACCCCCTCAGTTCGGCTCCATCTACCACGTCCGAGGTAACGGGACCCCACAGCCCCCTTTGCCCGGGGGGGAGCAGAGGATGCTCAGCACTGGGCAGGACCAGTGGCTGTCCCAGTGCCAAACTGGGGCAGCTCTCCACAGCCCAGTGCCTCTCCCTGTCCTGTCACCCGTGGGGACAGTGGCTTGGTGGTCTGTGGGTGCCCGTAGAGCCCAGGGAGGGACGTCGGGGTGCTGAGGCTTTGGGGCTGACCTGCCTGGGGGGGCTCACAGGGGTCATTAAGCTGCCCTACGCCGAGATCGAGGAGCCCTTCGAGGCCTGGTACAACCTGACGGGGAACAAGAGCCGGATCCAGTACTACGGAGGTAAGAGGTGGGCACCCACCTGCTCCAGCCGCGCCCACCCTGCGCTGGCAGGGCCACCCCGCCTCAGCTTCCCGTCCCCACGGGCACAGGGCAGGTGATAACCTACCAGCTGGCGGCGGTGAAGCCCTACGGGATGAGGTACAAGATCACTCCGGAGACCACCGAGAAGGAGGTGAACGCCAGGAAGTGCTTCCAGCTGCCCGGCTCCAAGGAGGACGTGGTGAAGGCTCAGAGCGTCTTCCCCGACATGAAAGGCTTTAAGGTGGGAAGCGCCAGAGCCTGGATCCCACCCGCTGCCCGGAGCGTGCCCAGGCTGTGGGAAGGGGTGCTGGGAGACGCTCCTCTCCGTCCGAGGGGTGCAGGGTGCCGGCACAGGCCAGGACATGCCCCCCACACACACCCCAGGGCGCAGGGAGGGTCACTTCCCCACCCGGATCGGGGCCGGACCGCCGGCTCCTTTCCCAACTCCAGCAGCCGTGTCGGGACGTGCCACATCCCACACAAACGCCGGCGTTTCGGCAGGGTTTGGGCAGGTCTCTGCAGGGCGGCTCAGCTCCCGCCGGCCCCAGACTCTGACAGGGCTGGGCACAGCACGTGAGCGGTGGGGACAGCGGGCTGTCACCCGGCGGGGCACTGCCCGCAGGGAGAGGGCTTGGAAACGCGCAGGAAAAGCCTGGAGGCTCCTTAGCCTTTGGAAGCCAGACCGACCTCCCTCTGTGGGTGCACACAGAGTGCTCTGCACGGTGGGGTGGCCCCAGGGAACCGCTGAGCCACACAAGGGGGGGGTCTGCCCCGTGTGGCACCCCAAATCCTCGCCCACGGTTTGCGTCCCACGCGTGGCTTTGTGCTCAAGTCCACGGAGCCTCTGGATCCGGGTGGAGAGCCTGGTGTGTGCACTGGGAGCACTGGGCTGTGCGAGCACTGGAGGGGGAGTCTGGCCTGCGTTTCTCCCCCCACAAATCCTCTCCCCGGTTTCCATCCCAAGCACGTGCTCACGGCCATGGAGCCCCTGGATCCAGCCAGTGCGTGTGCTGGGAGCGCTG
>VXAY01004840.1:339-13566 GCA_013399855.1 Oxyruncus cristatus
AACCTCATCCCGTTGGAATCAGCCCAGCTCTCCAGTCTGTCCAGGTCCCTCTGTAGAGCCCTCCTGCCTTCCAGCTGATCGACACTCCTTCCCAGCTTGGTGTCATCTGCAAATTTACTAATGGTGCACTCTATCCCTTCATCTAAATCATCAATAAAGATATTAAACAGAACTGGGCCCAACACTGATGCCTGGGGGACACCACGAGTGACTGGCCGCCAACTGGATGCAGCACCATTCACCACCACTCTCTGGGCCCGGCCCTGCAACCAGTTCCTAACCCAGCACAGAGTGCCCCTGTCCCAGCCGTGGGCTGCAGCTTTTCCAGGAGTGTGCTGTGGGAGACGGTGTCAAAGGCTTTGCTGAAGTCCAGATTGACACACCCACAGCCTGCCCCTCATCCACGTGGTGGGTCACCTGATCATAAAAGGAGATCAGGTTGGTCAGACAGGACCTGCCCTTCCTAAACCCGTGCTGGCTGGGTCTGATCCTGTAGGTGCTGTAGGTGCTGTGTGATTGCACTTAGGATGATCTGCTCTTAGGATGATCTTCTTAGGGTCTGGAGCACAAGTCCTGTGAGGAGAGGCTGAGGGAGCTGGAGTTGTTTAGCCTGGAGAGAAGGAGGTTCAGGGGAGTCCTTACCGCTCTCCACAACTACCTGAAAAGAGGTTGTAACCAGATTGAGGTTGTTCTCCCAATCAACCAGCAGTAGGACAAGAGTGCATAGTCTTAAGCCGTGCCAGGAGAGGTTTAGATTGGACATTAGGAAGAAGTTCTACACAGAAATAATGACTGGGCATTGGAATGAGCTCCTGAGGGAGGTGGTGGATTCACCATCCCTGGAGATGTTTAAGACTGGATGTGGTACTGAGTGCAATGGTCTAGTTAACAAGGTGGTATTACGTCATATGTTGACTCCATGATTTCAGAGATCTTTTCCAACCTAATTGATTCTGTGTTTCTGTGATTCTTTTTTCTCTCTTCTGCTGTCGGGGATCAGTGGGCAACCAGCAGAGCTTATTGTCGCTTCCCGGCCCACCACTCAATAGCTCAGGGGCGTTGGGGTGTGAATGGGGGTCGATGTGTGTGTGTGACATCGACTGATCCTTTTGACCCACCCAGTCTTATGTGCGAATTGACGATTGACGATTTTGCCCCGATTTATGCAATGTTGGCAGTACTTCTCTGTCCTGGAGAGAACAGACAGGTGCGAGTTTCACCGAACCGTAGTGGTGGAATGGACACGGGATGGAGTGCGGACAAGAGTGTTGTGGGGTCCGAAGCTGAGACAACCCTTTCACCATGATCTAGTGACTACTTCAGTAATTGTCTCTGCCACATTTGAGCACTTTCATGGAATAATAATGTGTTTCTGTATCGTCGTGTTCACTTATTGAGGGATTAATTCCGTAGTTCTCTGCCTTCCTTTCAAGCTCTGTTCTTGAGTCTTCTGAACCTTTTTGTCAGGAGGTGTTGTTTACACCCGTACTTTAACATCTCCGCTCCGTCTGGGGAGACGGAACTAGTGCTCAGCTGTAGTTCCGAGCCTGAAATAAGCAGAAAATCCTTTGGGACCGCTGGTGCCACGGGATCCTCTGGAGCCCTGGCAGAGCCGGGAATAATGCCAGAGTAAGTGGCTGAGGCTGGGTCTTGGCTTGAATCCGTCCTTGAAGGAATTCCTGGTGCTGGGGAAAGTGTCTTTCCCCTTAGCTGTCGTAGGTTTCCACTCCTCTCCCTCCAAACGGTGCTTTCAGGCGCTCTGAAGTGTCATCTGCAATGTTTGGGCTTCCAGTCAAGGTGGAGGAGACGTAATGGCTCCAGATTAATCGAAATACAGTAGGTGGAAATGTTCAGCCTTCCACGCCTTTCTCGAAATCTCTTCGCTGTACTCATCTCTCCACTGCTTGGCTGTCCCACTACTGCAGAGATTAAACGGACAAGGTACTCCGCATACGAGTGTGTGCACTCGTATGAAGGGAAATTACTTGAGAACGGCGGTCCCCATCTTGGAGAAATTGTTCAGTAAACCGGGTTTAAGAAAGACACGAAATGGGCAGTAGTTGGAAAAAGGATCCAGAGCTTCTTTCAGAGTTTAAAGATTTGTCCAGAAGAGCACAGGGGATTTTCTTTGGTTTAGATTATGTGTAAGAAAGATAATTTGGATTTGGTTGCCTATGAGAAAAGAAGTGCCCTGGGAACGTTAAATGACTAACATTGGATTTTATCGCTGCAAACTATACTTTTCTCACATTCTGCGGGCTAGTGATAAGAATGATAAATGGCGCTGATAAGGTTTATCTTTTGGCAATGATTAATAAGCAGAAAAGGAAATAGCTGAGCATGTAGAGAAGACAGACTGCGCCGACTCATTTGGTATTGCTGAGTCTCGCAGAAATACTTCATCTCTGGGTGGATCCCGTGTGCTCACGGCAGTTATTAGGATTGTGCGGGGCGAGGACACGAGACAGAGTTGAGGTCATTCTCGCTCTGGCGAATGTCGTGTCTCCCACGTTGGTGCAGGTGATTTGCGGCCCCTATACAACGAGTTCAGCCATTACAGGTAGCGGGGTAACAAATAACCAGCCACAACGTTTCCCAACCGCTCCCGCAGGGCTTTAAAAGAAGCGAATGAACACGTGGGAGCTGATTTCAAGTTCTGTTTATTTCACGGACATCGCCGTGCTTTCCTTAGCAGTCTCGGCTCTGGGAAGACGCACCTGGACGCTGCATCACAGCCGGGTTTTGACAGAGCTCCTGGCGCTCCCTTATCAAATTTCCTCGTCCCCTTCCCGTTACACCGTGGCAGCTGAGCAATTGTGCGAGCGTCGGACAACGAGGGCTGAAATTGGGGTCATTTTATCAGTATGGGTGCGAGAGAAGTCGGAAAACCCATCGTATCACGGGTTGTTGATGGCAGCAACAATCCGAAAGACACACAGCTCAGGAAATGGCTGGTTTTCGCCCAGGAACTACTGGCGCCGTGGTCTACACGGTGCCGTGACCTGCTGGGCTGTTGCTGCACGGGAGCGGGATCTACTCCTGGCCCCGGTGAGCCTGCATGTCGCAGACCGTGATTTCCCAGCGTCTTGCTGGTGCAGAAGGGTACTAGAGAGCAAGCTGGGAGGTGACGAGCGCAGGAGGGCGTATTAAACCGAGATTTTTACGATTTGTTGGGAAAGATGCCTGCTGGGATAGTGCTGGCGGTGGGGATCCCGCAGGAGGGGCGGTGCTCCTGGGAATCCTGCGGCGGGAGCCTCCCTGCGGCGTGACTCTGTGCTGCAGCCGGAGGAGCTGCTCGTAACTCGGCAGAACGAAGTCAAGTGTCTCTGTACCGGTGACGCTGCTTTGGTGACACACTGAGCCGCCATGTCGCGACTCCGTGGGATGTCAGAAAGGGGCTAACCAAGCACCTGGGTGCGATGACCGGCATCCTGAAGGTGCTGAGGGACACTGGAAGCTGGTGCCGGTACTGGCTCCCACTCGGCGCCTTGTAATCCCGGACGACTCTCCCCACTTCTCCTCCCGCCTGCTCCACCTCCTCTCTCTGCCTCATTCTAAGGAGGTGTTCCCAGGACACAGACACACACCAAAGACCCCACGTCTCCGTATCGCCACTTTTGGCGTCATCCTCTCCTCCAGCTCTTACACCTTGCTGCCCGCACACGCAGTTCCCGTGCCCGATCAACTCTGCCCCTGCCAGCTCTCTCCCAGCCCGCCTGTCCTTATAGCGGGGGTTCTGTCAGAGCTGTGCTCTCCCTTCAGGGTCTACCGGCTCCAGCCGCACTGTCCTCGGGCCGGGGTCGCCGCTCTTCCTCCGGCGGGTCTCGGCGGCGGCGGCGGCCCCGCGGCGGGGCTTTGGAGCCCTGCGCTCTCTGCAGTTATTGGACGGGACTCTGTGTGCCGCTGTCGGCCAATGATGGAGCGGGGGGGAACTGGCGGCCCGGCCCCGCTCGGAGCCGGGATGAGGCGCAGACGGTCTCAGAGAGACTCTGGGAGTTAGTCACCGCCGAGCCCGCCGAGCAATGCCCGGCTTCCCGCCGCTGCCGCCGCTTCCCGGGGCCGCTGGGCAGCGGCATGACAGGGAGAGCTGAGGATTTCTAGCCGGGGCGGGGGGGCGAAGCGGAAAGCGCGGCCGTCCTGTGCGATGAACGGCGTTGCTGTAAGGAGCCGCGGGGTGACGACGGGGCAGGTACTGAGCCTCTTGCTTTTGTTCGGCGTTTCCGACTGGGTTTCCGCCGCGATTCGCTATGCTATTCCCGAGGAGGCGCGGAGAGGCTCCGCGGTGGGGAATGTGGTAGCCGACCTGGCGCTGGACCTCGGGCGGCTGCCGGGACGCCGACTGCGGGTGGTGTCCGGCGGCAACAAGAAGTACTTCGGGGTGGATCTGACGAGCGGAGCGCTGCTGGTGAGTGAGCGGATAGACCGGGAGGAGCTCTGTGGCGCTCTCTCTCCCTGCTCCCTCAGCTTTGAGATCGTGGTGGAAAACCCGCTGGAGTTGTACAGCGGCACCGTAGAGATCCAGGACATCAATGACAACGACCCGGTTTTTCCCAGCAGCCAGGCGAGGCTGGAAATCAGTGAGTCTGTGGCGGCAGGAGCGCGCTTCCCGCTAGAGAGCGCGCAAGACCCCGATGTGGGAATTAACTCTTTGCAGACCTACCAGCTCAGTGCCAACCCGAACTTTGCGCTCGACGTGCAGACGAGGGTGGATGGTAGCAAGTACGCGGAACTGGTGTTAGAGAAGGAGCTGGACAGGGAGGAGCAGCGGGAGCTGAATTTGGTCTTGACTGCCCTGGATGGAGGCAGCCCACCACGGTCGGCCCATGTGCAGATCCACATTGACGTTGCAGATGCCAATGATAATGCCCCAGTCTTCAACCAGTCCACCTATAAGGCAAGTGTGAGGGAGAACACGCCCAGCGGAACCCTGGTTGCCAGGATCAGTGCATATGATCTGGACGATGGGCCCAATGGAGACATCGTCTATTCTTTCAGCAGCCACACCCCCACCAAGGTACGGGAACTCTTTGCTCTGGACTCGGCCACAGGGGAGTTGAGGGTCAAGGGACAGCTGGACTATGAGGAAGCAAAGCTATATGAGATTTACTTACAGGCTAAAGACAAGGGAGTCGTTCCTGGTGTGGCTCATTGCAAAGTGCTGGTGGAAGTTGTAGATGTGAATGACAATGCTCCAGAGGTGACAGTGACTTCTGTATACAGCCCTGTGCCTGAAGATGCAGCTCCAGGGACAGTCGTAGCTCTGCTGAGTGTAACAGACTTGGACTCCCAGGACAATGGCCAGGTGAACTGCTTCATTTCCCCTGGGATCCCATTCATGCTCAGTTCCTCATTCAAAAATTACTACACACTGAAAACAGAAGGAGCTCTGGACCAGGAAAAGGCATCAGAGTATAACATCACTGTCACAGCCAGGGACTCAGGCTCACCACCCTTGTCAGCAGTAAAACACATCCTGGTGCAGGTGTCAGATGTCAATGACAACGCACCAAAGTCTTCCCAGGACTCTTACGATGTGTATGTTCTGGAGAACAATATGCCTGGCATTCCCATCCTTAATGTGAGCGCCACAGATCCAGACCTTGGGCGCAATGCCCACCTTTCCTATACCCTTTTGCAGGGTGACCCCACTGTAGGCCACCTCTTCTCCATCAACCGGGAGAATGGCACCCTCTACCTGCTCACCTCCCTGGACCATGAGGACCACGTGGAGTTCAGCATGATGGTACAGATCCAGGATGGCGGCTTTCCGCCTCTGTCCACTAATGTCTCAGTCAGTGTTTTTGTCACTGATGTCAATGACAATGCACCAACCGTGCTGTACCCCTATCCCAACAGCACTGCCACCTATCCCGATGTGGTGGCACCTGGCACTCCTGCCGGGCACATGGTCACCAAGGTGGTGGCGGTGGATGCAGATGCAGGGTACAATGCCTGGATCTCCTATACCCTGTTGCAGGCCACTGACCCCAGCCTCTTCTCAGTTGGGCTGCACAGTGGGAACATACTCACGGCCCGCCAGCTCCGTGAGGATGACGCTCCCCAGCACACATTAGTCATCCTGCTGAAAGACCATGGGGAGCCTGTGCTGTCCACCACTGCCACTGTCTCCATCTCTGTGGCTGAGATGGTCAAGGAGGTGCTCACTGACCTCACTGATGTGGCACCTGCCAGTGATCCCAGGAAACATGTGACTTTCTATCTCATCCTGGCTGTGATTCTGGTCTCAGCAGCCTTCTTCATCACCATGTTGTCTCTGGGCATCTTCAAGTGCTACAAGTGGAGGCAGTCAAAGGAGCTGTTCAACAGCTCCAGGAGTACCACATACAGGACACCAGGGCCCTTCCACCACATCGATGCTGTGCGGGGTGGCTTCACACCACCCAGCTTCTACCACCAGGTCTATCTCACCACAGACTCTCGCCAGAGTGATCTCCTGTGTAAAAAGCCCTTCACTTCCAGCCCCTTGGGGAGCTGTCAGAGCACCATAAGGAATAGTGAGCCAGGGCTGTACCACCAGATCGTGAGCACTGCCAGCCGGCTCACCGCACCTGCTGAGGTAATGTAGCTCCTTCCTTGACATGTCCCAGCGCTGGGCAGAGCCACAGTTCATTTGTGCCGTATGTGTTTGGTAGCGGTTTGGGGTTGGGAGGGATGTCCAGTCATGCCATGCCTCTAAAAAGTGGTCAGCTATGGCTGAACAGGTCTTCTTTGGAGTCAAATGAGCTGTCCTGAGTGTCAGTGACATTTGCACTGTGTTGAGCAGGATCAAGTGAGTCAGTTTGCTCAGGTTGGCAAACATGTCTTTTAGATGCAGTTTTGGGTACGCCTTGCATGAGTAACCTCAGGTGGAGCCTGAGGTCAGCTTGCAACCGCTTGTAAATCCTTGGCACAAAGTTTGTTGCTGATGGTATTTCCTTCCCTTTGCAATGGGACAGCCAAGAGGAGCACTGTGTGGGAACACAGTCTCTGTGCGTTGTGCCCTGGTGGGGACTGAAGAGGTGGTGGTGCAAATGGAACTGGGAGCCACCTGCTGCCAGTCTGGGAGCAGGGTGTCACTGCCCACAGTGTAGCAAACAAAGCTGAAGGATGATGCTGGTTCCTCTGTGTGACAGACTGTGGCCACAGAGCATCCCTCCCATCTGTGCTGCTCCTCATGTTTGACTCCTGATGCTTCTAGTTTTGTTTCCATGGAAGCTCTGTGATGGTGTTCTCTTCAGGGTGGAGGGGTGGGACTGCAGACTGTCCCAGTTGTTTGCAGGGCTCTGCTGAGCTGGCCTGTGGCTCTGAGCAGGATGGTGAGTCCTCCACTCAGATGTTGTTCAAAAACCTTATTATAAGCTCTGCACGATTTGTAATATGGTACCTCTGGGTGATGTCTGATGTCCTAATTGAACAAACTGCAGGCAGAAGGCATTTATGCATGGCAGGCAGCTCCTGTGCTTCTTCTCCGATGGGAATTCTGCAGCTTAATTTGAAAGCTTTCAATTACAGGAATGCTTCAATCCTCAGAGGTGACGCTAGATAGTGGATCCAGTGTATGGGGAGGGGTGGTCGATCTGATGGGTTTCCAAGGTGGGTGGTGCTGGTAATTTGTCCTTCCTGGGAGGCTGTGAGTAAGAGCAACCGGTTCCTCAGGGCAGAAGGAAGTGAGGTGCAGCGGAAGCTGTGCGTGGGTGTGAGGCTGCGTGTGCCGCCTGCTCAGTGTGGCCAAACCACAGATGGAGGCAGAAACCTCTCAGAATTATTTTATACCTTTTTTTTCACTTCCTCCCCCTCACCCCCCCTGCTTGCGTCACTGCTCAGACTCAGCACTTCTGGTTTCTAGCAGGTGGGAATGACTACAGCAGCTGCAGGAGCAAGCGTTCCTCTGCACTGTGCAGGCTGTGGTAGGGTTGGGGACAAGGATGTCCCCTTGACCAAAGGATCTTTGCAAGATGCCTCTGGGGCTGGGGGCAGTAAATTGTTTGAGAGTGGGGTGGAAGGAGGTGATACTGGGCAGGCAGTAAGCCTGAGTCCTAGCCATGACTCCCTTCTACTCCCCAGTACTACATTGGAAAGGCACTGGCAGCGAGAAATCAGCCAGGCTGGCACCGAGCCCTGGATTTTCAGTCTTTGTGGTGACAACAGACCGTGTCAAGCCCGCAAAGGCTTTACACCTCTTTGCTCTGGAGGACACAGCTGGCCCCCAAAACTGATGCAGTGGGGAGGGTGTGAGCCCTGTCTGTAGCAGGCGGTGTGTCCTGCCGTGAGGGATCCTACTCTGCAGGATCTCCAGTGATCCCTGTGTTGTGTGGGTTGGAGCCCTTCCACAGAGTGAGCTCTGGCCCTCTGGAATGGGTAACATTTCCTTGTCCATCCTAGACACCCCATACCCTTTCTGCCTTGTCACTGTCCCTATCCCAGGCTTTGACAGACTCAACCAACAGCAGGATTCCCTGTGTGAAGCCCTTGCTCCAGCTCCTTGGTGACTGAGCCATCTTGGGACACTGAGTGGATTGACCCAGACCATGTGGACTTCACAGGGGGCTTCTGCTGAGGCACCACAGCAGTACCAAACCCACTATCAGGGGCAGAGTACCCCGTATTGCCAGCAGCATTGTCTTTCGCCCAGCTGTACTGTCTGGGGCCCTGCCTGGGATGGGGAGAGGGCACATTCCAGAGTCAAAGTTCCTGTGACAGCTTCTTGCTGGTGGCACTGCCAGATGCACCCCCAAAACGTCCAAACATGTATTGGTCTCTATATACCTTTATTGGTCTCTGTAGATCCCTGTGGAATCTTTTCTTAAAGAGCCAATGCAGCATTTTGCTGCATTGACTCTTGAAGAAAGCCTTATCCCCTCCTCCGGAGCGGGCAATAGGTGGGACCCGCACAGTGTTCTCACCAGTCTTTGCCATGTCTCTCCCTGACTGGCAGCAGGGTGGTTCCGTCTCACGGCTCTTGGAATAGGCAGGGATGTGCTGCAGAGGGGAGGGAGGACCCTCGAAAGCAGCACCTCCACCGTGTCTGTTCTTGCCAGAAGGATGGTGTCTCTGTCACCATCCACTGTGCTGGGCATTGGTGCCCCCAGCCTCTCTCACCTGTTCCTTCAGGTCCCTTTGGTGCCCAGGTGGCGGGGGCAGGCAGGGTCCCAGGCAGGACCCCTGCAGGCCACACCACTGCAGACCCCAGACCCCCAGAGTCTGTGTGCACCCAAGGGATGTCAGGGTGGCCTTCAGTGCACCAGGGACAGAAAGGTGGAGAGAGACTTTTTACAACAGCATGTAGTGACAGGACATGAGGGAATGTTTTCGAGCTGACAGAGAGCAAGTTTAGATTAGACATTAGGAATAAATTCTTTATTTGGAGGGTGGTGAGGCCTTGGCACAGGTTGTAAAGAGAAGCTGTGGCTGCCCCATCCCTGGAACTATTTAAGGCCAGGTTAGACAGAGCTCTGAGCAACCTGGTCTAGTGGAAAGTGTTCCTGCCCATGTCAGGGGGTTGTCATGAGATGGTGTTTCAGGTCGCTTCCAACCCAGGCCATTCTGTGATTCTGTGACTGCACAAGGCTTCTGCAGGGATGTGAGCTAACACCCTGCAGCTTGCCATTACCCTCAGTGACAGGGGGAGAGCAGGCAATTACTGCTTTTGTCCTCAGATTGCTTGGCTGCAAAGCTGTGTCTGCTGCAGAATGTCAGTAGGTGTGTCTGCCAGGTAGGAGGCTTGGGCCTCCTTCCCAGTCTGACATCCTGACCTGGTGTTGTGATCCAGTGGTGTTCTAGTGGCCTTGTTGTCTGGCTCTATGTATTTGCAGTGGTTTGGGTACTGTGAAGACTGACCTCTTCCTTGTCCAAGGGTGAGGAAGGGATTCCAGTCAGGTGTGCTTTGGGAGCAATTGTATTCTGGCTTTGAAAGGCTCACCTGTCTTTGCCTTCCCACCTTCAGCCTCCCATTCCCTCAGCTGGGCTGGCAGGGGTGGGCATACTTGTTTCAGTGCGAGGTCTCCTGGCTGGTGGTGGTACTGGTGCCAGTGATGCCTCACTCAGAGAGGCAATGATGGGGTGCAGGCAGCAGCCAAAGCATTAGCTGGAAGGGAGAAGAGGGGTGGGAGAAGAGCCCTTGGCACCTCAGGGCTCTAACAAGCACCTTTTCATCAGGCATGAAAAGCCCTTTGGCGTGCATTCCTGACAGCTGCCCTTTGTATGTGGGCACAATGTGAAGCCCCCATTGTGGAAGGGGCAGCACACAGGGAGGGTTTGTACCTAGCTTCCAGGCTGCTAGGACATGCAGTTTCCTTGTGAACGCGAAGCGAGCTGTCGGAGCAAGTGAGTCAGGCTGGCAGAGGGGAGGCCGGGGGTGGCAGCCCTGCTGTTGCTGGCTCAGGCCCCTGCTTCCCTCACCTCCGGAGCCACTGCTGGCCAAGAGGGGATGGAGCTCTCGGCCAATTGAGTGCTGATCTGAAGAGAGGGGGGGAATCTGCTTCTTCCCCCCCACCCTCTCCCTCCCACCTCCGCGCCGGGGCTGTGATTCAGTTCCCCTCCCCCAGCCCACCCCCTCTGCTCGGAGGCTGACAGCCGGAGCTGCAGCCTGCCGGAGCCCCGGAGTTGTTTCCCAAGCTGTGGAAGAGAGACCCAGGGATTTTATTGCAGTTCCTCAGTGCCTGCTGTGTCCCGGGCCGGACGTGCACAGACATGGAGAGTGTCAGCCTCCAGCGACCTGCCTGGAAATGGCAAGTACTGAGTTTGTTTTTGCTCTGCAGCTGGGGCTGGGTCTCTGGGCAGATCAACTACTCGGTGGTTGAGGAGTCAGAGGTGGGAACTGTGGTGGGGAGCATGGCCCGGGACCTGGGCTTGAAGGTGGAGGAGCTGCCAGGTCGCAAGCTGCGCCTGGGCTCTGAGGAGAGCTCGCGCCACTTCGCCGTGCGCCTGGACAGTGGCACGCTGGTGGTGAGCCAGCGGCTGGACCGGGAGCGTCTGTGCGGAGCAGCTGCCAGCTGCGTGCTGTCGGTGCAGGTGCTGACAGAGAACCCACTGCAGCTCTTCCGCCTGGAAGTGGAGATCCTGGATGTGAATGACAATTCCCCGAGCTTCCCCACATCTCAGCGCACTCTGCGAATCGCCGAGTCTGCCACGGTGGCCACGCGCTTTCCCCTGGAGAGTGCTCAGGATCCCGATGTGGGCACTAATGCTGTGAGCTCCTACAGGCTGAGCCTGAACTCCCACTTCTCCCTGGACGTCAAGCAGCAGCCGGATGGCAAACTTTTCCCGGAGCTGGTGCTGGAGCGTGCCCTGGACCGGGAGGAGCAGCCAGAACTGCAGCTGGTGCTGACGGCCATGGACGGGGGAAGCCCAGCCCGCTCGGGCACAGCACAGATCACAGTCCTGGTCCTGGATGTCAATGACAATGCTCCCACCTGTGACAGCACCACGTACAAGGTGCAAGTCCCGGAAAACACACCTGTGGGTGCTGTGCTCCTCCGGATCAACGCGTCTGACCCTGATGAGGGTCCCAATGGGGAGACACAGTACTCCTTCGGGGTTCACACCTCTGACTCAGTGCGGAGGCTCTTCTCCCTGGATCCCCGCAGCGGTGAGGTCCGGGTGAGTGGGGCCCTGGACTTTGAGGAATCACCTTTTTATGAGATCTATGTGCGAGCCCATGATGGAGGGGTCCCAGAGATGGAGGGCAATTGTGTTCTGCAGGTGCAAGTGGAAGATGCCAATGACAACCCCCCAGAGGTGCTGCTCACCTCTCTGCTGAATCCAGTGCCAGAAGACACCCCACCAGAGACTGTCGTGGGGCTCTTCAATGTCCGGGACCGAGACTCAGGGGCCAGTGGGGATGTGAGCTTGCAGATCTCCCCTGATGTGCCTTTTGCCATCAGGTCCCTTCAGAACCACTTCTCCCTGGTCACCCGGGAGAGCCTAGACCGTGAGTCCACCTCACAGTACACAGTGGTGCTGATTGCCCAGGATGGTGGGTCTCCAGCCCTCACCACAACACTCACGCTGCTCCTCAATATATCTGATGTGAATGACAACCCCCCACGCTTCTTGCAGCCCTCCTACGATGCCTTTCTTATGGAGAACAACATGGCTGGCTCCTTGCTGTGCACTGTTTCTGCCTCAGATCCTGATGACGGGGATAATTCCCGGCTTGTTTACTCCATAGAGAGTGGCCAAGTGCAGGGTTCTCCCATCTCTTCCTTCGTCCACATCAACCCTGACAATGGCAACCTCTATGCTCAGCGTACCTTTGACTTTGAGCAGCTGCAGGTTCTGCCGGTCTCTGTGGCAGTGCGGGACTCAGGGTCCCCCCTACTCCATGCCAATGTTACTGTCTACATCTTTGTGCTGGACCAGAACGACCATCCCCCAACCATCCTGCACCCTGCCAGTGACAGTGATGTCTCGGCACCCCAGAGAGTCCCACTGTCTGCCCCACCGGGCTCCCTAGTCACCAAGGTGACAGCTGTGGATGCAGATGCTGGGTACAATGCCTGGCTCTCATACCGGCTGTTGCCACAGTCCAGCGACCCCTCCTTGTTCCACATGTCTCTGCACAGCGGGGAAGTGCGGACAGCACGTGCCCTCCAGGACACCGACATGGCAGTGCAGCAGCTCGTTGTCCAGGTGATGGACAACGGCAACCCACCGCTCTCCACCACCGCCACCATCACTGTGGCCCTGGAGGAGGCAGCCCTGGAGGAGAGCTACAAGCCTCGGGACTTCTTGGCTGGTGCCAAGGAGAAGTCGGACCTGACCCTCTACCTGATCATCGCGCTGGCAGCTGTTAGCACGGTGGCACTGGCCACTGTCACCGTCCTGGCCGCCAGGTGCCTGCGGCGCAGGGGCCGCGCCGCCGTCTCACCCTACTGCTGCTGCTGGCTCAGCGAATCGCCCTCCCGGGACTTCTTCAAGCACTCCAGCCCCAAGCTCCAGCTCAGCTCCGACGGCACCCTCAAGTACATGGAGGTCACGCTGCGACCCACCGACACCCAGTCCCAGTGCTACAGCACCTGCTTTTCCCCGGCCTCCGAGCGGAGCGACTTCACCTTCCTTCGGCCTTGCCCACCCTCCGCGACCTTGCCGAGGGAGCGCGGGGCTGTCCTGCTGGCCGGCGGCACGCTGCGGGAGCGCGCCCAGGTGAGCGGCCGCGGGGCTGTCCTGCCGGCCGGCGGCACGCTGCGGGAGCGCGCCCAGGTGAGCGGCTGCAGGGTCGCGGCCCCG
>VXAY01004844.1:0-23472 GCA_013399855.1 Oxyruncus cristatus
CCTATTTTTTTCTCTTTTTTTTTGGTAATATTATTTTAATCCATTTTGCTTGCAAATAATGCCTAGGACAATGTTCATTTGCTAGTCAAACGTGTGCCACTGGAGCAATTAAATGAAGCAGACAAAAGTGTTTGACCTCACTATTCACAAAAAGTTCTATATATACATATATGCAAATTGATTTTTGTAAAAATGATGTAGAAAATTAAAGTCTGCTGTACAGAGCCAGCATTTTATTTACAACATTTCTATTTCTTCAGTCAGAAAATAATTTGGGTGTTTTCTATTTAGGAATCAATTTTATAACTGGAATGTTAATGAACAGAAGCAAAGTAAATTTAATATTATCTAAAATTCCTTGGACTGATCATTTCCAGCTTTCACCTTCAAGAGGTTCCATCCTCTCCTCAAGAATTTTGTAAGTCTTACTTACTCAAAGAAAGAGTTACAAACTGTGTCAAGCTAGTACTCCAAATAGAATATACATTGTGAAAATTTACAGTATCACTACCATTACATGAGATACATTTTCAGAGGGCCATGGCCCTTAAGCTTTGAAAAATAAGTATATTGAAGGTCGAGAATAACCATTAAAAATAATTATATGGGTTGGAATGACCCAGATATGTAGCTGCTTTGCTCAACAGAGTTGGTTTCTGTCGACAGTCTTTCTTCAAGTCTTTGATACTTCTCTTGGCCAAACAGACTGCTGAAATTTTGCAGCTAGAAAAAGCAAAGTATTTTTTATTAGCTCATGAAATGCCACAATGGGAGCATGAACTTCCTTTTTGCCAATTGAAAAGCAGATTCTACTATTTCTGTAGTCTTTTCAGGGCAAAGATTTATTCTTCTATTTATTCTACAGATTTATTCTACTATTTCTATAGTCTTTGCAGCACATACTTGATATGAAGCTGAGAAGTTATTCTTAATCTAATTAAAATATAAATCTGTTGAAAATGCAATAGATATTAGTAGTAGTTTTGGTGTAATAATACTAACAGTTTCGGTTTAAATTATCCAATTAATCTAGAAAAAAATAAAAATAATTATTAATATAATTAACATTGTTATACGAAAGGTTTTGTATAACACCATTTCTATGGGGTTCTGCTTGCATAAGCAATGCTCTTCTGGGCATTGTTATTGTGAATTGTAAGCATCCCGACTCATTCACCAGATTACAGATCCTGGTGTGGGGATCCAGATGTTGGTAGTGGGGGTTTCTTCCTCACTGTTGGGAGCTGTTTTGACAAGTTGAGAACATCTCATTCTCTCTTCATTGCTCTGCAATTTCATGCTACATGCACATTTACTATACATGCTATGGTTTACATGATCTAAGTACCTCTTCCTTGCTCTTTTTGTTAACCCCTGAAACAAATTCTATCTATCTTACAAGGTTTCACTCCTTTAATGTTCCTTAACTGACAATTGCTGACCTGTTCTTAGCCCTGAGGCTTTTGATATTGTCCTGTGCACATAGTTCCAAGGCTTCTGATATCATGCTATGCTTTTAGTCCTCTACATCCCATCATTATTTTAGGGTAATAGATTCTACACAAAATACATTTTATCAATATGTGCTACATAACAGAAGTTAATGTTTTTTGTAATGCTAGACATTACACCTACTATACAAAATTGTTCAAAGCTAAGCAAAACAGAAACAAAAGTCCCCTGACTACTGGCCAATGGGTGTTACAGCTAAGCAAGATAAAATTACATGCCAGAAAACCCCAAAATAAGTCCAGACAAAAAAAAAAAAAAAAAAAAAGCCTTTATGAAGCATTACAGAGTTCGTACATCTTGTGACCTGTTAAAGCAATGGCAATCCCATATTTGTGAACCTACAAAAGGCCAGTCCTCTCTGTGACAACAGACTTCAAAACTCATAGAAATAAACCATCTCAAGAGGAGTGCTGACAGCTTGTGTTCCATACCTCCTGCAAACTGTAGGGCAATGGGGATCACAGCCCAGCAGAAGTCGACTTGAGCGTAGGGTTAATTTTCACTCGAAAAGATTCTGTACAAAAGTACCATATCAAAAGAAAGGTAGTCTGGATGCAGAGACAGCTCTGAAGAAACAGATCTATCCTATGAATTGCAGCTTTGACATCTCTTGCATATAGATTTTAATACAATATCTAAGAGAATAACTATCTTCCTGCGCATCTCCCTCCCCTCTTTAGATCCTTGCTCTTGAAGAGGATGATAAACAAAAAGAACTCAGAACACAGAAGTAAATTTACATCTGTCATGTTCTTCCTATCAAGTCTTCAATTATCAACATGTTTTTGGTAGAATTTTCTGCATTTTTCCTTTGAGGGCATCTCAAAATCCCTCCTTGATCAACTGCAATAGTTAAGTGGCTGAAAACACTTGGTGAATGTATGGTAAGCTTGGGTTCTTTGGAAATTTTGGAAATTTTATTTTACATTTCTTTAGAACAAGAAGATGCAAATTAATTCCACTTCTAAAGATTAAAATAGGAAGCTACTGTAAAAGCAAACCACCATTCTGTCATTAGCAGAAGTGGTGTTTCGGCTCCTCTGAGTACTTTTTCATTTCTTTTACATGATGAATGGACCTGACTTCTTATTTAATACATCTGTGAGGCCTATGAGACTTGAAATCCTGGTCTACACACATACCTTAAATTCCATGAAATAATTTTAATGTAGATCTTACAGAGACTTGCATATAGTTTAAAAAGTATCAGTTTATGAGGCTGATGAAGGATGCTGTCTATTTCATTAAATTTCACTGAACATATCGGGGATTATGCCTGTCAACAAATACTTCTGTGCATGTGTTTTGAGATAATTTGGCAAGCTCTCCCCCAAAGTATCATCCTATTTTTCTGATTCCTCTCCTATTCTACAGCTGTGATGAATGAAAACAAAGTATAAAGCTGATACAAATGAAATAACAGTAATTATAATGAGACAATCTGCTAGCACTCAGGGCGGATGAGGTTTTTTTTTACAATCAAGTTTCACCAGTATCAAGCTTCTGTGCTTGTTCCACTGCATGACCAAACAGCTAGGTAGGTCATTTGTCACAGAACATAAAAGAATTTAGTCTTTTTGAAGCAGGGAATCCAAGCCTACAAGACCATCAGTAACTCATACTATAATTCCACCTTTGCATAATCAGAGAGATTAGCTGCCAGCAACCTGTTTATGCGAGAGAGCATAGTAAAATCTTGGAGTTAGTTTTACTTGTAAGCCTATAAATTTTTATGAGGTTTATGTGTTTCAGTCAGCAAAACATATTTTGAGGAGGAATAAATATTTTTTCTCTAAATGCATTTCATTTTTTAGTGATGCATGGATATTGGTTTGGCATTTTTGTATGAGATGTAGCCAGAAGCAAATGGTGTTCTCTTTTTGTAATTGGTAGACAAGGTAAAAAGCTTGAATTTTGGACTGTTTTAATGCAGATGACCACTAAATGAATTTGAATTCCAGTTCTTGAATCAAATCAGAAAAAACTGAATATTAGCAGGACCTGACTGGAAAACAGATGTAGCACAGTAGATACAGTTTCTGTAAACAAATCACAGCCAAAATCTATGTGAAATTACATGTAGTTAGTGTAAAGCAATACAATGAAAAATAGATTTGCAATATTTTTAATTGGAAAAATCAAGGAAAGGTTCAAAGAGATATATTCTGGTTCAAATATGTCTTTGCAGTGTGAGATTGAATGGCATGACATTGCAAATTTTCTTGAGGGGAAAAAAGTACTTCAAATCTGGGAGACCTAACATAATAGAATATCATCTAATAAGGAATCCATTTGGCAGAATCTAGTCAAAATGATACGATGAAACATCAGATACCTGTAACATTTCATTGGAATTTGAAATAATTGAAGAAATCCTTTATAATAATTCATTCTATTTATATATATATATATATATATATACTTCATGTTATTGAATCTTTGCTAGACCTTACACATATTTCTTATACTTTTAATTCTGGAGTCCAGAATCTTATTGTTTGTGAAATTGAAATCTTTAGAGTCCAACAATAACTTTTAGTTCTAAACAAAATTGTTATAAAAAGATAATTAATAATACAGTAGAGAAATAATTTCAGTAATGTAGTTAATATAGATATGTAAAAAGCCTTTAGTTTCTTATCTTTTTCCTGGTGTTTTACTTACTCTCCTCCTACTCTTCAGGGTCCTGAGGTTGATGGCTTCATTCTGCTCATAATGGGAGATGTCAGCAACTGCAGTCCTTCACTGGGTGGAATTTACATACAGCTCTGCATGTCTCAGGTTTCAAGAAGTGCCTTGATGCCTCTCTTTTGAAGCTGGGGCTGACATTCCTGCCTTCTGCAGAAGGTGTGCTGTTGTCAGTGAGCTGTGATGCAGGCTCAAGCAGTTATAGGACGAAGTAAGCAGGATGAGAAACATTTGTGAGAATGAGCAAGAGATTGACAGGTTATTCTCAGAGACTCCACAGTCTTGGGAGTCTCAACCCCCCCATTGCACTGGAGGTGCAGGTGGGCTCTGTGCAATGTCAAGCAGTAACTCAAAGTCTGTTGAATATGAAGGCTGAAAGATGGTCATTGCCCATACAAAAAGGAAGGCTCCTGCTCCTGCAGCGGATGAGTAGGTTTGGTACCCTCCAAACTGAGAAGGAGCTGGGCGTGTTTTCAAGTGAAGCAACAGTCACTGGACCTTCGGCAACACAGGATCACCTGAAAGAAACTGTATGTTTGTTGTGGGTGACTCCATGCTGCAGGGGACAGAGGCACCCATCTGCAAGCCTGACCACTGGTTGAGAGAGGTTTGTTGTCTGCCAGGGGCTTGAATAAGAGATGGAAAATAATCCTACTATTAGCCCTTGCTGTTTTCATATGGGCACTAATGATACCAAGGGCAACTTGGGAACTATCAAGTATCCTATGAAATAGGATTTCAGAGCTCTGGGTACTATGGTCAAGGGTCTGGGGGCCCAGGAAATTTTATCCTCAATCCTACCAGTTAAAGTAAATTATGAGAGAAGGAGGAAGAGACAGATTCACTAAATAAACAATTGGTTCTGCCTCTGATGCTGGAAACAGGGCGTTGATTTCTATAATCAGAGGACCCTGCTTGGAGGTCAGTGATTGATTGAGAGAAATAACATCCACCTCAATAAATGGGTCACATGTGTCTTGGCAAATAGGCTGGTCAACCTGGTAAGAAGAACTTTAAACTAGGAAAGGTGGGGGAAGAAAGTTATATGTATCACCCATGCATTTAAACAACTCTCAAGTGAGGATACTTCCAGAGAGTTCCTGGGGAAGTGGCTATGAGGCCTGACCATGGGTTATCTTCTTGCACCCCTCCTGGGAAACAGACACACTTGAATACCTGAATGAAGTGTTTGTGTACCAATGGACAAAGCCCAGGAAATAAGCAGGAAGATTTAGAGATCTTTATGCAGTTTCAAGGCTTGGATTTCGTCGCAGTTACAGAGACATGGTGGGATAGCTTGCATGACTGCAATGTTGTGAATAGCTACATGTTTTTTAGGATAAAACAGGCCAGTAAAGCAAAGTGGTACAGTTGCTTTTTATGTAAGAGAACACCTTTGAACATACTGAGCTCTGCCCCAGGGAAGATGGTGAGTGACTCTTCCAACCTTACTCAATCTATTATGTGATTCTGTGAATGAGTGTTCATTTTAATGGTTTCTTCTTCATTGTAGGATCCAGTGGGGATCCTTTTATGTGTTTTCTAACACACTTTTACATATTTTTCTTGCTTAGCCTGCAGCCCCATAGTATTTCCAAATGTAGTGTATGTGGTTCCTTTTCGGTACGTTAGCTACTACTGTCTTTGTCACCCATGGGTTTGTCTAGCTCCAGGTCTGCACTAATACAACTGACTGTGGATGAGTTGTGTATAGTTGTGGGGCCTCCAGTGCCCATCTGCACCTGTGCCACAACTGTCATCATTCTGTGTCTGCACTTCCCCACTTTGCATCCTGTGTCCTCACTTCTCAAGGCCTTTGTTTTGCACCAGATTCCAATTTCTCTACACTGTAACAGTGTGGTACAGTTGTAAATATTTAATTCTCTTTAGAAAAACTGCTTGTAACCGCTACCTATATTCAACTATGTTTGTACTATACAGAGATAAACACAAAAAATATCAATCAGCTGACTTGAAAAACCTCTAACAGCTAAACTAATAAAACAGCTGTAGGCAGGTAAAGATAACTTCAGACAGAACAAGTCTTACAAGCCTCAATTCTTAGGCTGTATGAACTCAGTATAAATCTTACGACCTATTAATAGTGATGATAATACAGTGCTACAGGGCTACACAATTACGCTTTTTTACATTTGAACTTTAGGATGCTTAGTTATTTCAAGGATGAAGCCAAACATTCAAGCAGAGGTAAAATGATTCAGAAATCTTAATATTGTTACATTGATTCCTTTTGTGTGTAGGTGTATCTATATCTATCTATATCTATATTTAATCTATAAGTTATTTTTTCCCCTATGTTCTACCTACCAAGCACACTTTGAGGATTTTTACTGTGCGATTCAGGCCAAGGATAAAGTAGTTCTGTTTCTACCTGATTGGAAAGCTTCTTTAGATATACTCTTTCTTCTAAGGAAAAAAAAAAAAAAGTACTGAGAAAAGTTTTTCCCTATATGGCTTCATTTTTTTTCCTTGGGACATGGTACAAAAACTGTCTAACATATTTGTTTGCACTCTATATTTTTATTTAGACAGCATATATACTCAAATTTAAGACTGGTTTTCGTCTATGCACTGTACAAGATAAGATACTGACATGTAGATAATTCTGTTGGTTTGAATCTTCGAAGAATTTATTTTTGCAAAAATCCTGACAAAGATATGATTGAATTTGTCTTGGCAGTACTGTGTTCTTTATATGTAATTTGCAATAGTAAGATATCTTAAATTTATTTGAACTTCTTTGTCTAAAGCTTAGTAGGTCATGGCACGAGAGGGAGACCTCTGAAATACAGTAGAACATATGTGGTCAGATTTTGAAAGCTCAGCTATGTTTTCAGATACATTTATAATAATTGCTTTTGACTAGAGATTATAAGTCTCAGCGGGTTGTTCTTCTGAAGCATTTCCAGGCAGTGATAGACATACTGCAAAAGGCACTTGAGACAGTGTTTATGTGCAGCCCTAAAGGTACTTTGAAAAGGCTCAGTTTTTTTAAACAGATGGTGTAATTTGCTTCCTGCTGCTTTTAAGGGTTGTCTTCCTTATCCTGGGGTATTCTAGCCTGCTCTCATGCAAATCCTATTTGTCCATTACAACAATTTTTGTTTCTTTATTTTAATTCTCCTCTGACTTAACTTTCACTTTTTTTTTGTGGTAATTTTTTCAGGGTATTACTGGCCTAATAAGCCTGATGTAATCATAACACACATGTTTCTGAATAGTTGTAATAAGGCTCCTCCCTCATTTTTAATATTCTGAAATAACACATTAAAAATTCCCGGTTTGAAATTACAAAAAGAATTGCTAATATAGTGCAATTATGAATATGTTACACCATATTCCCAGAGCTTTTCTTTGCAAATATAATGTGAAATCCACCTATAGCAAAGACTAACTTAAAAATGCAATTTAATATAGCTTTTTCTTTCTTAGAAGACATGGCTTTTGTGCTCTGGAGAGCTGTCCACTGCCATCACTGATGAATAGAACCCTTTCCCTTAAAACTGCACAATGCTGAAATCATTGCTTTCACAGCCATGGTACTTTTCAAAAAAAGAGAATGGCAGTCAGAGAGAACCGTGGTGCCTGTTTTATATCTGGCTATTAGTCTCTGCTGGAGAGCATTGCATCCAATCAGGGCCACCATTTGTTAAGCCTTCATATTGTCCCATGGTCACATCCCAGTGGTGGCTGTCAGAGAAGGATGTTTATGGAACACCACAAAATAAATGAATTTTGTTATGCAGATGCCTTGATTTTTTTTCTTGATGATGATGACTGAAGCACTACTGAAACTGAGGAAGCAAGTTCAGAGACAGCACTGCATAACTTATTTTGACTGTTTTACTTACATTGCTTGCAGCTGTTATATCTATACAGTTTTGAAAATCACAGAATCACAGAATCACAGAATATGCCAAGTGGGAAGGGACCTGCAAGGATCATCGAGTCCAACTCCTGGCCCTGCAGAGGACCATCCCCAAGAATCACACCATGTGCCCAAGAGTATCATCCAAATATTTCTTGGACTCTGTCAGGTTTGGTGCTGTGACCACTTCCCTGGGGAGCCTGCTCCAGTGCCCAACACCCTTTTTCTAATATCCAATCTAAACCTCTCCTGACACAACTTCAGGCCATTGCCTCAAGTTCTGTCACTGGTCACCACAGAGAAGAGATCAGTGTTTGCCCTCCCTCTTCCCCTCATGAGGAAGTTGTAGACTGCAATGAGGTCTCCCCTCAGTCTCCTCTTCTCAAGGCTGAACAGACGAAGTGACCTCAGCCGCTCCTCATGCAGCTTCCCCTCAAGGCCCTTCATCATTCCCAGTATTTTTGTAACATAAAAAAACCCCCCTACTAATGAGTTTTTTTCCATTTTTGAGGTCACATGGAAAAGAGTCATAATTTCCTGGCTAACACAAAAAACTATTCCTCTTTGATTGAAAGTGTCTATATATAGTCACAAGCCTAATTTTAACATTCTGCTAAATTATGTTTTTGTCTGACATCACTGGAACAGTACTGAAATATGTTGGTGAATCTGACTCTGCCTTCAGGAAGGTAAAGGAATGAAATGCTTCTAATTTAAGATATTCTACAGTGAGTAACAGCTGTGAAAATACAGAAAATGAAGGGAATAAAATTCCTCTAGGCTTCTACAGAACTACTTAGACCCCTTTCTTAATCTTGATGCGAGAGATGTAAATAGATTTAGGGTCATGAGTACTTGTGATCATCAAAGACGATTCAGCAGATTATACTGATCAAATCTAATTAGGATAATTATTATCCTCCTACTCCAATGCTTTTTTATTATTATGTAAGACAATTTAGGCTTTTTCATCCTGTATTACTGTATTGGGTCTGGCTGAGATGGAGTTCATTTCCCTGTAACAGCGCTCACAGTGCTGTGCTTTGCATTAATAGCTAGAAAGGTGTTGATAACACAACAGTGTTTGGATACTGCTGAGCAGCACTGGGACAGCACTGATGCTGTCTAACACTCCTTCCCCCCATCTAGGGCAAGATCCTTGGAGGGGAGACAACCACGTCAGCTAAACCAAATTTACCAATGGGATATTCCATACCATATGATGTCAGCTCTGATACAAAAGCTAAGGAAAGGAAAAGGAATGGGGGGGTTGCATTTGCTATTTACAAGGTTTGCCTTCTGAGCAACTGCTACATGTGCTGAAGCCCTGCTTCGCAAGAAGTGTCTGGACATCACTTGCTGACAGGAAATCGAGAATAAACCTTGTTATTTTCCTTTTTGCTTGTGTGTGTGCAAGCTTTCACTGCTGCTTTAGTAAACTGCCTTATCTCACTCAACCTGTGAGTCATTTTTCACCTTATTCTCTCTCCCCTGTCCGGCTGGGAAGGGTAGAGTAGCTTGATGGGCACCTTGATGGGCAGTGTCCAGCCAAGATCAACCCACAACAATTACTGTTGTGATACATAAAGCAGTAGCAAAGTTTTACCTCAGATGTTCCTTGTATTTTAAGGAAATATTTCAGTATGGATTATATACAGTTATTTATTGACACGCTTCATAATGAAAGACAAAAATGAAATTATGTTGCTCACAATGTTATTTAACTGCTGCCAGTTGTTACTGAAATTTGGTCCTTAACAACCTATGCTAGAAGCTGCAGTCACCACAATGAAACACTCAAAACCTCTTCATTTTAGGTTCAGTAATGGCTTTTCCATAAAGTAATTGCTTTTATATGCTCGTGTTCCATCAAGGTTATTTCTAAAATAGTGTAACTTTCTTTCAAAAGTGTTGTGCGGTCATCTGCAACTGTTTTTTTTTCACACGTGGCAAGCAGAACAAATATACAGCTTTTTTTTTTCTTCCTTTTATTTTCTTTTTTATGAAAGTTAGGCGCTTAACTTCAAATGACAAAACAAGAATAGGAGAAATATATGAAGTTATTTCACATCACAGCCCAAATAATGATAAAAGGAATAAGTGGCAAGCCAATTTAAATGCAACCAAATGTAGCTAATATGATTCAATAACTCACAGAAGGATAAGTCAAGGGCATGCTTTACTCATTAGTAATACTTAAAGGTCCAAGTCTTGTAAGTGGTTTCACTAGTTAAACAAAATGAAAAAACAAACCAAACCAAACAAGAATAGGATTAATCATTGTAATACCATTTTCCCTCAGAAAGACCTAAGAAACTTAAAAATAATACTCAAGTGTTCTAAATGTGTATCAGCCCAAAACTCATATATGATTTTAATGAATAAACACTTAAAATCAAATAATTTTAATTACTAAACTTACTTTTTTAATTTTTGCACCCCAATGCTTTGCAAAATACAGTGTTACCTAGTTGAGAAAAGTGTCTTTTAAAGCGTATTTTATTAAACATAGTAAGCACCTGGAAAGCACTTGGGACAAAAATAAATGGATCTCAAAGACATCAAAAGGTTGTTTTTTTTTTTTTAAAATATAGAACTTAACAAAATAAAACAAAAAACTGGGTAAAATAACAATGTTTTTCATACCTGTTTACTAATCATTGCTTTTACATGTATACTTCTCACGAAAACACATGGTAGTTTCTGGACATTCTTCCTAAATATTCCTTGAAAAAGATGCTTGTGAAGACAACACAGATCTTACACTTTTCCTTCTATTCCTTGCATGTGTGAAATAATCTCATATACCAAGGAACCCTGATGGAGCTGGGAGAGAGGGAGTTTAATTTAACTGGGTATTCTGAATTACTCTGTAAATGTCTCTGTTGCTGACCTTAACAACAAATGATGATTTCGATCTCTTGTTCAAAGTGCTTATTTCTCTCTGACAATAAGAACTGTTCAGACTTAAAAATGCAATTTTTTTTGTGTCCAAGATGGGGTAGATGTATCTCTCACTGCACTGAATGCTACTGAACTGCATGTTAGAGGTGCATGAGTGAAATGGCTACCATCTGCCCTTCTTCCCTGATTTTGCTTCCTCTTTAACATGCAGAAGTTTCTGACCCACCACTGTACCTTAGGTTGATACATTAGAAGCTACAGACTTGTAATAGTTGCCATCAATATGATCCTTCAAATCTATGTGGATTAGCCCTGCATAAAATGCAAACTCACCTGTTAAACTAATTTTTTCACACTTCTATTGTGAGCAAAAGCATTCCTGAATCCCAACAAATAGTGACTGACAAGTTACCTGAGATCCCATCAAGCAATCCCTCAAAGCAGGTATAGCAGTTACTGACAATATCCTCTCACAAATATTGTCAGTCACTAGGCTATCCTGTGGATTATTTGGAAAGCTGGTCTTTTTTTCAGTGAAGAAGGGAAAAACAGATCTTGTGATAAGCACTGAGAGCTAGTCCCTTCAAGTAGTTATGAATCAAGAGATGAATCAGAAGGTTCAGTCCTGCTTCCTGCTGTGTTTGACAACGTACAGAACTGCACAAGTGGTCAGATGGTACCCTTTAGAAAATAAAGTTATGTAAAGAAGGGAAGATATGTCTGTGATCCATATGGGAGATGAGACAAGTTGCACCACAGGTAGACTGGCTGTCGCCAAGTGCCATGGAGAGAGGAGCTTTGCTACATTTTAGGAAGTCCCTGCCTCTGTACACTTCAGTGGGGAAGAAAAGAGGGTAAAGATTTGTAATGATCATATGGTTACCTCATGTTAATAAAGGAGTGGTATATAATATGAGTTCGCTATTCTTTTTTATGTACTCCCTTCATGATCCAATTCTTGCATACACTTTTGTATTGTACTGCTGGACTTATTTTCTTTTACTACCTTTCTTTTATAATTATTTCTATTTTTCATTTTTCATGCAATTTTATTTGGACATATGTATTTCCTCACCTCTCTTTTCACTCGTAGAAGTTCAGGTATCCCCTGTTAGTGAGACTTGGATCAGTATTCAGAAAACAATAAAGCCATATGTTGAATAAATTTTAGCTTGTCTTACCTTTGTTAAGGGAAGTAATTTACAAGTAGCAACCCTGCACTGTGAGAGTGACTTTCCATTCAGATTTCAAAGCTTAGAGGACAGAAGGCATAGAGTAAGTCTTTGTATGTCTGAGCTTGGTCCTACTAGCCCTCCTGGCCACTGTGGTTATTAGCAGGGATGTATGGTATAGGTTTCCCAGGGAGGATAGAGAGGGAAAAGTAAATTCCTTGCTCCCTCCTTTCCTTAGTCCCAGTAAAAACATTCCATTATTTTTTTTTTGGTTGGTTTTTTTTTTTTAATTTTATTTTTTTTGTGTGTGTGTTTTTGTGTTTTTTTTTCCTAAGCACTGTCTTGTCCAAAGATCCCAACAGCTCAGTAGAGAGGTAGATAGATGGTCTGAGAGAACAGTGAGATGAAGCTGAAGCTTCTCTACTCCTGGTGAGAAAAGTAATTGGGCAGTTCTTAAAGTTTCTGTCTCAGGAACTGTATTTCTAAGAGACATAGAAAACATGCACTGTCAAAGCAGCATGGAATACAGGGGAAGAACTAAGAAGTGCTGAGATGCCATTCATCTTACCTAACTTGAGTTACCTAACTGCCTAAAAGTAGGTATCTAGTCTAACCCAAAGTTTTCATAGCTGACAGAGGGAAACAAGGGTACATGTCAGAGGCTGTCATCTTATCCAAGAGTATTAACACACAAAATAAACTGTTCTCTGGAATTGCCTGTTTCCACTAACTAAAGAACAAACCTAATGAGAGTGTACAAAATGCTTAGCTTTTAGATAGTTAAATTTAAGTGAGATTAATGTCTTTTTCAGTATTCCTTCAGATTCTCTAATTTTCTTGTCTTCATAATTAGGTATTAAGATTAAACTATTTAGTCTTTCCAAAAACTAGTTAATTTTCATTACTAATTTATATCCATGTTATAATCTTGATACAGGTGGCAATTCTGGCAAAAGTAAATTTAACCCTGCTTGTAAATGGGATATGATACCTCACTGGAAATATTCAATTGAATATTCATTTACCCGTAACTATCTGTGGTTATAAAATGACATTTCATTTTTTTACGGCAAATGTAAAACCTTGAAAAATAGGGACACCCTGAGATGAAATAGTTAGGGTTACGAAAGACAACACTAAAATAGACTTTCAAATAAGCATAGCCTTCTGCAAAGTAGGGATGACTATTCTGATGAATCGCCCATCACACTCAAGATACTCATGGAACTGACCAAGATATTAATTTAGAAGATGTTGAAAGGGTAACATCAGAATTGACCACGAAATTATCCAAGTTAATCCTAGTATACTAAATGTCCTACAATTAACTTCTTTCTAGCTGTTTTTCACTAAAGCATATCCTCCTGAAATGCATTTTTTCATAATTTGATGTCATCATGAGACGAAAAATCCAGTACTTCAATTTCATGCTGTTGTTAATCACTCTTACTGTTTTTTTAAAAAAATTACCTCATCTCTGTTTCTTCAACATCTAGATCTTTGGTAATTTTATGTGTTCTTTTATACCAGTTTAAAGACCCCGTCTGTATTCACTCTTTTCATCTCTCCAGAGATATTCCACTTACTATAATCAAAATATTTCTCTTTGATTACCTAAAAGAAATAATTTCCTCAACTTTTTCATTTTATGGAATAGTTCTCCAGCTTGTGAATCATTTTTAATGCTCATTTCTTCCTTCTCTCCAGCCTTTGACATTTTTCTTTTTTTTTTTTTCCCAGATGCACTTCTTGCCTAACTTATCAGCTGAGAGCAGAGTTTTTGATGCATTTTGTCAAATGAATGAATCTCCCCAAGCATTTTCAGATGATTATTTATAAGTATTGCCATGTGAGCTGCAAATCAGCAAAGCATGCATGGGTAATTAATGCCCATTTCATATGAAAAAATGAAGAGTAAATATAATTAATTTGCTTTGCTTAAAAACCTTTAAAAATCAGGATATATATTTAATACTTTTTCATGCAGTTCGAATTTCTTTAAGCTTCTCATTTCTACATCCTAAGGAATATGTCATTCAATACCACACTACTGTGCATAAAGGGGTGATCAAATAATAAAACAGTGACCACTTTTTTTTTCACTTGTAGCAAAGGATTATTTCTCTGTAATCCTAAACTGGTAGAGGGAGATCCATTGATGTTTTTCACAGAATCTATTGATACTAAACATAGTTAACTTCAGAAACAGTCAACAACACCCTTATAAAATTAAGATAGTAGGTAAAAAATAGTTAGCAGAAAAAAAGATTTAAAAAAAGTGAATGAAAAGACAATACCATGATTCCCTTCAATTTTGAGAACAAATCTAAAAATTTTCACTGCTTGGAAGTTATTTTGAAAGACATTCCAAAAGCTGGGATGTCTGTAGAAGCATTCTAAGAAAACTATTTCCAGCAGAGCTACCCTACTCGTTTTATGCATATTAAGGATCACATTGAAACATTATAAATAGAACTGACTTCTGCCATCCTTGATGGGTTGTGGGATAGGAACTGTCTTTACTTTATCCTCATTTACTTCTTTTTGTGCTCCATCAGTACAAGAGACATCCTTAAAATGGAGAAACAAACTGATCAATTAGTCAGAGTGAGGAGCACTTGTGGAAAATGAGACAGCTAGAACTTTTATTTGTTTTCTCTCAGATCGAAAATCCGAAGTGATTTTCTGAAGCATTGCCAGCTTTTCTAACTTTGGAGAGAGCTGAGACAAAGCAGTTCTGAACACTTTGAAACCGGTAGATTCTGCAAGACGCTTGGGTATGTTGTGTCTTTTCTGCCTACCAGGTTGAGTAGGTATACCATATACTTGAAGTGCTTGTACTTTAAGCCTTTTTAACTTGACTTTAAGAAACTTATTTTTTGACTGTGGTAAAGAAATCACAGAGGTCTTGGAACTTTGTATAACTTCAGCTATGTCAGTAGAAGTCTGGATTGACTGCGGAATGCTGTATGTGGACTGCGAAGTAGAAAGATGATGGAAAGGGAACATAAGAACAAAGTATAAAAAATAGCTTCAAGATGGAGAGTGTTTCATAACCAAAAAGAATCCAAATGTTTTCAGTGATAGAAGCTATATTTTGTAGGAGTCTCTTCCTTTGGCTATTTCTCAGCTATTGGCAGTAGTTTACCAGAGATGTAATTTTGATTCTTATGGCCAGAATATGCAAATATATTAGGTTTGAACTTAATTAGAATAACTTATTAGAATAACTTAATAAAGTTCAAAAGTGAGTAATATTCAGAGTTTTCCCAAGGTGTAATAATGTCAATTTAATTTTTGTCACGGCTCAACATGCCTTCCTTTCCCTTGGTATCTGCAAAGGGATCAAGTACTGAGGAAATAAATAAACCATCATATACACTTACATATGCTCATTTACCATGCTTGTATTCTGTCTCATTAATAGAGTTATGTAAGAGAACCCATCAGCATCATTGTTTGGCTAAGGTATACTGTACTGTTGGATAGAAATGAGATATAAGGATGTTTAGCTTTGAAAAAAACTTACAGCATTGGACAAATATTTTCAAAATATTATAAATAGCAAGAAAAAGACTTCCACTAGATGCCCAGCTACACTTCAGTCTCTGAGTTCTGCAGCAATTCAGAAGCCACTCAACCTTTTGGAGTTTCGCTCATGAAATCTGCTAAGTTCTTTAAATTAATTACAGCCCTGTATTGATATGGTGGTTATCTCTTATTCCAAATGCTGCATTGCAGGATGCTAAACAAAATACAGAAATTATAAACTTAAATAAGGGCCATTTTAGCCTACAATGTAAGAAAGCTATGAGTATTCTATTCAGTCATTTGTAGACAAAATTATTGGCTAATACATGCAAATGTATTTCTACTTCTATAATATGCATTTAAATTCTATTTTTTTTAGCATATATAATTTCAATAATTACATTTTTTCTTCTGCTTTTATTTTTGGTAAATGTCTAATATATTAACTGAACTGTGGAATTCAGAAATGTTGACTCTGTGCCTGGAGCACTAAATAGAGCCAGTAATGAAAGAAACTACCCAATATTAAAGAGTGAATGGGTAAGGGAATGTTTGGAATGTTTATTTTTGTTTCCAACATCTTTCAAAGCAATAAATTATGAAAGGGATAAGTGCCCATCTGAAGAGTAAGATTTGTGAATACTCTACTTCAGATGATCTCCTAAAGGCCATCAATCCATTTTGGTCAGCATACAACAGAATGTATCCTAGCTTCAAAAAGAGCGCTCTCTACTTCACCTCTCCAACTCTAATTTCACACACTTTTCTAGAGAGTTATTTATTTTTTTAGCCTCTGAAACACCTGGTGTAAGAAGTTGTTAAAGAAAGTATCCTGGTTTTGATAGACCTTTCATTTATGAGTCATTTTATGCTCCAGCTGCTTTGTCATACTGAATCACATTTAGAATATCTTTGAAATGTTGCTTAAAAGCCATCTGAATGTTAATCAAAATGTGTACAATGAAGGTGTTTTCCTCACATAAAGGCAAACCTGCAAAAATGTGGTTATGCAAGATCTAGAAACTCTTTTGTCAGAACTGAAAATGGTATATTTTGCTCTTTCTGATATATTTAATAAAGTGCTTTTCAAAGAAGATGTAGCATTCTACTTGATGTGTGGAGACATATTAATATGCTAACTTTTTTATTCTGAAGTAGGTAGAAATCAGGTGTTAAAACCAGAGAAAGAATGAAAGAATCAGAATGAGACTTCTGTGCAATTAACTGGCAGAATGATGCTTCCATTTATTCTGAAGAGTTACTAGCTCCTCAAGTTGTTTTAAGTTAATGGATTTCTTTTCAAAGTAAACTTCTACTGAGTCAGAATAAGCATATCAGAATTCAGCTCTGAATATTTTGATCATTTTTTAAATGGAAGAGCATTCACTGTTGCAGGGTTATATTGAGTCATACACTGGAATAAAATGTCAGATCTGTACATGTGTATTTATAGACATTTTTATCCAGGTTGACAGTATTTTTCATGTATCCTGTCTCCTTGTAAATTCTTTCTGGTACTATTAATGTAAGTGCCTGGTATTTATTTTTGCCTCTTGCCATATCCAGTGTCATATGTCTACACTTCATATTCTGAACAAAGAAAGAGTGGAAAATAAAGAATTTAAGTCAAACCCAAAACAACAGACACAGAGAAGCAAAGCCAAGAGAGAATCCCTGATTGTTTCTTACCATCAAGTAACAAATTATCACTTTCTTTTTCCCCGCTCATTAGCTAGGCTAAATGGCAGTACTTTGTTGGAAATGGGTAAGTAAGAATTTAGTCTCACTTTTCCGTGAAGATGAAAAGTAAAACCACTTTGCCGTGACCCAGTAGCTGCATCAGACTGAATAAAGAATGAGCTAAATAATGCAAGCCACCTAAACTGGGATTTTTTATTAACCACATTTAAATATTCTTTGATCTTGCTCTCTGACTCCTGCTCTCAGTACCCTGTGAGAGACTGGCTGGGAGCAAAGCTAAAGATATCTCCCTGAACAAATAGATTGTCGTCGGTGGTCATGGTACATATTAGCAAACATTCTACTAATGTGAAAGCTCGCACATCCTTTAATCTCCAAACTGCTATTGGTTATGTGAAGAGCATAGTGAACTGTAGCACTTACAGTATAAGTTCTGGATAGAAGAAAACAAAGATGCAAATTTTTGGATTTTCCTTAGGCTGACTAGTCATGAAATACTCTTTACCAGAGTGGTTTAATATTTTCCTTGTTTTCTTGTTAGTATGTGTTGACAATAGCTTGATTTCTCACCTGTTTCTTAGTGGTCGTAACTTTGGTTCTTACTATCGGAAGTAGATCTGCTCAACAAAGCCAGGTGTAAGGTCTTGCATCTGGGAAAACATAATCCAGGAGTGCCGCACAGGCTGGGATCTGCCCGGCTGGGAAGCAGCTCTGTGGAAAGGGACCTGGGATTCCAGCAGTGACCAGGTGGACAGCAAGATCAGTATGAGTGAACAGTGTGCTGCTACAGCAGAGAAAGCCAACATGATGCTAGGTTTTGCCATCCCCAGCAGGGTCTCAGCATTCTACCTACTCAGCATTTGCCAGGCCCATATAGAATTCTTGTTTCAGTTTTGGTCCCTGCTAAGCCAAAAATATGTGGACATGCTGGAGAGGATACAAATAAGAGCCACAAAGATGATGAAAGGGCTGAGAAACCTGCCAGGTGAGGAAAGGCTAAGAGAACTGGGTTTGTTCGGTCTTGAGAAAAGAAGGCTTAGGGGAGCCTTTATCACCATGTTCCAGTATTTAAAGGGTGGCTACAAAGTAGTCGCATAGAAAAGACGAGGGGTAATGGGAACAAGTTACACCTGAGAAGGTTCTGGTCGGATGGGAGAGTAAATTTTTTCACATTACAAATATTCAGCCATTGGAGTAATCTCCCAAGGAAGTGGTGGATTCCCAAACATTGGATACCTTTAAAGTTCAGCTGGACAGGGTGCTGGGCTGTCTTTTCTAGACCACACTTTTGCCAAGGATGTTTGGATGAGATGGTCCTTGAGGTCCTTTCCAACCTGGTATGGTATGATTGTAAGATTCTATAAGGACAATGACTTATATGAAATGTTAAAAGAAATAAAGTTGTTATGGTTTAAAATGTTATATCCTCTCATGGATAACTAGTTAGTAAAAAAATAAGAAAGAGGGATGAGAAAAAAAAAATTGCCCCCAAAATAATTTTTTTCTCGTCCTATTCAATCTGTTCATGAATTGTATGGAAAAGGAAGTAAGTAGTAAAATGATAAAAATATAAAAATTAGGAATTATATAGATTTTTTCAGGAAATATTTACTTTTTACAAGCTGTAAATTGTCTCTGAGACATCTACCATATTGAGGGGCTGGAAGATAAAATGTCAGATGAACTTCAGTGTCAATAACTACAAAAAATGAATATGTGGGTAAAAAAAATTTATTACATACACAAAGCTGAGATGTGAATTAGCTATTACCATTCAGGAAAGAGCTCTTGCTGCCATAGAATCATAGAATCATAGAATCATAGAATCAGACGGGTTGGAAAGGACCTCGGAGATCATCAAGTCCAACCCTTGATCCAACCCCACTGTGGTTACTAGACTATGGCATTAAGTGCCACGTCCAGCCTCGTCTTGAAAACCTCCAGGGATGGAGAATCCACCACTTCCCTGGGCAGCCCATTCCAATGGCTGATTACTCTCTCTGTAAAGAATTTCTTTCTGATATCTAACCTAAACCTCCCCTGGCACAGCTTAAGGCCATGCCCTCTTGTCTTACTGCTGGTTGCCTGGGAGAAGAGACCAACCCCCACCTGGCTACAACCTCCTTTCAGATAGTTGTAGAGAGCGATGAGGTCTCCCCTGAGCCTTCTCTTCTCCAGGCTAAACAACCCCAGCTCCTTCAGCCTCTCCTCATAGGACTTGTGCTCAAGTCCCTTCACCAGCCTCGTTGCTCTCCTCTGGACCTGCTCCAGCACCTCAATATCCCTCCTGAACTGAGGGGCCCAGAACTGGACACAGCACTCCAGGTGTGGCCTCACCAGCGCCGAGTACAGGGGCAGAATCACCTCCCTGTTCCTGCTGGCCACACTGTTCCTGATCCAGGCCAGGATGCCATTGGCCTTCTTGGCCACCTGGGCACACTGCTGGCTCATGTTCAGCTTCCTGTCAATCAGCACCCCCAGATCCCTTTCTGCCTGGCTGCTCTCCAGCCACTCTGTCCCCAGCCTGTAGCGCTGCAGGGGGTTGTTGTGGCCAAAGTGCAGGACCCGGCACTTGGCCTTGTTGAACCTCATCCCGTTGGAATCAGCCCAGCTCTCCAGTCTGTCCAGGTCCCTCTGCAGAGCCCTCCTGCCTTCCAGCAGATCAACACTCCCCCCCAGCTTGGTGTCATCTGCAAATTTACTAATGGTGCACTCTATCACTTCATCTAAATCATCAATAAATATATTAGACAGAACTGGGCCCAACACTGATCCCTGTTAGCTCTGTGCTCACTGGTACTCAGTAAGGCATGCTAAGAATTATTATAAAAAGATTAAAAAATTCCAGAGAAAACAGCATTCTATCAGTGCATAATCCTATGATGAGTATGCATCTACAACTGTCTGTGAAGGTTTATTCAGGTCTCCACTTTCTCAGCTTCAAAATACATGAAAGTTGAAAAGATGTTTTGGTAAGAGTGATAGGAGATATGGAAAACTTTTTAATGACAAGCAATTAAACAGGCAGGGAACATATGGTCAGGAAAACAGAAGACTTAACAGACTTGTGATGAAGACTTGTGAAATAATGAATGGTATGAAAGCAAAGAATAGCACAAGAACTGTGGGCAATTATTACTTCATCAAATGAAATTAGCTGACAGGTTTTGAAGAAAGATCAGGAATTACTTTTCTATATAATAAATAATTAATTACACTGTGGAAGTAATTAATACACACTGTGAATACCAAAACCTTCAAGGGAGTTCAAAAAGAGTATAGGACAAATTAGTGCAAGAGAGTTACTACACACAAAGAGACAGAGATACCTTCATCTCAGGAAATCTCTTCCTCTTTGCAGAAACTGACATTGTTAACAGAGGTGATATATCAGCTAAAAAGAAATCCCCCACGATCTATATTTATCCCAATTTTTTTTTATTATTTTTATTTTTTTGTTGTTGTTTTTTTTTGTTTGTTTTGGTTTTTTTTCCACAGGTATCTGCTCTGTTACCACTGTGAGACAAAGGAGTAGGTTACAATGATATTTGGCTTAATCAGTACATATGTCCCCTTATTTCATGGTCTTATATGTCCTCTCAATTCTTTCTGACACTGCCTAACTGAAAAATTTGTCTCCTAGTGACTCAATATCTTTGGAGTGGAGTCATTCTGTTCACAAATTAAATGTCTACCTCTAAGGCAATAAAGGCTTCTTGAGGCTTACAGAGTTTGCAGGAAGATATTAATGGATCTCTTCTCGGCCTAGGAGAGAGCATTTCTTTTTTATTTCCTCTACTTCCACTTCTCAGTATTCTGACATGATTTTGCAATAGTTTGGGATAAATCTTCTCTATACCTCTGTTTATTTTGAGCTCCAAAATTTTCCATGATAGTCTCTTGCTTTCTCTATATTATGGATAAATTCATTATTTTAATATTTCAGAAGTACATTATATGACCTTTAATGATGGCCATCTCTTCTCCTCTTACAGGCTGACTACGTTGAACTTAATATTAATTTATTTTAGAGGGACAGAGGAATGAGAAAGACCTTTTGGGTCCTGGAGTCTAATCCCCTACAATCTCAGCAAAATGAGGTCTTTCATGCCAGTTGGAATCACAAATTAAATGCTGGTGGCATTGCTTAGAGCACATGTGTGCACGCACACACACACACACACACACACACACTCACATACACATACACACACACACACTCTCTCCCCCCTACCCAATGTCTTCAGGTCAGATTCACATCACCTGAGTTAGCACAGCAGTCATCTCAGGTTTATGACAGAGTCAGCAGAGAGTGATAAACAACTCCAGAGTTTAACTGAATCCACCAAAGATATGGACTCTTTGGAAATACCTATCTCATTCCACTGATACCTGATGGTACATTGTCAGTGATGAAGTTCTATAATAATCATTGAATCATAGAATCAGCCGGGCTGGAAAGGTCCTCAGAAATCATCAAGTCCAACCCTTGATCCACTACCACCACAGTTACAAGTCCATGGCATTAAGTGCCACATCCAGTCTCATCTTAAAAACCTCCAGGGATGGAGAATCCACCACTTCCCTGGGCAGCCCATTCCAATGGCTGATTACTCTCTCTGTAAAGAATTTCTTTCTGATATCTAACCTAAACCACCCCTGGCACAGCTTAAGGCCGTGCCCTCTTGTCTTCCTGCTGGTTGCCTGGGAGAAGAGACCAACCCCACCTGGCTACAACCTCCTCTCAGGTAGTTGTAGAGAGCGATGAGGTCTCCCCTGAGTCTCCTCTTCTCCAGGCTAAACAATCCCAGCTCCCTCAGCTGCTCCTCACAGGACTTGTGTTCAAGTCCCTTCACCAGCCTCGTTGCTCTTCTCTGCACCTGCTCCAGCACCTCAATACCCTTCCTGAACTGAGGGGCCCAGAACTGAACACAGCACTCCAGGTGTGGCCTCACCAGTGCTGAGTATAGGTAATTTCCTTAACTGTCAGAGATCTAAGTGCTCTAACAGGCCTTAATGGCTCTGACCAGTCTCACTCCTTGCTCACGGGCTCAGGATCCTACTTCAGCTCAGATCTATGACCATAGTTCTTGGCTGAGTTATGTTGTCAGTGTGCCTGTTTTATATCCTGTGTCCTATCACCCTAACTTACTGATTGATCTTACTGGTCTTACCTTACGGGTGATTTTGCATCCAGTCCTATCTCTGCTACTGTCTCGTGGACAGACCACAGAATGTTACAGGTAGCTTTGTCTCTAGTCCCACATCTTGCTCTGTATCCAGCTGTTCCAGATTAGTCACCCTGAGTGGACCCTAGACATGACTGCTTATATTGACTGTGTATGGCCCTGGTCACTGCCCCAAGGGCTGTCCTGCCCAGATCCTTCACTTTCTGCATCTATTACTGAGGGAACCATGCAGCCTGTGGTGGGGAAACCTGGAAACCCTGGGCTCTCAGCTAATCCTCCCTTGGAGACCAGCTCTGCTCCTGCTGCTCCCTTAAACTTAAGTTCAGTAAGATGAGAATGAACCTTGCCAAAAGCCTTGATATATAAATATATATCTATATCTATATATGTAAGAATTTGAAGTTCAGTGCTTCTAATGTTCCACAGAGTCTCAATACTCTCTACTCTGGATTTCAGGTGAACAGACTTCTTCGTCCTGTTCAGGGTTTTGCTTGAAAGAATCACTCTTACTCCATGAGACTTGTTTATTTAACAATAGCATTTACCCAGAGTATTTAGATTTAATCCTTGTTTTCATATGTTCACTCTCTAGAATGGAGTGAATTTCTTTTATGCTTTTATTATTTAGATTATGAACATTCAGGTCTAAAAATGTGTATGGAGAAGAGTAAAGTAGATCTTGATACAGCTTTTCAGATTTTACCACAAACTACAGCCATAAGACAGTAGGAAGCCTTAGTTTATAAAACTTGTTTAGAAAATGGTAATAAACTGAACAAAGGTGATAGAGACTTGATCAATAGGGGTTAGAGGAAACTAATCTGCTTTGAGCACTAGAAGAAAAGGGGAATTAAGAAATCTGTAAAGAAAGTGTTGCCTTAAGCCC
>VXAY01004845.1:29752-82040 GCA_013399855.1 Oxyruncus cristatus
ATAAGTGCATAGAGACTGAGGATGAAAAAATAAAAAGGGGAAAAAAAAAAAAAAAAAGAAAAACACCTTTTATCACCATCATTCAGACTTATTTCTTCATTCATTCTTTATTTTCAGTACTTACTATAAATAGTCACCAACCATTGTGCTGTCTTAATGCTACATTATCTTTTCTTCAGTTGCTGAAACAGGATAGGATAATAATCAGGACTTTTATGCATTTAGGAATTGAAAACAGAAGAATAATTGACATATAGATCACTTGCATATTTTGCACCCTTCTTTGCTGCACCATGCTATCCAAATCACTAACATTGTTACCTGAGTGACTAAGCTTCAAATGAAATTTATGTTCCCTTCCTAACAAACAGAAAATGCACTTGCATTATTATGCCATGTGAATTTTTATATTTGTCACAGAATGAATATGTGGATCACAGGGACCAGACAAAAAGACACATTTTCCCTCCAAATGGAAAACGATGGTTTTGAATAAACAAAATAGATTTTTATTAACAATTTTTACTGTTCTTGTATTTGAAAATGTTTATACAAATTTTCACTTCATGCCATAGAAATAGACAGCATGTAACTTTGTGTATGGCTTTCCCCAAGAAGTCTTGCCATGCCAAAACCAAACAGTCTTGAAACTTAACATTTACATGTACCATGTTTTCATATATAAATGTCTTGCCATTTGTACTTAAGTTATTCAGACAGCTACTGGCCACAGTTAGTCAGCCTCCTCCAGAAGGCTGTTTACAAGAAAAGGTAGAAAGTTTTTTTACTTTGTAGTGCAAAGAGAGCAAGAACAAGCTGCAAACCCAAACAGATTCATATTTTTGAATTTACATATACAGGTGCTTACATTTTTTATGTTACTGCACCTAATAAAATATAAGCATTCAATGTGCAACTGAGCCCAAGACTTCTCTTTTTCAATGTAGGCACCTAACAGTGAAGCAGGCTTTCCTATGTACGGAGTATACACCCTAGCAAACAGTAGAATTGCTAAGCAATGAGCTGCCACTACCATCAAAAATTCATTTTTAAGATAATTTTGCCAAACTACAACTTCAGCAGAGAGGCAAATAATTTTTTTGAAATCTTATTTTCTTATTGGGTCAAAAATTTAAGTCATACAATCACTTCAAGAAAGAAAGAATAATTCATTTCCCAAACACTTTAAATATGTAACTCTGATGCTTTTGAGAAGAGCGTAAATGGTATAATTATGTGTTTATGGCTTTTTGAAGCTATACACTGGCTGTTAAGAAACAGAGAAATCCACTTCTGTCCTTTCATTCAGGTTCTGACCTTCCATTAAAAAAATGTGTTTAAAATTTATGATTGTGAAGGAGACCTCAGCACATCACTGATGAGGCTTCTGCTTAAACTTGCAGGGAGGCATAAAACATAGTTATGAAAAACTAGCTATGAAATGTGTGAAATTTTCTATTTGCTTCAGCCAAAAGAATTCATACATATTTCCACTGATGATAATTGAAATGTCAACACTGTTAATTTCATTTGAGAAAAGTCAGAGAAGGTGCCTTTCACACAGTTCTGAGGTTTGGTCTTGTTTGTCTACTGCAAACAGATTTCAGTTTAGACATACTTGTGTATATTTTCATCAATGAGCATACTGAAGTTCATCAATCAACCATCTTGACAGAGAAATGTGACAGAGATATTTAAATATTTAACACAGTTGCCCTTTTTCTTTTTTTTTTCTTAATGTTTGAATGAAGGCTTCCTGATGTGTTGATTCATATGTGTCGCATGTTCCATTTCATGTATTGTAAATTGTCTTTCTCATTAATTATTGAAACCCAGTGATTACACCCTAGTTTACATGCTCATGACCTAATTTGATAATATAGTAAGTTTTGTAAATTATAGGTCTACAAAATGTTTTGCCAAATTACAACAGTGTTATGGATTACCAATTTGCCAAAAAATTTGGAAACACACGAATTTGTGTGGTTCCACATCATCTCTTTCCCTGGTATTAATTTTATTGACAGTTGCCCTTCAAATTGCTGTAAAGCAACTACTTTATTTTTTTTAATCTTTGCTTGAAATACATCTAAGTACCAATTTCAATAACTTTGTTTCTAGTTTCCTCCAAACTATTAGGCAGAAGAGATTTTCGATATTTTTAAGCTATGCAAAGCAAAGTAGGCTAACATTTTAATAATTTCTTCTTAAGAGAAGCAAGAAACGAGGCAAGCACAGACAAGATTTTTCAGACATACCTTTCGTGACCCTGGCATTCTCAAACAAGTGAAGTCTTCTACGCCACTGGTTGTTATCCAGAAACAAACATATCCCCTCCCTTGCTAATAATTTTCACACAGCTTCTATTTATAAAGTCTCCAAACTTCACTTGCAAAATCCTGATTATTTGTGCTTGTATTTTTCAAGCACAAATTGTATTTTTCAAGCACAAAATACAATACAAAAATATTGTTCAAGTAGCTTTTGAATAAATCTTGTCAGAGGTGTACATATAATACACTTAGTGGATTCTTTTAGCAATTGTAAAATGAAATGGAAAGTATAAAGAGCCAGGATTGAATTTGCTAATATATGATATGACTTGCTAGAATTTCAGCTTAGATTTTTTATTTGCTTAGTTTCTTCAATGGACTGCTATACATCAAGCACAGAAACACGAATCACCTTAAATTTGGATTAATTCAAAATCTTCACTGCATTTTCAAAATGCCACACACTATTTAATTTTTATCTTAGTTCCCATCCTTGCCCAGCTATTTCTTTCCTTGCAACTGTCCTTCCAAATATTGCATGTATATATATATATATATATATATATATATATATATATATATAAAGACAGAATAAAGAACTTCTGAAGAAAAAAAATACATATAATAATTCTGAAAAACAAAATGAGATAATATATTGATATTTATATGTGGATTTTTGGCTTTCTTCTTTCTTTATTTTATTTTTGAGGAAGGAATGTCAACAGTATAAAATAAATGAGTCCTATTATGTCAAGTTATCTGTTTTGCAAAGATGTTAGCATCAAAGGTGAAATGTCTGTGTATAAAACCAGATCCATTGGTACCACTGTTACTTTCCATAGGAGAAGTCAGTTGCTCAAAATATATATACTGAATAACAACTTTCAGTAATTAACCTCCACCATCAACAGTATCATTTAGCATATGCTTCACTTTAAACATTTGAAATAAGGCTAGTCATATAACAAAAGCTAAAGCTCATGCCAAGAAATTTTATGGAGTGGGGCCATAAAGAAGCCTTACAGAAATGGTAGAAAAAGTAGTTTAAAGAATCACTTGTATTTGAAAGATAGATTGCTAAATAGTCAAGACTGACAGATAAATTACCTGCTACTATGCACTAGCACAAATGCACGTATAGAAGATTGCCTTACTCTTCTTGCCAGCTCCCTCTACTCCTCTGTTCTCAAGGTAGCCTTTGTTTTCTGCTGGTCTTTCCCATCAGTCTTTGACCATTGTCAGAGCTTCCAAAGCTTAATGAAAATTGTCCCTGCACTGCTTAAGACATCACACTGCTGTCACCGCATGTCACTGGCTTCAGCAGTGTATCCTAGTTTCTTTAAATGCAGAATAGAGAAGCTAAGAGAAGGTAGCAGAAGTGAACCTGAACTAAGCTGATCTAAGCTAGCCTTTGCTCTCTTACTCGCTTCCTTCACAAGTTCTGTTTTTACTGTTTTTCAGTGTCTTATGCACACTTTCCAATTAGTCGTTTGATTTTCATGTGCCATAGCTGTGCTTCCAGTTGAGCAACCAGTCTTTGGGTCTTATAATCTTTGGAATGATGAAAGCTGTGAGTATATGTAAAGGTGCTGACAAACACACACACGTAACAGGGAAAAGCTCCTGGAAAATTCTGCATTGGAGGTAGACTATTGACATCCCTGATGGAAATGGCATAAACTCTAAGGTGTTTGAAATACTACATTTTTCCAAACACCATGTGAACAGTAACAGAAAGCACACTAAAATATTAAAGACATTGATACAGCATATGTAGAGTTACTGAGAAAGGACCATATCTGAAAGCAGGTCATTCACTCCTTTTAATAAAGAAAGTGACAAAAAGTTTTGAACTATACATGAATGATGGCATGTATTTATGTGACTAATGTGTTCACAGGATAGTGAAAGTTTTAGAAGTGAATAATTTACAATCAGGTGAACAAACTTCTGAATGCGACTGACCTTTGGGAAACAAAGACTGTTCTCTTTGGAGGTGAGTATAGCTGAAATATATTTGTAGAGGATGGGAAGAAAGAAGCTGGCTGTCACAGGTTGTTTGAATCATAATAAAATGCATTAAAGTGTCATTTTGGAAGCTTTTCCTCCTTTTACTGAGTCAATTCCAGAACAAAAAGTATAGTCATTAAAAAGAGAAATGTAAAAATATTGCAAGGTCCATATTTAGTTTCAAATGTAAAAAACACCTTTAAATGTGTGTCAGAAAAGTCAGGAAAGGTTTATGATTAGTATGACTAAATGACAAGACTGGTAAGAATGTGCAATTTTGTGTCCATTATTTCTCATAATGAATCACATTTTTGTAAGTATCTGAAAATTAATCTTGTTTTCTTGCAGTAAGACAAATGAAACATTACATCTGATCAGATCCTTATGACTAAGCAAACAGTGTCAATGGAACCACAACTGAACATTAAGAATTCCTTTATTCATAATAATCACTAATGAAAGTAATGTATTCGATTGCACCAGTCAATAAGTAGTAAAGCACATAAAATCCATATCTATTAGTCTTTAATATGTATTAACTAGACAGAACAGTGTCAAAGCGTTAGCTTACAGGATATAAAATGCACCACTCAAAAAAGCCAAATGAGCAAGCGCAATTTAATATTGCTCTCATCCCTCTAAAGTCTGCATTTTAGTTTGCTTTCAGACTTTCAATGCCAAGGGCACAAGTGACATTATACTCATTACAGAGTCATAGTCTTGGGTTGGATAGGACCTTAAAGATCATCTAGTTCCAAACCACCTCCCGTGGGCAGGGAAACATGCCATAGCATCACAAACCCAGCCTTGAACACTTCCAGAGATGAGAATCCACAAGTTCTCCAGGCAACCCATTCCAGTGCCTCACAAACGTCACAGTAAATAACTTCCTCCTAAGATGTAATCTAAATCTCTCCTATTTTAGTTTAAAATCATTCCACCCTGTTCTAATACTATCTGCCCATGTAAAAAGTCACTCCCCTTCTTTCTTATAATCTCTCTTTGAGTACTGAAAGGCCATAATGAGGTCTCACAGAAGCCTTCTCTTCTCCAGCCTGAACAACACCAGCTCTCTCAGCCTGTCTTCACACCAGAGGTGCACCAGCCTCCTCCATCTTTGTGGCCTCCTCCAGACTTGCTCCAACAGGACCGTGTCTTTCTTGTGCTGAGGATCCTAGACCTGGATGGAGTACTTCGAGTGGGGTCTCACAAGGCAAAATAGATGGGGAGAATCCCTTCCCTCACCCTGCTGCCCGCACAGGACACACCTGGCTTTCTGGGCTGCAAGCCCACATTGCCAGCTCATGTCCAGCCTCTCACCCACCAGCACCTTCAAGTTCTTCTCAGCAAGGCTGTTCTCATCCCCCAGCTTGGATCAATACCAGGGGTTGCCCCAATTCAGATGTAACACCTCTCATTTCGTCTTGCTAAACCTTGTGAGACTTCCACTGGTCCACACCTCAAGTTCATCCAGGTTCATCTGGATGGCATTCAGGACCAGCTGTACAGCATTGAATGGTTAGCAGTGAATTATGAAACACTCTGTCAGTGTTTGGAAAGAGAAGAAGCTGACAACTCAGGGTATTTATTGTTCCCTTTTCTCCCCAGGTTGGAGGACACAGTATCCCTTGGTAGAGTGTGGGGGGATGTCACCTCCTCCAGCAGACAGGTATCATGCAGAGTTGGGTGCTTTCTTCAGGGACTCCAGGAAGATGCGCTCACCTTCCAAGAAATCAAGCTCCTGAGAAGAGAGGGATGGATGGGATGACTATGAGAGAGTGACAGGGGCACATTCCAGGGTGATGCTCATGACAGAGGGAAGGATCCCTAACCCTCCTTCATGCAGGGAGCCATGAGCTGGCACTCATCTGTGGTACCCCTTGGGGTGCATGGGAAGGCCTCCCTATAGTCTATAACTATGAGTGGGACCCACCAATGAAGCCTCCAGGAGCATCCCTGCTTGGGCAAGGGCACATCTCAGAAGCAGGAGCTGACAGGAGAGAGTGGGGGCTGAGCCAGAGTCTGGCGGACATGACACCCATGCAGGGATGGGGTGGGAGGACAACCCTGGTGAGCTAAGGATGCTATCCATGAACATGAGACAAGCTGTGAGGAGACACCTGTCCTTGCTTTCGCTATTGCTCCTTACTGTCCCCAGTTTCTGCAACCCAGCAGCTCAGTAGTGACTTTAGAAAACACCCCATCCTGTGTATATCAGGCTCAAATCACATTTTACCCAGCCCTGCTCCCACTCCCAAGACCATTCCAGCCCCCGTATCCCACTGCCTCACCATCTGGGCCCTGTGTCTCAGCATCTGCAGTGTGGCACAGAGTGCAGTGGAGCTGTCTATGTTGTCCCTGCAACACCACAGGCCATGCTGAGGGTGTGTCCTGCCTGCAAAAGACACCTGACTGGATGATGCATTGCTGTTGGAGGTTTCACAGATGGGGAAAACACAGCAAAACTTTTTTTTTTTTTGCTGACCGCGTGTACCTGCAGCAGCATTTTCCCCAAATTCCCAGTGCAAAAGGGCTTTAATCCACCAACCCCCCAGAGCACTGCCCTGGCTCAGGGAGTTTAGCTGAGCTCCTGCAGAGGACAAGGAAGCAAACTCACTCACAGGTGAGCTTTAGACATTAAAACTGTCCCCAGGAACATCCTAAGCCTCCTGACAAATGGAGTACAAATGCAGCTGCTCTTCACACAACCCCTTCTATCAGCATCATGAAGTCTTACACCGTGTGCTGGAGAGGTTTTCCATAGGGGCACAGAGGTTCTGGGCTGTGTTGCACAGTTGTTCAAGCTGTCTCCTCTGCTGAGTTGTGCTTAGCCAATCCTGCCCCATTCCCACGAGAAGGAGAAGCTGTTGGCAGATGTGCAGGCCCTTGGCAGAGTGGCCATAGGCCAGGCAGGGGAGGGGGGATTTGCCTGGTGCAGAAGCTCTTGATGCTGCCTCAGCTGCTCCAACTGTCTCTGTGTGGCCTGGAGTCTGTCCTGGTGTAAGGACTCTATTCGGCGTGCCTCCCGCAGGGCTCGCTTCCCTACTCTATACTTCTGGGATGAGCGCTGCAAAGCAGAGTGGAAGATGGAGACAGGGCTCCTCACTGCCCAGGGGCAGGGCTTCTTTGCACATCCCCTTGTTCCCAGCTCAGGATCAGGATACAGGACTTTGAGAGTGTGAAGCCCCAGATTTGCTCCCAGCCTCTGTACAGCTGTGAATCGCAATGCAGATGCTACACTTACTTCAATCATGCTTTTAATCTCCTTCTTCTGCTTCTCGATGTGCTGTGTAGCACTGTTCACTTTCTCCTTCTCTAGCTGCAGCTCATGCCAGGATTCATCTAGCTGCTCCCTGTCCCTCTCCAGCTGCTCCTCCTTGGCTCTCAGCCTGTGGCCCTGGAAACTCAGCTCTGCTTGCTCCTAGGATGGACACGAGGGAAACAGTTGCATTACCTGCCCTGTTCTGGACACTGTCTCATGTCTTCCCAAGTAGGTGAGGAAGTACAGCCCTTGCTGATCTTCTTCTGCAGGCCAGTTTGGGGTGCAGAGCAACACCACTAGGTACTCAAGCAGTGCCCTCATTCACCTGCCCTTGGGGGTCAAGACTTGCAGAGCTCTGGTTGTACAGACATTCTTTCCCCAGAAAGGACAGAGCCCCTCACCACATTGCACACCCTAAGGTGTGCTCAAGGCATAGCAGTTTGTTAGCAGGGGAAAGACTTGGCCTGAATGGTTATTTTCCACCCCACTAGCGCTTAAAAAGGCAGCTCTGCTGCACCGTTTGTGCCATATATCCACCCTTGGCAGCCCCAGGCAGGAGTAGAACGTGGCTGGACATGTGCCCATAGTGCAGGGAGGTTTTGCCTAAGCCACCTTGGAGGCTTCCTCTCAGAAGACTTGAAATAGAGGTCTGCTGCTTCTGATCATCTGAACTCCTCACAGGCGCAGGAGAGAGACAGAGAGAAGTGATGCTTCAGTCAGTATCTAAGACACAGTGGTGGAGGCTGTTCCTCAACAGCTGGATTCTCACTAGACTGAATGATGTCTCTGACTTTACATCTGGAGGCACCACTGAATGTCTTCCCTGTGGGTTGGACCCATCCCTGGAGCCTGCCAGGTGGTGTTGGAGACCATGGGAAGGGGTTCCACTGTGGTACCTTGGCCAATCTCATCCTGGTGCGGTCTATCTGACGGGTTTGCTCCATCTTCTGCTCCTGCCACTCCTCTCTCAGCTTCTCTTGGGTATGGAATTCTGCCCGCTCAGCCTCCAGCTTCCCTCGCTCCTCTGAACACTTCTGCAGCATCAACTTCTGCTCCTCCAGCAAAGTGTTCTGGGGAGTGTGACAAGAGAGGCAGAGAAGGAGCCCTAAGTCCCATCTGCCAGGGGATTTTTCACATTTTACACACTGTTCCCATTAAACCCCACACAACATTGGAAGACTGGTTTCAGCCCATGGCCAGAACTCTGCAAGGAGAGCTCTGGCTTCTGCTCCTCAAGAACCAGCATGAGTCATGCAGGTACCCAACAGCCTCTGGCATCTGCACGCTAGAAAATTTTTTGGATTGCAATTCCCCAAGTGAGCAGGTGTGGAATGAAGAAAACAGGTAAGGTGAAGGAGGCTGCAGCCCAGCACCCAGCTCTTTCTGTTATCACATACTGCAGTGCAGTGCTGCACAGACTGACAGCACATGTGAAAAGCACCTGGCCATGTCCACCTAACCTCACCTTCACTTTCTCCAGCTCTTCTCGCTCCATGGAGAGCTGCTGCCTCATGAATTGTCGCTGCTTCTCCAGTGTACACTGCAGTGATTTTGCTTTGGCTTCCTCCAACATTGCCCTGCTGCACTCCTGGGTTCAGACATGGAGTAGAGACAGATACCATTCCCAGACTCCAGTGGGTGAGGCACACGACCCATATCCACACAGGAAGGCTCATGTGGGCAGAGGACACAGACTGGGCTCACCTGCTCCAGCAGCTGAGTCTGCTCACTCAGCCTGGCCTCCAGTTTTGTAATCACCTCCTGGAATTGGCTCCGCTCCTTTGCCATGTCCCTCTGCTGCTGCAACAGCCTGTCCTGGAGCTCTGGGTAAGAGGCAGCAGCAGGGCTGTGAGCAGCATGAGCTGGGATACCCCCATTCCATCCACACCATATTCACAGATAAATTGCACCTACTCATGCACCTGCTGCACATCCCCAGGACTCTCTTTTGTCAAGGGAAGACCCTGAGATATTGGGTGGCCAAGGCAAGCAAGGCTTTGCCAGCCTCAGCTGGACTGACTTTTTCCAATAAATTCATTAGCAGAGGTGAGGGTCTACAGGTGTATGTTCCATAGGAATGAATCCCACTTTGATCACACATACCCTTGAGCTGCTTGTCCTGCTCCTGGGACAGGGAATGTTGCTGAGCTGGGGCCATGTCCTGCCTCTGCAGAGGGAGCTGAGCTGCTGGCTGCTCCTCCTGCTGTAGCCTCTCTCCCTGCTGCCCATCGTTCTTCTCCACCACCTTCGTATGGCTCCTGCCCAAGAGGTCACAGCAAGAACAGAGTGTTGCTTTCTTGGCCATACTCGGCATGCTGGGGATGCGCTGACAGTGGGACTGGCCCCTCCTCCTTGTCACCCATAGCAGTGTTGATGAGAAGGAGCTACACCTTGGCCTCCTGTGGGGCTGCTCTCTGCCACCACCAGGTCCACACTGATGTGGCTCTGCCCCCACCATGGATGGACTGGGAAAGCACCCCAGCATTCCCACCTCAGGGGAGATGGACAGGGTTGTAGGTAAGGACCTGACAGAGGAGGGGAAAACAGGCCAGAGCCTGCTACCTGTGGGCACATGAAATGAGATCCAAGTCCTCCTCGTGCCGCTGCTGGAGAAACTCCAGTAACTGCCTGAGCTGTGCCTGCTCCATCTCCAGTGTCCGGACCTGCTGGGCACCCAGAGAGAAGGTTCTTCTGTGACCTCAGGGACAGAGCTCTCACAGCAGCACTTTGGGGCTATAGGCATCTCTGAACAGCAACATTTCTTCTATTTGCCCTGTCACCCTGATGCTGCTTGGAGCAGACAAGGCCCTTTCTCCTCCCTCTGTGTCAGCTGTGGTCCCCCCGCCCCAGCAGGCAATGAGGCTCACCTGGCCCTCCAGCTGTGACACATGAGCTTGGATGTGGAGCAGTGCTAACAAGCAGCTTGATGCAGACTGGAGATGTGATTCAGCTGCATTAACCTGATGGGACACGGGGATCTGACAGGGAGGTAAAGCACCAGATAGAACATCTTCTCCTCACCCTGGAACAGCAACCCATCCTTAGCCCACTGCAGCCCTTCCTCTATCCTTCTCCTGCCCAGCCCCACTGCTGGTGGGCTCTTTCTCCCCAGGAGCAGACCCTACCCCAGACACAAGGATACTGGGCTTTGTTCTCAGGGACAGATTCAAGGAGAAGAGTGTGATTCCTCTGGGAGACAGTGTGTATCCTGCTACCTGGGCAGGGTGAGGAGACCTATCTAGCTGAGAAATGGAGGATTCCAAGACCAAGCAAGAGCTGTCTCTGCTGTCAACGCTCTAATTCCCCTTCAGTTGTCTAGAAACAACTTCACAGCTCATCTGTGATCCCCACTGCTGACTTGAATGGGGTGAGACTAGGGACAGTATTGGCCTGCCTCCCAGCCCTTGGGACACTCAGGCTCTCTCCTGAAATTTGGGCTCACCTCTAGAAATTCAATGTCCTCCTCGAGTCTGTTGAAGAGATCATCCTCTAGCACAGACCTGTGACACAAGCCTGGGCATTAGCAGCACCCCATGTGAGCTTGGCAAAGGTACCTTGGGGACAGCCAGGCCAGGCAAGGGGAGGTGCAGGTGACCAGAGAGGCACAGTGCAGCATCCACATCGTACAACACAGAAAAATGAAGCGAAAATAGCACTGGGATAAAAGATAGCAGTGTTGGAGAATTGCTCTGTTTAGCAAGTAACTGTTACAGGAGAGGTTTATGGGAGATGTACGGGGCTGAGGAGCACCCGTCTCTTCTGGAAAGTTTCAGGCTCTGGGGTCCCAGTTCCTAAAGGCATCACAGGTAATTCACCTTTCCAGGAAATGGCTACTGGGTCAGAGAATGAGGTGGAGAAGCCAAGGACAGGCAGATCAGAAGAACTTGGAGGCTACAGAGAGATGTAGCCTCTTACAAGAGTGGTAAGATGTGTCTGAAAGGCACTCACTTCTCACTGGCCTGTGAGCAGGTGTCCTGGGCTCTCAAATTTCTACCCTCAGCTGGCTGGAAAACTCTGGCACCTTTAACAGTATATTCATCCGGAAATCAGACATGGAGTGACATGGATCAGACAATGGACACAGACAAATTCCCGACTCTGGCTCTTCAAAGGGGAATCTGCTGTGTCTCCATGGGCCACTGTTAGCACAGTGAACCGCAGCACCATGTCCCCACCATGCCACAAAATGGGGATGGTGTGATCCTGCAGATTGACAACCTGCTCTGAGGATGGCTTGTCACAGCCTGGGCAGCATTCCCATGGCCAAGGATGATGCTGTGGCTCCTGCCTTTTGCTGGGTTGTTTTTGAAGGGCAGGGGGACACTCTCTGTCTATGACTGTCCAAACTATACAACCACATGATACGCACCCGGGGCTCTGACCTTTTGGGAGGGATCTGGCTTTGCAGACTCCAACAATTCTGCTGAGGTTTCTTTCGTGGTGCTGAGCTGGGGAACTGGCTGACTGTGTGGGCACAGAGATACAAGTAATGCTCAGCAGTGTCACAGCTCAGGAAGAAGTGCACAGGCATTTGCCTGATTGACATTTTTGTCAGTTTAAATGTTTGCTGTCCCCTGGGATCAAATAGGCAAGAGCCTGATGATTCTTCAGAGCTGCCTTCCCTCTCAGATACAGAGGTCCCAGAGCAAAGGGATCAATGGTGGCTACACACTTTCCCCATTCCCCCATTTCCTCACACACACAGCTGCTTTCTGCAGGATACCTCTACCGTGAAGGATGCCTGACAGGCAAACGAGGCCTTACCTGGAGCCATCTGTGCTCTGTGCCTTGTCCTGTGGGGTAGCTGTCTGTTTTGGTGCTCCTGTGGAGGCATCTAGCTGGCTTCAAGCCCAAAGAATCCATTGGGAGACAGCCAAGGAGAGGACAAAAGATGAGACCCTTGCCCCTGATACCCATTCCTGCCTCACAGCTGACAGGCTGTCCCTGCTTTTTGATTTCAGAAGGAGCACAGGCACCTCAAAACCTCCATCACTGGTGTTCCTTCTTGCTGCATCCATCTACTGCCTCTGGCAGCAGCAGCCCCAGCTAATATAGCTCTGCCCATGACACATGGCAGTTTCACTTCTGAGTCCCATCTGGATGGCACAGTTCGGAACCTGTGTCCAAGTGAACTCAGCAGAGGAGGTCCTTTGCTTGCAACTACCAGGAATGAAGGGAAATGGAGGTAGGAGCGAGGAGAGCGGGGGAACTTTTTGGGGTGTGCTGATCCAGGACAGCTCCGTGGGATCTGCGGCCACATCTGCAATCTTTGCCACAGATGGAAAGAGACCTCAGAGATGGGATGAGACAGTGGGCTGGGTCAGTAGTAGAAAGCCCTGCGTTATTACCCTAGCCTGAGAGAGGACAGTGCTTAGAATTAATTTCCTAAATCTACACCAGAGATTTCTGAGAAGTCCTGCTGGAGTGGCTACATGTGGAGCAGAGGGGAGACCTGCAGCCATTGACTGTGCCTTTACCTGATAGGAGTGTGGAGGTCCAGCCCTTCACCCGGGGTGTCCAAGGCTTTTTCCTGGGCTTGAGATTTCTTGCAAGCCAAGGCAGCACTCATCCAGTCCTCCTCCTCCTTCAGTGGGTCAGCTTTAGCTGCTGCCTTCTCTGTGGCCGGGAGCTGGCTGGCAGGGACAGGCTGGCTGTCTGCAGCAGGGCTGGTCTTTGCTGGAGGCTGTGGCTCCAAGTCCATAAACTTCTCATCTTTTGAGCTCCGCCAATCACAACCAGTCCTTCTGGCCTCCCTGACAAGGTTGTGACTGGCTGGAGGAGGAGATTTGGAGTGAGACTCTTCTTTCAATTTGACACTGTTCTGGGATGCACGCCTGCTGCAAAGAGAAGCAGTCACATACCTGCCTGCAAGGGACCCTGCATGTGAGGGGAAGCTGGGAACCCTGCCCACCCCACTGCAGGGGCAGCATGGCTGGTAACTGGAGTTACAGACACACACAGAGCACCATACCTCACAAGCTGTGCCTTTGTCATCTGGTCTTCAAACCCAGAGTGCTCATGCTCTCCAAGGACACATTTTTTCTTGTCCTGATCTTCCTTCTCTGTTCAGATAAGCAGCCTTGAGTCAGTACCCAGAGGAGCAGCTGTCTGCAAAGACACTGGCCATCCTCCTCTTCCTCCTTTCCTACAGTTCCTACTGGGAAAACACAGCTGGAAACATCTTCACTGGAAAATCTAAGTGTGGATGGGAACACCTCTTTTGTTTGGAATCAGTCCACATCCAAATGCAACTGAGTCATGGCTACAGTGCAAATGCTATCAGGCAGCCTCTAGGGCAGAATATGACACTTTTGCATCAGCCACCTTCCCTTCTGTGTTGACAGAGAGCCCATTAGCAACCCTACTCACCACTACAGAAATGGGAATTCCTCTACAAGGACATTAGAAACCAACCTCACTCTCCCAAGATAATGCTGTCACATCTGACGACCTTCCCTGTGTCCCTGGCTGGGCTCACCCAGCTGCTTACCCAGTTCCAACTCCCTGTGCTCTCTCTTGCTTGTGTCTTTCAGGAAGAGTATAAACATAATGTTCTTCCAGCTGCCAAGCTCACAAAGCAGGATTAGGAAAGTTCCCAATCTCAATAAGCCTTGCTCTTTTGAAACTGCCCAAGAAGGCTGCTCTCCAGTCTCATCAGAGTAATGCCATCCTTGCCAGGCTAAAGAGAACTTCCAGGACTTGAGCCAGTATTAGAAGAATACAAGATTTAGCTTAACTTAGCCAGCAATGAGACATCTTTATCAAGTGAGCCTGTTGCTTCCTATTCAGTTAGTCCCTGGCCACAAGCAGCCCTTGATCTGTGAGCTCTCACCCTGCAGTGTCTCAGAGTCCCTGGGCAACCCCAAAAGCACTGTTTCAGAATCAGGGCTGCAAAAGACCTCCAACCAGGCAGTTAGGGAGTAGAAGAATAGAAATAAAAGTGTAGATTATCCCCTAGATTTGGAAATGACCTCAAGAGAGGAATACAGGATCCCAGTAAGAAAATCGCCTTGATGGGAGAGGCAGGTGAGCATCTCTGGTTCAGGAAGGTTGCGATGCACTCAACTGCAGCTTTCAGACAAGGGTTATGGAAAATTCCAGCAGCCAGGGCTGCCACTTGTGCCCAGTGTGCCCCGTCCTCTGCCCCATGCATTTCCAAGAGATAAGGCATGTACATACATGAATGGAAAGCACGTGAGTGTACATACCTCCAGAACTCTTCCTGCTATTTTCAGCCTAGGGAGAAAGACAGATTCCCTCATTAGAACACAAAGCAGGTCTGACTCACACCACTGCTAAAACGCACCAAGGCCAGTGGCATCCCATAAACAACAGGACAGCCCTCCTCCTGCTCTTTGGGAATTGGCATGTGAAACGCAGGGAAGCCGCAGGGATATTTCCAACTTTAGAGACAGCAGTGATCACAGCCCCTCTGAGCACCGCCATGCAGAGCCTCCAGCCCTTGGGATCCCTCCTACCTTCCAACAGAGCAGACAGCGCATCCACTTTGGAAATGACATTCTTGCCTTCAGGCCATATAACACTCACCATGTCCCAGCCTTCCCGTGACCCAGCAACTCGGTTTATGGCTTGTTCCGATGGCCGGTGGGGCGGGATGAAGCGCCAGGGGTCAGGACGGCGCCCGCCGGTCCCAGGCGCGGAGCTCCCGCCGCCTCCGCCGCGGCGGTGCCGCACGCGGCTCCTCGCGCGTGTTCCTGGAGTCCCAGGTTGCCATGGCGATGACGCTGCCGCTCCTAGAGGATCATCAGAGACGTCTCCAGAGCCCCAGCGCCACGGGCTCTTCCCTCGCCCCGGGACCACCCTCCCCCCCCCGGGCTGAGGGAAGTATCTCCAGCCCTACTTCATGAAATGAACCACGGTCTGGCACTTATCTGTGGTATTCCTTGGTGTGTGTGATGGGCCTCCCTGTAGCCTGTAACCTCATACTGCAAGTGGAACCCATAGATGAAGCCTCCGAGAGCATCCCTGCCTGGACAAGGACACATCTGGGAAGCAGGAGTTGATAGGAGAGGATGGGGACATCACTGAACCAGAGTCTAGCTTCTCCCACACAGGGTTGGGGTGGCACTACCCCAGTGGGCTGAGGATGTTATCCATGAACATTAGAGAAACTGTAAGGAGACACCTGTCCTTGCTTCTGCTATCACTCCTCTATTGCCCATGAAGCTACAGTCCCAGCCCAGTGGCTCTGCTCTCCCTGGAGCTGGTAGGGAAAATAGGGCTACTTGGGCTCAAGTGGTATTTATATTACTTCATAAACATCTAGCTAATATAAAATAAATGGTACCACTATTAAACTTTTATGCAGAAGGCAAAACTCTTTACCCCTCCCTGAAGAAACATTTGCAAACTTTTCTTTTTGACAACATTTTAACTTTAGCCAGTTGTTGCAGAATGGGTTTTGTGAGGTATACTTGGGCAATTTCTCACATCAGGGAAAGAAAAATCTTCATCTCTGAGCATGCTTTGTCTTATCCAAAATAATGTTTGCAAACACTAACATAACTAATTTCTATATCAGTGATTTTCCATATCTATTTTTTCCCCTACCACTGCTGGATTTTTTTACTCTTTGGGCAAATTACAAGTTCTAAACAAATTACAACACCTATGAACTAAAAGGAAGGTGACTCTTTAGTTAAGCCTACCAAAACTAAAAAACCCCTTGTGTCTACATAGCTTTTTCTCTTTTGCATTTTTTACCTTCAGTCTTGTTCATTGCTTTGACCAAATGACAAGTCATATTCATTTCAGGGCAATTCCTTTTAATTTCAGAAACAGTGAGGAAGCAATTTCAGCTCTTACTGGAGGATCTGGAAGTTCTATATTTTCTTGGTAATTTTTATCACAAATTCCTTTATCTACATAATCATTTGAAATCCATCAGAGAAATTTCATTCTTACAAAAGACAACACAGCAGAGCAGAACAATCAGCTTAAATGGTGCCACTCTAAAAAACGTTTTAAAATATTAGTCTGATTGCTTTCAAAAGCGTAAATTAAGCTTTAATGGTCAGAGTAATAGAGATCAATATTCCCAGTGGAATTACAACAGGAATTACACTGCCTGTTGGTCTGAACTATTAATGAACTCTTCTGCAGTTTTTCTGAGAGGTGCACTGCTCAGTGTGGAACATGTGCAGTGAAATGGTGGTGACAACTGAATGTGTGCTGGGTGCAGTACACACTAAGTACTCTATACATCTATATGCAATCAGAAACCAGTGAATCCTGCCAGAATGTATGATGTTAGTTAGAATGCTTAAGGCACATTCCTAACCCAGAAGAACATACATGAAAAAGTGTGAATTCAGAAGAACCTGAGGAGTTAATGAAAATGAAGATGGAGGAGTCTGTTTTTTAAGATTGCACATAGCAGGGAAAAAGATGAATAACTAACACTGACAGACCTTTAAAGTTAATGCAGTTTGTTTTTACTTTGAGACTAGAACTGAGATGTAGGAACTTAAGCTAAAAAAGCAAGCTGTCACATGGCACATCTAAGACACAGTGGTGGAGGCTGTTCCTCAACAGCTGGATTCTCACCACACTGAGTGATGTCTCTGACTTTACACATGGAGGCAGCACTGAATGTCTTCCCTGCATGCTGGACCCACGCCTGGAGCCTGCAAGGTGGTGTTGGAGACCATGGGAAGGGGTTCCACTGTGGTACCTTGGCCAATCTCATCCTTGTGTGGTCTATCTGCCCGGATTGCTCCATCTTCTGCTCCTCTCTCAGCTTCTCTTGGGTATGGAATTCTGCCCGCTCAGCCTCCAGCTTCCCTCGTTTCTCTGAACACTTCTGCAGCATCGAAGTGCTGCAGCATCTGGTCCTCCAGCAAAGTGTTCTGGAGAGCGTGACAAGAGAGGCAGAGAAGGAGCCCTAAGTCCCATCTGCCAGGGGATTTTTCTGTGTGCTAGAAGGAGTGCAATTCCCCATGTGAGCAGGTGTGGAATGAAGAAAACAGAGGTCAGATGAAGGAGAGAACCCAGATCTTTCTGTCATCACACACTGCAGTGCAGTGGTGCACAGACTGACAGCACATGTGAAAAGCACCTGGCCATGTCCACCTAACCTCACCTTCACTTTCTCCAGCTCTTCTCGCTCCATGGAGAGCTGCTGCCTCATGAATTGTCACTTCTCCTCCAGTGAGCGCAGAGAAACAGAATTCACAGATAAACTGCATGTGCTTGTGCTCACCACCTCTGCATAGCCATAGAACTCTGTTTTGTCAAGGGGAGACCCTGAGATGTTGGGTGTCCAAGGCAGGCAAGGATTTACCAGCCTCAGCTGGACTGATTTTCTCCAACGAACTCATCAGCAGAGGTGAGGGTCTACACTGTGACTGTGCTTGTCTATTATTTCAGGGGTGGAACCTGTATGTTCCATTGGAATGAATGCCACTTTGATGAAACGTACCCTCGAGCGCTTGTCCTGCTTCTGGAACATGAGATGCTTCTGTGCCACCAGGGCTGTGTCCTGGCTGCATGGCAGGAGCTAAGCTGCTGGCTGCTTCTTCTCATGCCACAGCGTCAGCCCCTGCTGCCACATCTGTTGGCACTAGTTCTCCCTTCTCATATATGGGGTAGGTATGCTCTACCTGGCTTTTCTTTTCTGACATAGCCATTATAGAATCCCTTATTGTTTTCCACATCCCTGGTCAAATCCGATTACATCTATGACTTAAAATTTTAAACAATATATTTACAGGAAGGACTTTTATCGAAACTCTTCATCTTTAAAGAGACTAGGTGTAACTCAAGGAAGAAGGTTCACTTGCAGCTCAAATCCCTTTCCACACAGACGCAGTACTGCCTGTTACTCTCTTCTGTAGTTTATTCAACCATGCCTGTGTCAGGTAACTGAAGGTTAGTGGCACAGATTATTTAACCAAGTGGCCTACACCACATGTCTTGCAAAGATATAAGAAAGGCTCTTTGATGTTGTAGCAATGACAGTTGATTAGGCTTCCCCACTTCAAAGTTTTGATGACACTCAAATAGGAAACAATAACATTATGTTCTCTGTTTCTTTAAATTCCATTGAACAACAGTTGGGATTTTGAAGCTCTATATCAAACAATGAGTACAATAAGTCCACTTTATTAAATGCCAGGTAAAATTGAGGCCTGGTGAATAATGCCTTGTGATTGTTCCTAATTGCTACCATTAGAGATAGCATCTGCTTTTTTTGTTTGTTTTAATTTAAATTTTTGTATTAGATTAGTGCTGGCTTTAAATTGCCAATTTTCAACAAGAACTAAGTTCAAACCTAGAGCTTTACAGCTGCAATTATTAAGAACAGGCACTTTAAAGTTACAGTATTGAAAGATTAGCAGTGAATTATGGCACAGCCTGCACATTAAACCACCAGCTTGTGCAGCAAATGTACAGACAATCTGCAACTTAAAATATTAATATCTTAGTGCTTTGGAGATTACATTAATTACAATCACTCTAAGAATGCAATAATTAGACTGTTTTACAGTAGCCACTAAGGTCAGTTTATACAAGTAATTTTTCACCTGCTACAAACTCCATGAATATATTAACTCATCACCATCCTGTGTTTTCTGCTCAAAGTTATGTTGTTTTGAAAGGAAAACAATAGTATTGGTGGACTTGGTGTGACATTGGTGTGACAGAATGAAGTTCCACTACTGCAGTTAGAGATGTTCTGGCATGGGATTTCATCAGAAGGAATAAACAGCCAGAAAAGCTGATGGCCCTTTGTCATACCTGAAAATCAATCCTGTCTGTTAACACAAGAAGCTGCTGTGAGAACAGGTATGTTACTGGAATGCTGCCAAAGCTGGACAATTTTTATGTTGTAAGGTGTTTCCAAAAGTGCAAAACAAATGTGGGAGTACAAGCTGGGCTGCAACTCTACTCTGCAGCGCTAGTTCAAGTAAGTACCCCAGCTCTGCTGGAATGTTCACCTGCGGGAAAAGGCAGAAAACCCCAAAATTAAGTAAAAAAACCCCTGGGTTTTGATTGTTAATAATAAACAAAAGTATTAGCTGGTGCCTGATAAATAGAAAGACAACACCAAACAAGACCATAAGTTTATTTGTAAGTTTTTTAAAGGTAATAGTTTGAGTTGAGTGAACACTGTAAAACACATCCATGCATATTTATTTTGTTTTCAAATTCACAGAGTTCAAGTATGCCTGTAGAAATGTATCAAGAAAAAATATTTTACAGCAGTTATGGCAAAATATTTGAACAAATCAGCGCTAAAATTTGCATTTATTAATATTTGAATTGGATACCTAAATCTGAGGATAAATAGTTATCAATCAGCAAAAATAGTTTCCTTACATGTCCAACTAAAATATTTCACATTACCAAAACTGGACATTGACAAATAGGTTTTTTTAAGAGGAAACTGAAGTGGGGTTTATTTTTTTTTTTTAAATTATAATAATAGCATCTTGCAAATGAGACCTGAACTGTCTAATTCCAGGCACTGTACACTATACCTTGGAGAGAATCTGTGTCTAGAAGATTAAGATAAATTGGATTGATTGCATTGAAAATGCAACTTCAGAACCCTGTATTAGTTTAGAATTAATAGGGCATTCTGTGTAGCATCACCTCTTCTGTTTCTTTCCTGCGATAGCAATATCTATGGACTCCAGGCATTATGAAAATATTTGCACATATAATTAGTTATACACAGAAATCAGAAATTTATTACTTTCCTTAAAGGTTCAAGCAGTTTTCTTTTCCTCACTTCATAGCTCCTCAAAATCATGGTTTTCAATTTACATTTTAAATACATTAATCTCCTGCTGTCCCACCAAATTGAAACTCCTGGTCTTATGGTGGGCTGATCCCTTTTCCTTATGGAAAAAATTTTCACTGACATATTTGTCTTTGGATAACCAACTAGAAGAAAAGTTAAATTAATTACTCAGGGAGATATTAAGCTAACAGCAATAGGTGAATAAAGTAGTTAACTTAGCATAAAATCAAGGTATTAAGAATAAATTTAATCAAGCCACCAAGATACTTGAAAAAAAATTTTCATTTTCTATATGCCTGTGCCAAGTGTGTAGGTGATAAACGGGAAGAATTAGAACTGCATGGTTTTGAGCATAAATTTTCCCTAATTGGTAGTACTGAAACTTGTGGGATTCATGTTATTGCATTGTTAAAATCAATATATATTAAATGAATAAAACAGGAGAAGGAATGATGTTCTATCTGAAATGCACTAATTAATTCTGAGACATTGAAAGGTCTAGAGTAAACACTGTTGAATAACTATGCCTTAATGTTCTAATGCATATGACAAGTACTGGAGAACTGTGGAATGATAAAGCTATTTCTAAAAGTTATCTTTCTAAAAGTTAATAGAACATTGTTTCTGACATATGGGAATGTGACAATAGACACTGTGAAAATTGAGGACAATATTTTCACAGGAGTTAAACCCACTTGATTAGATGTGCTACATTTGAAATCCCAGCTACTCATAGACATGGCTGATACGTAGAAATAGGTCACACGGCCAAACTTAGAAACTACTTTGCACAGACACAAGTAGGACAATAAATACGTCAACGAATGAATAACAAATGTGCTAGACTCCATGAGAAAAAAAAGTAATAAAAAAATACTTAATCAAAATACTTAAACTGAAACAAAGACATCCATCAGAAAACAAAAACTAATCAATACAATATAGCAAGTGAAGGGAAGGAAAGGGAAAATTGATTGTTATGATAAAATGTGAAAGCAAATAGCTAATGAACATACACACACATCCCAACTGCTTGCAGTGTTAAGAGGAATAAACTCTTCTGGGGTCAGTATGCTTAATCACAAGTCAGTTTGAATACAGAAACAGTACAGACCTCCAGGAGTTGAACTCTAATCCTTGTGTGTTCTTCCAACTCAGGATAGTCTATGATTCTATGATTTGTTAGTTAATAAGCCTTACCTTCAGTGGTGGAGCGCAAAGACAGGCAAATACCTACTTCCAGGTTCAAAAGGGGGTTTAATTTTCTTTCACAGTTCAACCTTTACTATCAAAATTTTTTCTTGTGTTTTAACTTCACTGCTCACTATTTTTTATTGCTAATGCCTACATAAAGCAAAGTGATAATTTAATAGTATTACATGGCTTCTAGACTCAATATAACAATTTTACATCACTTCTTGCCATAAGAACTTGCCACACTTAAGTGAAAGATTCTCTGGTTTTCACTGACTAGTTGACATGCACTAAAGAATCATCTGCGTGACAATGAACTGCTATAGAAGGACATCCTAGTATTGCCAGCAACAACGCAGTGAAGGCAGTATTTAGCTAGTATGTTTGTATTTCAGGAATACCTAGGGTCAGTACATAAGTTGTAATGACAATAAACACTCTAATTCTGCTTATAACTCTCAAGCATAGTAAGGGACATTTATTAATATGTAAAATTTCTAAATTGGCACACTTATTTATACCAGTTTTATGTTAATCTTTGGAAGACCATGAAAATTCTTGAATACTAGTAGAAAGTTAATGCTATGCCAATATTTAGAAAGGGCAAATTAAACTGGGTAATAGATATGGTTAATTATAGGCCTGTCAGCCTGCTATCGATCCTGAAGAAAATAATGGAGCAGCTGGTGCAGGGTTTGATTAAAAAAGAATTAAGAGGAGTTAACATAATTAATGTCATTAATTGACATTAAGCACTTATGAAAACTAAGTCTAATCACTCCAACTTAGTATCTCCTTTGAATATACCTGTAAATTTGGGAGATGCACTCAATCTCTTCCTTTGACTTTGAATCGTTCCATTTTGATGCAATGAGTGGAACAATACGAAATCCCCTTGGTGTATATTATATGGAATAAAGTCTGGTTAGCCATGTATGTTGAAAGACTTGGTAGGATTTGCTTCTTTGTCTATCACTAATAAAAAAGCATTAATGATTTTTTTACTGGCAAATACTGTACGTAATAAATACTGGTTCATTAAATCATAAATAGTGATGATTGCTAACATAAAGTCACTTGTAAACTGAGTTAAAATATAACAGGTATAAACAGAATTATTCAAGCAGAAAAATGTGGGATATTCTGGCAATCTGACGAATCATAGAATGGTTTGGATTGAAAGGGAGCTTAAATATTATCTACCATGGGCAGGAACACCTGTCACTAGAACCGGTGCCTCGAAGCCACATCTAACCTGGCCTTGAATACTTCCAGGGATGGGGCATCCACAGTTTCTCTGGGCAACTTATTCCAGTGCCTCATCACACTCACAGTGAAGAAAAACATTTAGGCCCCATCAGGTACTGGGAGGCTGCTATAAGCTCTCNTGTTCTATCTGAAATGCACTAATTAATTCTGAGACATTGAAAGGTCTAGAGTAAACACTGTTGAATAACTATGCCTTAATGTTCTAATGCATATGACAAGTACTGGAGAACTGTGGAATGATAAAGCTATTTCTAAAAGTTATCTTTCTAAAAGTTAATAGAACATTGTTTCTGACATATGGGAATGTGACAATAGACACTGTGAAAATTGAGGACAATATTTTCACAGGAGTTAAACCCACTTGATTAGATGTGCTACATTTGAAATCCCAGCTACTCATAGACATGGCTGATACGTAGAAATAGGTCACACGGCCAAACTTAGAAACTACTTTGCACAGACACAAGTAGGACAATAAATACGTCAACGAATGAATAACAAATGTGCTAGACTCCATGAGAAAAAAAAGTAATAAAAAAATACTTAATCAAAATACTTAAACTGAAACAAAGACATCCATCAGAAAACAAAAACTAATCAATACAATATAGCAAGTGAAGGGAAGGAAAGGGAAAATTGATTGTTATGATAAAATGTGAAAGCAAATAGCTAATGAACATACACACACATCCCAACTGCTTGCAGTGTTAAGAGGAATAAACTCTTCTGGGGTCAGTATGCTTAATCACAAGTCAGTTTGAATACAGAAACAGTACAGACCTCCAGGAGTTGAACTCTAATCCTTGTGTGTTCTTCCAACTCAGGATAGTCTATGATTCTATGATTTGTTAGTTAATAAGCCTTACCTTCAGTGGTGGAGCGCAAAGACAGGCAAATACCTACTTCCAGGTTCAAAAGGGGGTTTAATTTTCTTTCACAGTTCAACCTTTACTATCAAAATTTTTTCTTGTGTTTTAACTTCACTGCTCACTATTTTTTATTGCTAATGCCTACATAAAGCAAAGTGATAATTTAATAGTATTACATGGCTTCTAGACTCAATATAACAATTTTACATCACTTCTTGCCATAAGAACTTGCCACACTTAAGTGAAAGATTCTCTGGTTTTCACTGACTAGTTGACATGCACTAAAGAATCATCTGCGTGACAATGAACTGCTATAGAAGGACATCCTAGTATTGCCAGCAACAACGCAGTGAAGGCAGTATTTAGCTAGTATGTTTGTATTTCAGGAATACCTAGGGTCAGTACATAAGTTGTAATGACAATAAACACTCTAATTCTGCTTATAACTCTCAAGCATAGTAAGGGACATTTATTAATATGTAAAATTTCTAAATTGGCACACTTATTTATACCAGTTTTATGTTAATCTTTGGAAGACCATGAAAATTCTTGAATACTAGTAGAAAGTTAATGCTATGCCAATATTTAGAAAGGGCAAATTAAACTGGGTAATAGATATGGTTAATTATAGGCCTGTCAGCCTGCTATCGATCCTGAAGAAAATAATGGAGCAGCTGGTGCAGGGTTTGATTAAAAAAGAATTAAGAGGAGTTAACATAATTAATGTCATTAATTGACATTAAGCACTTATGAAAACTAAGTCTAATCACTCCAACTTAGTATCTCCTTTGAATATACCTGTAAATTTGGGAGATGCACTCAATCTCTTCCTTTGACTTTGAATCGTTCCATTTTGATGCAATGAGTGGAACAATACGAAATCCCCTTGGTGTATATTATATGGAATAAAGTCTGGTTAGCCATGTATGTTGAAAGACTTGGTAGGATTTGCTTCTTTGTCTATCACTAATAAAAAAGCATTAATGATTTTTTTACTGGCAAATACTGTACGTAATAAATACTGGTTCATTAAATCATAAATAGTGATGATTGCTAACATAAAGTCACTTGTAAACTGAGTTAAAATATAACAGGTATAAACAGAATTATTCAAGCAGAAAAATGTGGGATATTCTGGCAATCTGACGAATCATAGAATGGTTTGGATTGAAAGGGAGCTTAAATATTATCTACCATGGGCAGGAACACCTGTCACTAGAACCGGTGCCTCAAAGCCACATCTAACCTGGCCTTGAATACTTCCAGGGATGGGGCATCCACAGTTTCTCTGGGCAACTTATTCCAGTGCCTCATCACACTCACAGTGAAGAAAAACATTTAGGCCCCATCAGGTACTGGGAGGCTGCTATAAGCTCTCCCTAGAACCTTTTCTTTCCCAAGCTGAACAACTCCAACTCTTTTAGCCTTTCCTCATAGCAGAGGTGCTCCAGCCCTCAGACCGTGTTTGTGGCCCTCCGTTAGACTCACTCAAGCAAGTGAAAGTCCTTCTTGTGCTGAAGACTCCAGAGCTTGACGCAGTACCCCAAATGGGATCTCATGAGGGCAAAATAGAGGGGCAGAATCACCTTCCTCAACCTGTTGGCTACACCGCTTTTGATGAAGCCCAGGATGTGTTTGTTATGCATGGCTGCAAGCACACATCTCTTGGTCATGTCCAGCCTTTCAACAACCAACTCTCCCAAGTCTGCCTCCTCGGTGTTACTGTCATAATTCTGACCAAAAAACCCCCAAAATGATAGTTATTAAAGTAAAATATATAGTAAATACGTGTATCACTCACTTTGATTGGGAGTGAAAAAATGAACAAATGAATAAAATCTTTTCCATGCAGAAATACTCTAATTGGAGTAGAATTTTTATTACCTCGGAGTCCTATATTTATCTGGGCCTGACATGGATATGATTGGAATACTGAGTCCAGCTATGGTGTCTGTACTTCTTTTTTTTTTTTTTCACTAAAATAATATTTAAAATCTCAAATTCAAAGAAAAGTTGAAGATTCGACAGTGCAAATTATCACATTCTAGTAGTCTTCCCAAACTGCTTGTTTGTAGTATCCCTTTCTCCTTTTTATAAGTAATTGCCAATATGGGCTTCAGTGTAGATTTGCGTATTTCCTCTGTGTTTTCTCTCCTAACCATAGTTCCTACCCTCTAACTCGTGACCAGTAACTTCTCCCTTTCTGCTTTCACCATGTACATGATGACAGATTTGAAAGGAGCACCCTCTGTTTAGTTTATCAAGGAAGAGGTTAATACTGACACAATCACAGGTTATAGGTGTCCACTGAGGTACAGAAATCTGATTAATGTAGTAAATTCTTCAATCTAAGGGAGAAGAAGCAATGGGTAGGTCATCAACCTGTGTGAATTCAGTCCAGAAATAAGACAGAGATTTTCACACTACATAATAATTAAATACTGGGACAATTTAGCAGAAGTGAAGAGGTTTTCTATTATTAGAAATTTATAAATCAATATTAAGGTTTTTTTTTTTTCATTTCCCCTTCACCCCCCCAAACATGTTGTAGTTCAGCACATCTATTAAATATTAAATAAGTATTAATATCTGTATTAAATACAAATTAAGTATTAATATGATTTCAGATTAGTTTCTATTAAAGTGACAAAACAATCTGGTCTGTTTCAAAACTGCCTGTCGTGCAGGTATATATTTAGAGTTGAGCTCCTTTGAATGGTTGATGCTTTTTGGGTTGCTGACCAGGGCTTTTTCTTCTTCGTATAACACCAATAAATGGAAATAAAGAGTTTCAAAGTTCTTCCTCAAACTCTGTTAGTTACTTCTGCCTCTGAAGTCAGTGAAGAAGCTATGTGTGATGAAAGTGGGTATGACTTACATTAGTCACTCTTGCAGGAGAGGTGACATGCTCTAATTGTTCCAAATGTCATACAAACAAACGTTAACATTTTTGCCCAATACGTTTTTTGTTTCAAGAAATGCATAACTGGAATATAGTCACAGTTGGAAAAATCTCTTTGGAAATGATATTGTAAATTTTTCTTTGGAAAAATAATGTTAGCATCATGTCTTGGGGTAGAGTGGCTGGAAAGCTGCCTGACAGAAAAGGACATAGGGCTTTTGGTTGACGGCCAATGAACATGAATCAACATGTGCCCAGGTGGCCAAGAAGGCCAAAGGCATCCTGACCTGTATCAAAAATAGTGTGGCCAGGAGGACAATGGCAGCATTGTCCCCCTGTACTCAGCACTGGTGAGCTGTATCTTGACTCCTGTGTTCAGTTCTGAGTCCCTCACTACAATAAATAAATTGAGATGCTGGAGCAAATCCAGAGAAGGGCAACCCTTAAAGAAGATTCTCCACATTAGGTTTCCACAAGGAGAATTTCAGGCAGAATTCAATTAATTTGTGTATTTTGTACAATGACAATATGCAGCTTGAGTTGTGTGCTTCTGGAGAGGAATCCCAAAGAAGGAACTGGAAAATTATACAATTACAATTTAAGTTTCCTGCTCCTCAGACAACAGTTCAGTCCAATACTATTATTAGGATCTGGTGTCTTCTTGTTCTTCATTGAGGCACTGTCTCGGGTGCAAATGTAAACCAATGGACCAGTGGTCTTTTTCGTCATAAATGATTCTATAACCAGGTGAATTGAATTCATCTAAGTTCATGTTTGAGGAACAATTAATTCACAAATTAATTATGCCATCATCATGCTTAGTTTTCCAGTCTTGTTGCACTGTTCATTCACTACATGCAACTGAATGACCCTCTCCTGTCCAATAGATTCCCCCTGTGATTTCTACATGAAGTAGAATGTTCACTTTGGCAGGTGAGGCTTGCTGGTATGGATATTCCACTTCATCATACTTGCAGTTTCACTTCAATGAAGAAATTAAAAGTCTAAAAATACATTGCAAAATAATACTCTCCCTATCATTTTAATAGACTTGAAGGCTTTGGCCAACTAAAGAGGTCAGAAATTGATTTTGTTTTTATTTTACCCATATCAGCATGACAATCTAGTGTGGCTATGATTCTACAAATGAAAATGTTGTCAGTAAAAGTTGCTCTTATGAACATTTGTGTGCTGTTGTGGAGTTACTGCGCACGTGTTAGAGAAAACTGCTAATGTGACATTTAATTAAATGACCAACTTTTTAAGAAAGTATCACAGTGCAAAGATGGGTGCAGGGTAGAGACCAGATCATTTCTTTCCACGGTGTTTGGTGTAGGACTTACAAAAGTACATCCCAACGGCAGAAAGAAATAATATTTTTTCTTTGTGTATATGTGGTACAGATAGAAGTGCAGAATCAAAATTCTACTCTGTTCTAATTACCAGTTGGAGCCATTTCAAAGATTTCGGGGTGTGTTTGTGTAGGGATTGTGAAATGTTCACAGCTCTTAATTTGTAGTGTGGTAGTTTTAGTCTTTATATGTCAGGTACAGTTGGATTATGTTGGTTATTGGAGTACTCTACTTCATTACGTTACTTGGTATTTCCTAAGTGGAAAATTCTCTAAATAACTGGGTTTGTTTGGTTTATGTATCAAATTGGTTTTGATATTTTAGTCACTAATTTCAAGATGAAAATAAGTGTTTAATTATGGAACACGTGATTCACATGAACACAGAAAATTATTATTTATCTCACTTTATCCTAAAGTTACACAAATAATTGCAGAGCAATTTTTCTATTTATCAAACATGTAATTAAATCTTTACAGACTATTCATGCATATGTCTATAATATATTCATAACAAATATCAAAACAAAACTACAGTTAATGAATGTTCACACCATAATCATTCTATTTGCTTTATTTAATATACACTTAAAATGAATATATTTGTAATTGGTTATTCTTCAAACAGATTAACTTCTGCCTGTATACTCCTACTTTGCAACCTTCTGAAGGAAGCTTCACAGTTACGCTGATAAATCTGGTAGTTTAGTGTCATTTACTTTCACAGAGGTAAGAAAGACCATATTAACCCTCCCTGTATCTGGCTATCACTATGCTATACTTGATGTTAGTTTATGTTGGTCTTGTAAAAGTAACCCTTTTCAGACTGAGATGGAGGTTCTGAAGGGGATAACAGCTCCGAGTTTATTCTGCCTCACACAGAAGCCAGATATAGATGCAACACACACACACTAAGTTTGTCAAGTGTACTTTCAGAAATTACTTTTTTTATTGGGAATCCTATTTATGTGTCCCTATACTGACACCACAGACTTCAGCCCAATACTGAGCCATATTCTCAGACAACATAAAAGATAGCATCCTTTTGCTAAAGTTGTAATAATGCCAGCAAGTACCCTGACCTGGTGAATCTATATGTAAATACGCTGTTATCTGTTCCTTTCCTCAAACACGCTAAGCTGTGCACAGGATTTTCTTGCTTAGCAAAGGAAAACTGAAGTGTCAAATCACCTGCATGGTGCTGTCTGCTCATAAGATCAGAGTCTACACAACCACATTAACAAGCAGCTGTAGTATTCTGAATATATTGTTATAGATGTACATGTATAAATATACATGTAATTTTTTTTTAACTCCTGGCAAATCAACCTTTCCTTAGGTTAAAGGGAATTGCAATTCAGTTAAAATGTAGTATTAAGGTATCTTTTGTACAATAACAATACATAGGAGAGAATTCCAATAAAATCTTAAAGATTCTGTTTCCAAGAAACTCTAGAATACATTATAAAATTACTGTAATACAGAATAAGAGAGAGAATACAGCTTTGTCCATAAGTTGCATTTCAGATACATTTATTATGCAGTCATCTAAGGCAGAGACAGATCAGTTTTGAAATGATCAATGAGACTCTTAATGTCTTATATATTCTGGTCTGTAATTATGAGCAACTGCACTTACTTCTGATACTGCTCAAGACAAGCTTTGTAAGGTTTGCCAGGCTTTATTACTCTTTCTTAGACAAATAACCTTAGGAGCCCAAATAAATGTAAAACTAACTATCAGAGCAATGGCAAGCTGATAGAAAGCCTTGGCCACATCACAGTGGCATATTTTCATTTTTTTTTCTTTCCTCCCTGATGTTTTTATACTGGATTATAAAACCAAACCCAAGATGGACTTTATTGATTTACGCTTGCTATCTGCTAAAATAACTGAAGAATTGCATAGTTTGCCCATCAACACAAAAGTCAACGTGTTATTTTAGAAAAGAGCAGAAAATCCTTCAGTAGCATTTGGATTCAAGTCTTACCCACCCCCCAAGCAGAATACAGTAGAAATATCAGTGTGAGAATAATGCTGAATATTTTGTTGCTTTGACTCTAAAAGCAAAAAAAAAAAAAAAAAATTAGAAAAATTCTCTTCTACCTTGTCATTCTCCTAAAGTTTGTAGTTTATGAAACAAGGTATGCTACAGCAGTGAAGGCTAAACACAACTGCTCCTCTTGATATAATTTTACTTTTCTTCAAGTGGTTTTTCTTCAGTGGCTGACACAGCTCCTGACTGCCAGCATTTACTCCCTTACCAATCATTCAGGCCATGCTACTGCTCTTCTTTAATCCCTTGCCCCTCAGATGCAATGAATCCCAAGGTGCACCTGTTTGACCTGACAGGGATCAGTTTAATCACTTTAAGGTGATTCCACTCACTGATTCCATATTGACACGACCAAAGGTTGTGCTACACAGGTATTTCAAGTCTTGAAAAAGACCTAATCCTTAAGAATTACTACCATTTCCTCTTCTATGCTACATTTAAGTCAGAGTACCTGAGAAATTATTGAGGTGAGATTAATTATGGCCTGCAACCATAACATAAGCAATGCTCAGCACGGCAAAGAACTTTACTCATTAATGTCAGTGGTTCTACTGAACAAGAGGCTTTTCAACAGAAAGCATAAAGATTCATTTCTTTGTTTGCACAACGTTAGTTTGAAAATATACATCTGTAGCATATATTTTATATATTAGGTAAACTATATGCATATATTATAATGCATTAGGTTTTGTAATGTTGTCAGTCATTTTACCTTCCATCCTGGTGTAATTAATAAAAAGCCTACAGCCGACAAGAATAAACCAGTATGTAGCTATGACATTTCCAATGTAATCTGTACAAATTTTTTCTTGACCTAGTAGAATGTGACTGATAGAATCCACTGTGTCAACCTTTCAAAGCAACCATCTGGTTTTCAACATCTCCCTTTACCCTTTTTTTAAGGTAGTGTTGTTGTGATTTCCCCGGTGAAACAGACAAGTGTAGTTCCAACACATAAAATAAAATGCTGGTGTTATCCAGACCTTTCCCTGTAAAAATGCATTAGTTTTTCAAAGGTAAGGGTATCAAAATGCCCAGATCACTTTTAAACAGGCCTTTCCATTCAAAAAAGTCAATAAATGGCTCTTGGGAGACTTTCACTGTGTTACAATTTAGCAAAGTACTGTCATAGTGAGGGAAACTAAGACCAAGCTTTTTTTCCCCTGTAACAGTTTGTCTAGTGCAGATCTCTGAAGTGATCTGGGAAGCAGAAAAAAATAAATAAATGGCTGGAGAATCCTCAGGTTGTATAAGCTCCAGATCTTCACTGACTTTTGATCCTGCATGTTCAATGATGTCTCTTTGTTCACACTGTTCAATTCTAATTAAATTGAAAAACTGACATTTTCAGAAGTAAACAAATATGCTTAATAAGTCCTGATTATCATCCCAGGAATAGCAGTAGAAGAACCCAAATCCTTACTAGTATGTTAAACCTTCTTGTCGAAGGAGGAGGAGTGGTTTTGATTTTAGCAATTGCCAACTTTGTATATGTCTTTGTTCTCTATCCATTTTTCTTTCTGGTTCCTTTCAGAGTATGACTTTGCTAGCACATGTATCACAATATAAATACCTTTGTAGATGTTATCTGATTACAATTTTTAATACTGATACAACCTTTGTTCCACATCTGTGAAGAATGAATTCTGCTGTGTATATATCCATCTTGTTTTACTTTTCTTGCTGGCTTCTTATGAAAATTTTCCTTCTCATATTCTTACACATGAATGCCTCAGAAACAACATTCATGTGTACTATTGAGCAATGAGGACATTCTGGAGTGCACCTGTCTCATTTTTACATTCCTTTGGCTTCATCTTTGATGCTGAACTCACCCTCTGTTTAAACAGTTTTTATAACTTCCGTTCCTTCTTTAACTGCCATGGTATTTTCACATAACTGTCTTTCTAAAACACTTTACAATGAAATCCAGATCTTCTAATATTATATTATTATTTTGTTGTCTTTGCAATATTCAATCATGTTCAGAACATCAAGCCTCAACGTATATAATAGATGAAGGCCTTATGACATCCAATCTCAAGTAAATCTGCAAAGTCTAAACTTTTCTCCCTGAGTATCCACACATGATAGTCCTTATTTCCCTTTCTAATTTGTTTATACACATCATTATCCTCTGGTTCTTACAGTGTCCATTCCTTTAAATAAACAAAAAAAAATAAACAAATTGATTACTGATATTAGGCCTTTAGTCCAAATGCTGTTGCACTTTGAAACAGTCATTTTATCACAGATGTTTCAGCGTAAAATACCATAAGGTAATCAGATGTATAATACCTTTTAAGTCTGTTTATTGAGCTTTATAGTTGAAAAGTTACGGAAAAAGAGTATCCAATCAGAAGCTCTTAGAAATCTGCACACACTTTGTTATTCAAAGTCTGAGATTATTTTATGTCAGTCAGTGAAACAGTGACTTAGCTGTTCAGCCCCACTCAATCTATTAGTCAGAACATGATAGGCAAATAGAAGGAAGATAATTAAACAGAAACATCGAAGACTCTTCAGGGTACAGAGGGAGTGATACAAAGTTAAAAAACATTAACACTGTAGTAGCTCATATGCCAACCTAGATTTGTGTGTCATTTACATAGACTCTACTATTGTGTTGCAGGAAAAACTATTTAAAAAATTGAATTATAGATTTTCATATGCATAAAAAGAAGAAGCAACCTGGAGGATAAAAGGCATGAGACAACAGAGGACGTAGCTGGAACATGTGGTGTGGAATGAATGGGATCAAGGTAGGGAGAGGGAGAGAGAGATGATTCAAACAAAGCCTGACTCCTGACAATGAGCAGAACAAATACACGTGACAGGCAAGGGCAGAAGAGAGAGATGAAGATTAAGAAAAATCAGATAGCTGCAGATTCAACAAAAGAAGTGTAGTGTGTGTGAGCAGGAAAGCTTGTAACAAATAATAGAAAGCATGGATCCAAATAAATGGATTTGTTCATGCTCATTCCAGTCTTCCAGTCCAGACTTGAATAAGGAGTTGAGGGACTGATTTATTCTGCTTTTCTAAATTGCAACCTTCTCTTTTGTCTAGTAGAAGTAATAGATATCTGTGAATACCTATAAAGGTGGAAATGTGTTTGACTTTTCAGTTCTGTTTTACATAATCAAAACATTTCCCTAACCATTTACTAATCTTGTCATTCCCAAGGCACATATCTTCCATTGCTTCATTTTTCTGTGTTCACTTTCAGCCGTTATTTCTGTTTAACACTTTACGGAGAAATAAGTTACTGCTTCAGAAAAGAAATCCTACCTAAAACATATTTTTTCAGAATGTTTTTAAATAGGGTTTTGAACTCTTGACTATTTTTAGTCATTTGAACTCATTTACTTACCTTACATTTGTAATATATGTATTTTAGCTTAGCTGTTAATTGAAGAAATCTAGTAATTTTAAAATATCAAAACTATTTCTCAGTAGCATGTGCTCAGCCTAGTTAAATTTGTCCTCAGTAAAACTCTCCCAGCAAGCAAAAAACCCTGAAAAGAGCTCAAGATAACCATGGAAAAATGAGGACTGTCTTTGCTCATACAACACTTCCTTATGCAAACAAAATAAGACACAAATTTACCATTACAGAATAGACACGCTTTTGTCTATAATTGCCTTGGTTTGTCTCATGGGCTCTAGTGAGTTGTAATGAGTAATTTCACACACAGAACATACTTAATTGATACTGCAGGGTTTTTTGAAGGTGTTCTAAATGTTCTATGTTTATAAAGATTTGCACAAAGACCTGTACTTTGGAAGACAACAGGAAATCTGAAAACAATCCTTTTTAGAGAAAGAGTGTATTTTAAAACTTGTGTAGCATGCCATGTCTCAGTTCCATAATCAACTGCAAAATGGTACAGCAAATGTTTTTAAATTTCTGTATCTGATGCACAGAAATATTATGCCTATGTTGCTCTAATCATATGCTTCTAACGTCTACTGTCTTGTTTTTCTAAACATCAGTTGAACCTGAAAACAGACCAAACTCCAAATGACACTTAGCCATAAAATCAGAGGATACCACAGAAAATTTGCATTTGTAACACAGAAAAAAGATATACAACTTTCAAAGACAGAAGGCTGTCTTTGGCTTAAATCCTGAACAATGAATTGTGCTTGAGCACAGAAAACCTAAAATAAATTCAGATTTCAAGTAGTGACCTCTTGCTGCTTCCTAGGTTCAAGACATTCAAAGTAAGACTACTGGACATTAAATGGTAATTTACATAAAAGTGAACGCAAGTCCAGTTGTATCTCTATATGTCTATCTTTTGCATGAAAATAGAATCATAGCCCTATACATTCAGATAAATCCCTCTCTACACCTCTATAAAGAAAATGCTTTTTTCCTAATTCAGATTGCTGTAATTTAGAAGAAATTATTGTCATGAAAATAGAATTCCCATTAGAATAAAATTAGCTTGAGTAACTAGCAAATATATATAACTGAAAATTGCAAGAAGTCTTTAAGACTGAGACATAATTTGTCCTAGTTAACCAGCTCACCTACTCAACTCTCTTAACCATATATGGAAAAAAAACCCCAACATATATTTTTGTCTTGGAAGTGTACATCTACATATCCTATTAGATGACTTCCTACTTCCAGTTTTTTCCATAAAACACTTTATCCCCGTCCAAATTTGTAGTATCATTAACATCTTAATTTTGGAAATTAAAAATGCGCAAAAATAGCTGTATGACTGAATGCCTGAGCTGTGAATGGACAAGAATTGCCCACACAAAACGTGCAAAAGCCCAGATGTTCATTTAGTACAATACTAGGGATGTAACATAAATTTTTAATTTCTGAATTGAACTGGAAAGGGTTGTTCTTCAGATAGAAGAAACTGTGTGATCCCCTTAAATCCTAGTCAAATTCCCAAAAAATACATTTATTATTACTTTTACAGTAATGTACTGAAAGCAGAAATTGGCAAACTGTTACCACATCATTAACAATAGCATAAATTCTCATGGTTTGTCCTTTAAGCAATTTAGGAATAACATTAATTTCATTGAAGAAGTACGTATGTCAAATACTAAACTAAACCATCGAAGCTCTTCTTTGAATGTGTATACACAGTACACACATATTTATAGATGAAGAGGCAGTAACCTAAACAAAGGTCTCAGCAGCAATACCTGTGGATAATAAAAACAAACATGAATTCTGTGTTACATAATAAGGAAAGTGGTTTGCATGGTGACCATTTCAGGAAGCATCTGAAATCCACATTTATCTCTTGGAGGTGAAACCACCCTTTTTGCCTAGGTGCATTTTGAAAACAGTGCAATTTCTTGTTGAATTACAAACAAAAATGAGTTTCTTTATCTTCAATTTTATTTTCTTTTTACCAATATCAATTTCTTGAGCTCTTTCAGTCCTCTGGGTTTATAGGTTTTATCAGCATTTTGAATGAATAGTGAATTAGAATAATACACCTCATTGGCATGGAATCATTTTTATTTTATATGGAGTGAGCATGATTCCTATTCATTTCTGAATGTTAAAATACCCAGCACAATAGAGTAGCAATCTTCAGATGCATGCAGTATCCTTGCAAGGTAATTCATATGCCCTAGAGACATTTGATTCTGTAAATCAACATTTCCTTTATCTCAAACATTCACACTAAACAAATTTTGGATCCTGTTTTCAGTTTATTTTGCTGTATTGCTAGTTCTTCTTTGGAATGACTGTTACTTTAACACAAGTAGGAGTCTTGCACTGCACAAGTAACTTCTCGTACTTTGATGTAATGAATATGCAAGAATTGATTACTTCAATTATTATATACCCAGGGTCACAAAAGAGGTATTTTTGTCCTCAGGGTTGGAATGAAAAGTCAGTAAGAAATAAATTTGACATTTTTAAATACATAGTCATTTAGATGACATCTAAGAGAAATTTATAGTAGAATGTGTAATGGACTTGCAGAAGTCTCATTTTAGTACTTTAAATATTCTAATCCAGTTCTTGGTTTTAATTCTTTTGTAATATATAAGTTACAGTATTTATGTTAGTCATTGAAAGGTAGAAAAATATTGTCTGTGTTGATTTGTGACCATTTAAAATATTCTAGCTTGTATTATGAAAGCTATAAAAAGACTCATAGGAAAGCAATAATGTAAATACATCATGAAATGGACACATTCCTTATAGAGTATAATTTACATTATAAAAGAGCATTAAGAAGAAGAGACAACACTGTGAAACTATTAGAATGAGTAATATAGCTTGAAATCTAAAGCTATTGTTAATGAGATATGTAAATAAATTTTCACCAAAGGAATCCTCCGGTGCTACAGGACCTCTCGAAACTGACAGATTTATCATTTCCTACTAATTGCATCTTAAAATGACATCTGCAAAGGTTTTTTTTTAAATTGTATTTCTTGAAGCATCATGTGTAAAAGAACATATGGTGAGCATATAGGTGGGTAATGTTGCTGTGGTCTTATGTGTCAGCATGATTTTAGAGAGATTAACAACTGAAGTAGGAGAAAAATGAGGTTACTACTGCTCACATACTTAAGAATGAAAGCAAGACTTTGAGATAGAAGAACTATAATCAGGACAGATATGGGATCCATATACTTTCAACGTTTCCATCTTCAGAAATGTTATAAGACAGGCTAAATACTGTTTTTCAAAATACAATAATGTATTAAAAATTATGTTGAGTGAGACACTATCTCTGCTAGTTTTAGATTGCAGCAAAACACTACTTCTTAAACATTTCTGGAATACTTATGTCTCTGCTCACAAAATCACTGAGATGTGAACTATTCTTTTTTTATGCTGTGATATGATGCTGAGGAAAATGAAATGTTGACTAGAGTTGAAAGCAACCAGATTAGTCAGCATCCTTCTAATGGCTATTTTTATTCTTATTCCTATGAATTTGACAATAATATCAAGAGATTGAATGGAAAACTTTTGAAAACAATTTTATTTTACAATAAATATCTCATTCCACTGTTTCAATCTACTTTTCAAGATGTCCTTTGAGAAAATCTTTACACAGCTCCTTTGCAACACCAGAACTCTGCATCAGCAATATGTCTCATTAACCAATGAGGGAAGAAGGACTGGAATACTTTTTTTACATAGTTTTATGGTTTTGTTTCTAATGTTTTCCCCATTATATAGAGAATAATATTCCTTCCCTTTCATTAAGAGTAAACCCCGAAATACCAAGGTTTTGTTCCTGGAACTAGGTTCTGAGGTTTTTGGGGGTTCTTTTTGGGGATGTTGGCTGTTTCAGGGTTCTTTTGGTGGTGGTTTGTTTGGTGTGGGTTTTTTTTGTTTCTTGGTTTGGTTTGGTTTTTCCATATGTTTTGTTCTTATGTACTTGGGAAGTACATAGCCTATTCAACTACCACATGGCAAAAACCATGTGTTGATGTATCTACTAAGTACAGTTATAGGCTGAGACATTATCTTCTCTTTGAAAGACTGCCTCCTTAGTTACTGCTACAAATTACATTTTTTATTCACTTTAGACCATTTTAAATGGTGTTCTCTTATGAGTTTAAACTTGTTTAAAATCTGGTATGCTCAAACCAGTGCTTTTGATCACTTTTTAAAGCCTCTGATATAAACAGAATATTATTTAATCAACCTTTGTAGATGTATAGTTTCCATGCATATCTACTTTTATGGACCTGGATAGATAGTTTTTGCTGCTCACCTCATTAAAAGATGTAAAGTTTCAGTTCTCTTTACAGAGACATAGGCTAAAAAAACTAATTAAAAAAAAAGTGATAAGGAACCATGCCTCAGATTTTCAGCAAAATATCCAACAGTGCTTTCTATCTTACTCACTTTCATTAGTTAAGTTCAGTAGTGGAGACTATTTCTATAATTTAAAGAAAAAAAGGTTTTACAAATGAAGTAAATGTTATTTACTATAATATAAAATATATTGCACTGAAATAGGTGACACCTTGTCAGAAAAAAAACATAGACTGATGAAAGACCTTCGCTTTGAAATTGACTGCTGTTGACTTTGAGGGCTTTAAACAGCTTGTAAACAAAACAATTCACATTCATTAAAAAAAAAAGTAACTTAATTGCTTCTCTTAATACAAACTTAACTCAAAATAATAGTTTTATTCTAGTGAAATTATTATGCACGCATGCATGTATGTTTATTTACATGTCAAAATTCTTTGGCCCTACACATTAAAAGGCTTTAGAAAGCTACTTACTTCCCTGTGAAGGAAAGGGAAATAATATCATTAATTTTAATCAAATCCTTACATTCTCAAAACTTTTCTTTTTTTACACACATAAAACAAGTTGCCCAGCAGTTGTTTTGCTTAACCACATGCAACCTGTCCTGAAAATCCTACTTATTTAGTTCAGAAATTCAAGAAATTTGCTTTCTGGGAGTGTGCAGCACAGCACAAGTGGATGGAGGAAAGTTGTTGTCTCCTGTTTGAGTTTGGTCACAGTCATTGCCTCTCAAAATAAGATTGGAGAAGAGGCAAGCCATGGTCTTCCAGGTCTTGGAAGGAGGTAGGAGTTATAAGTGTGGGAACTGACCAAAACCTGTTTCAATAGCCCTGTCCCTATTTCATGAATCTGTACTGTACAGAAGAATTAAGGTATTATTGCAGGGTAGTTAATTAAAGTAGATATCTACAAACTGCACATTAAACCTCTCACAGATGCTGAACCTTTTCTGGCTATAGATCTGTGAGCCAAGGAGCACTAGGAAGTTAAAGAATCTAAATCACTACTAAAACATACAAGATTTTACTGTATTCCTCATTTAATTTTTCAGATCTTCAGTTTCCTATAGTACTGAAATAACATTATGTATTATGAGGAAGAAAGTGGTGCACTTACCTTCCGAACCATTGATGTACCACATTCTCCCATAATAAGGTATGAATAACAGGTAAACTACCTAATTTTTACTTAAAAAACTTGTTTTTAAGAGGTTTGACAATATTCTTTTATTGGAAAGTTGTTTGTTTTTTTTTTTTGTGCTGACTTCATCATCCATATTCCAACTGAGTTTTATGAATACATACGTAACTCATTCTGTTCATGTAGCTGGTTGTAATGCATCATTTTGATAATGACAGTTTTAATTTCTGAAATTGGTTTCATCATTCTTTTCCAAAATGTTAAATAGTTGGGGGCTTTTGTTTCTTGGAAATGCGTGATGTAATTCCTCTGTTTTCTATAATCTGAACGCTCCTTCTGATCATTTAGTAACTTATTTTCAGACCACAAATTAGATAAAATGTTTCATATTTCATGAACTGTTTAGAACTGAAACCTGATAGTCTCAACAATTATTAATTTTTTCTCTACTCCGTAAATAATGCATTTTAAAAACTAGAACACCTACAGTGCTACTTTTCAACACAGTTAAAGGCATATTTGTCTTTTATAACTTTTACTTCTGAGAAACAAACATATGCATGGGGGGTTCTAAAGATACAACTTGTGTTATATTGGAGAACTTTCTCAAAATCTTAACAGATAATCTTTGCTATCTCCATAAACATACAACATGCAATCTTTCTAGTTATTACAAATACATTATTCCATTGTCTCACTGTTGCTTATTTAGATATTTTCTTTCCTTCTGGAAAACTACTATGTAGCTTTAGAAAACAAATCACAAAACTTCTCATCTACATCTCAACCTTCTCAAAATGCTGTACATCCCTTAAAAATTTTACCTCTTTTCTCATAAGAAGGTAAAAGAACCCCAGAGTATGCTTTTTCTGACCTCCACTCTCAAGGAAAAAAGGAAAAAAAAAAAAAAAAGTAAAAGTCCCCTGGTGACTATTTCCCTTCCAAGTAACTGAAGAGACATAATACTATTGTGCTTCCAGTTTCCAGCCATGGCATCAGAGATCTTAGGGACAGATTTTCACTCAGGTGACCTTTTTTAGAGTAATACCTCAACGGTTCCTTTTCATGTGCTGCTCCCTTTGTGTTTCATTTGGAATGGGGAAATAAATTATGGGCAAAGAGCCTTCCCATGTAGTAACTCAAGCACTGTTGTCTGCCATTTGTACAGTTTTCTGCTGTCAAATTTGTTGTTCTTCACTAAATTAATGACTGGGGAAAGAGAAAAATAACTAAATCTTTCAGTGCCTAACTGCTTTCCAAAATCTTTTCCTTTGCCCTTATCTGTCATTAGTAAAGGCCATAGGAATAATACCAATCAGTTTTATCAAGAAGTGGCATTAATCCACAACTGTAGGGAGTAAATGCACATGTGTGTCCATAAAGTCATCACCAAGGGGAGAGATGAAGAAGATATGAAGAGAGAGAAGGAATTTCTTGAAACTTCAAGTGGATGGCAAAAAAATACACGCTGATGTCAGGGGTGCATCTTTCCAGTTCTGTAAGCTGATGTGTACAAAACACACATCATAATTCTGCCAACATTTTTACTAGCCCCTGTGGGAGATGCTGCCTTCAGTTCTGCATGATAAGAGAACGAGCATTCTCAGCAGAGAAAATGTGACTTGTTAGATGGCACTGCTAACACAGAACAAAACCCCTCTGAAGTGTTTGTACATGCATGGAGCCTGAGTCAAAAAAAAGAAAAAAAAGAAAAAAAAAGAAAAAGATTGTCCATTATGTGTTTAGAATGCATGAGACATTGTTTGCTCCAGGATTTGGTTTTTAATATATATATTTTTTTCTGTTATCCACTAAATTTTTAGCTGTCCTAATTACCTGGAAGCTAAAACGTCACTGTTGAGTGATAAAGTAATAAAGTATTACTGGCTAACAATTAAAATGTCTACCTCAATAGACATTTGTGTTATTGGGAAAAGGCTGGATGAGGTGTGAAAGGGCATAAGCATACATGTATTCCATCAATTTCAGCCAGAAATAAGAAATCATGTCTGATTACCTTCACTTTATTGAAGTTGGAGTGTTGTTTTTCAACTGGATGTTAAGTGAAGCAAAGCAGAGATTTGTGTCCTGAACTCACTCAAGTTTTCTTGATTTTGAAGTTTGTATGCTTTTTGTTTGTTAGTTTATTGCATTCTGAATAAATGTTCCAGCTTTCAATGTAATTACTGCCATTCTTTTACTGCAATCAGTTCAATGGCTGTCTATACAGCTTCTGAAACACTCTTTATTCTGAAATACTATGCAAATAGTATGCTACCTGCTGAGATGTTTTTCCTTCTAAAAAGCAGGCTAAATTTGAAGGATTTGTAAAATGTGAGAAAGCTATTTCAGGCTTGGCTATACCAATATCAAACTTACAGTGAATTAATTACAGAATAGTATTTGAACTTGATAATACATGGCACTTCTCTGAATCTTAAGCTGCTAGAATCAGAAGGAATTTGGGAACTCCCCATTTCCCTAGTGAAGTGAAGTGATAACCAGGAGGTATGCTAAATGTTGCTCTTCAGACTCTACTGACAATATCATTTCACTTTTTTCCTTTTTTTTTTTTTAATTTTTTTTTATTTGTACTAGAGATAGTAAGAAATACTTTCGGTCTTTCACAATACATACATAGTGATTGCTGGGTGATTCCTTAGATTCCTTCTTAAATCTTCAGATTTCTTCTTTCTATGTCTATCTGGGTAAAATAAATAATAGGCAAAATTACTAAACCAGAAAACTGTTATTTTTAATTTTGTGTTCTCAGCTATGATCTTCACTGTAGGCCAGAAACTCTTATGTTCATTACATATTGTTGCATGGACACTCATAGACAGGCAAAATAAAAAATTAAAAAATAAAATAAAAAATAAAAAAATTAAATAAGCACAAAACCAATAAAACAAACAACAAGACAAAACAAGTGAAAAGAAACTGTTAATTCTTTTGGGTCTTGCATAATACCGGCTGCCTTAAATTAGGTTCAAGAATTTTCCTAGGTAATCAGATGTACCAAGGACTCTCTATATACCATTCCCCTATTTACTGAGTGTTTTCTTTAAACACACTGGCTATTTTTGCAGAAGGATTCCCTTGGGACTTTCCAGACTTTCCACTCAGGGTGTTATTCAATGAACTCACACAAATAAATAGCTTTGGGGCTCAATGTTGAGGCCGGAGTTCCTTGAGAATGCTCCCACCTGGGCGGCTTCTGCAATAATCTGTTGATGCTTTGCAGTGAAGGTTGCTGTGAGCTCAGGCAATCCTCATCTCAACTTTGTCTGTTGTCTTCAGTCAGCCTATTGTCTTGCCTAGGAGTCTCACTGAGAAGGCAGCACCTGAACAGTTTAGAGAATTAGTAAATGCACCTGGTGTGCCTTTATATGCATCTACACCACAACTACAAACATAGGACAAATTTGAATTTCTTCTTTCTTCATTATATCTGATTTACAAATTGCATTCCATAATTCTTAGCCTAGAAAGTGTTTGGTTTTACATATATCTTAGATGCTTTGTGTTTTAGGTGGGGGGTTTTATTTGTTGTTTTGTTTTGTTGTTTTGTTTTTTTATCTGTGTGTTCATGCTCAGAGGACCACATACATGAAGATATGAATCAGCTCCAAGGGATCTTTTAATGAAGAACCTAGGTGGTAAAGAACCCCTAGGTTCTTTACATTTGTGGACAGGGTCCTTTGGTGGTGCAGAGCACCTACCTATGTACAAGGTCTTCCTCCAGGAGAAGAATTTGCCTGTTTTCTGAGGAGAGTGGGTCGACAGATGTCTCTCAGAGAGCTAATGACTTATTTTAAAAAATTATGACCACCCAGGTTGATCCAAAAAGTATCTAATCTTGTTTTATCTGAGATATTGGGTACCAGGAGTTTTCCTGGCCATGGGTGATAACCGAGAGCCATGGTCCCTGACCCAGGGGGCAGCATACTGGGCAGGAGGCTGGGATCCTATGGAGAGGGGAGAACCCCATAGGCTTAAAACCCCCACAATTGGTCATATCATAGAAACATAGAATCATCCAGGTTGGAAAGGACCTCTGAGATCATCAAGTTCAACTCTTGATCCAACACCACCCTGATTACTAGACCATGGCACTAAGTGCCACATCCAGTCTCATATTAAAAAACTCCAGGGACGGAGAATCCATCACTTCCCTGGGCAGCCCATTCTAATGCCTGATTACCCTCTCTGTAAAGAATATATGTTGGAAAATGTGCCTAAGGTGGGGTAATTCCAGTTAATGCATACACAGTTATAGGAGACTCAACATAACTCTCCTAAGGAAATTGAAGCTGATCATCTTTGGTTTCTGTTTTCGATCTGGAGTTTACTCGATGCATTGAAAATCCACAGCAAACAATTACAAAAGCAAACATGGTCAAGTCCCAGACCCTACAACCAGAATGCATGTGAATTGACTCGTCTGGAAGTAGCCCAGGACTTAACAACCTCTGGATAACAAGTGGGAATTCCCAATATCTCCAAACAACTACCAAACTATGGACTGATGTTAGGAGAGTAAGAGCAGTACTGAGACCCAAAACACATTCAGTGTTATTTCACACTAATTCACCCCAAGGAATTTATTAAGAGGAACCTCAGTTACCCTGCCTCAGAGGCAGGTTGCAACACATCTGGTCCTCAAAACAGGTCCTCATTCTCTGGATAAGAAATGGAGAAAGAAAAAAGTTGGTTTGCACTGTTCTGTATATCCTTCCTATGTAATACTTATCCCCTTTCACTTAATCCACAGGAACAACCATCTGACTTAGGGAGGTGTTGGAGGATAACCAATTCCCAACACTTCAGTGAGCAATCTGAGCCACCTTTCATGCACATCAGCTGTACTTTAGACTTGGCCCCGTTCCACTGCTGCCAAAGTAGATTTTAATGTTACAACAAATGGTGAAGGACTGGAGTGGTCCAAAATCCCCCAAATTGAATAATGACCAAATTTGTGAAGACTGGCATCTGTTTGTAACTAAAAAAGAGCAGAATTTGATGAATAAATGAATTCTTAGGTAGAGTTCTTAAATTTCTGGACACAAGCAAGATATGCTTAGGCTGATTTTGAACTCCTTTTGGAAAGGTTTCAAAAAAAATAGCTCATTATACAAACATGTTAGTTTGCTTGGTCAGGAAATAAGTTGGCTATGTAATGAAATTAAATAAAGGCATTACAAATATTTTCATCAGGTATATTAGTAGATGGATTTTTAATAATCTTTGTCAAGAATACTTGTCTAATTAGGTATGTTATTATAGCAACAAAAAAATCTTATGTCCATACTACCTTCCATCTGAAAGAAATATTCAGCTCTGAGATATACATATTCCTTATCAACGTTTTTATGTTTTGGTGTTTTTTTCACTCACCTCTTGACTGAAGTACCCAGGACCTCAAAATTTGAAAAATGTTTAGTCCGTGATTTCAGAGAATAGGGATGGACCACTGGTCTGCCACAACTATGTCTTCAGCTTTGCAGATTAATGTAATAAGGACAACGATAACTGAAGGGAAAAACATTGGTCCTTTCTTGAACAGTGACTGTAGTATGGCAGTAGAAATAAGGCTTTCTTCTTTCCACACTGCCAGCTGCAACATGAAGCAAATATGCTTGGAGAATATGTCTTCTCACATGATGTCCCTGCTTCTATGGTAGAATTAAAGCATCAAGTAAAAGATCAAGCACATACTATTAGCAAAATTCTGTTCAATTTTGGTGGTAAAACATGCAAAATGGTGCTTCTCAAGACTGTGAAAAAGAGACTCTTTAGGAAAACATTCTTTCAGTTTACACTGTGAAAAATTTTTCCTTCAAATTTGGGCAGATTCCTAGTGAATCCTGACATACTACATTCACATTAGACTCTAAAATGCCTTTGAAAAACAGTCATATAATTACAATGAATAATATCCTGAAAGTCAGATTTGTAAAACAATATATGAAGAGTTAATGTAAAAGCAACTTGACAACAAATGTCGCTAAATGCAAGGCGCTTAAAAATGATTGATTATTTCATATTTACACAAAAACTTGGAAAAGAATCATCATTTCTTGAAGGGAATCTATATTTGCAAATAAATTTAATCTCTAATAAAAATCAGAATATTGTTATCTTTTCCAGCTGTCACTTTTTTTCTACCTCCTAAACAACTTGGAATTATAATAGATTCTATTTTTTATATACAATCGAAGTTACTTACATAAATAACCATTGAAGAAGTAAAACAGTAGCAGGAAAACCTTAAATGACTGTATCAAATTCTGTGGGTATTATGGTGATATCATTTACAGGAGTATTCATAAATAAAAATTATGCTCTGCTCCTTCCCTTTCAGGCAGAAGGAGTCATAAACTGGTAAAGCCATTTTCTGTAAGAGTGCAAAAATGACAAAAGACCATTTTTTGGAGAAAATAAGGCTATTTTCCTCCTTCCCAGATAAGAATCTTAAAAGCTCAGCTGGGTAGGCGATGTTGCATATATTATTTTTCATCTTCTGGAATGGTTATCAGAAACGTATTGTTTGCAGTATTGTGACTTTTACTGCAGCAACAGCAAAAAAGTATATATTTTAAATGAAGCTCAATAAAATTCAGTTGGAGAAAAGAAGTGAGTTTGAGAAATGGAATTGCAATGGAAGTTTGGTACGTAGGAGCTTTTGAATACAGGACTGACTTCCCTCAGTGTCCATCTGCATCCTAAAATGCCTGAATACCTCCATAAATACATCCTCAGTTGTAAGTATCTATCAGTGCCAAGAAGAAATCAGGATTTATAGCAGATTTATTAGGAAATAGTTAACTTTGCTTCACCCAGATTAGTTGTGTATATAGATATCAACAAGTAAAATTTAGATTTAAACTATGCAAGAGCCCATAGTCTTGCTGATAAAATTCCATAAAGGACTATTTCTGGGTTGCTCAAAATTACTCATCCTTTGACAGGACTTCTCTGTTTTGATAGAGAACTTGGAACCTGTGCACCATTTTGGCACATAGCAGTCCAGATAAGGCTCACTGCCTCTTTACAATAAATATTGACTGGGCTACAGAATTGGTGAAAAGTAAAACATGTCTTGAATAATTGTGTAATGATGTGAAGCATGCTGGCTTTTTGTACTATTTCGATTAAAATTTATATGATGTATTCACTGGAGAAAAGAGTGGAGTGTGAGTGCTACTCTGGAATTGTGGTCAATGAAAATAGTCACATTCTCCCTTTCTCCCTCTCTCTCTCTCTCTCTCTCTCTGTCTCGTTCTCTCTCTTTCTTTCCACGCTATTGGTATAGAGTATTCCCTGAAACACAGAGATCAATAAATAGAGTCCTTTATTAGGTAAATATTTAAAACAACAACAAAAAAAGTCAATGGGCTGACCTTTGTGTCATTCTATGCAGTGTCAGACCTCTTAGGTCTCTAGCACCCTCCAACAAGAGATAATAAGACTTCTTCCATAACTCCTCTTTCCATGACTCTGTGTATTGTGAGTCACTACATTCTGGATTTAGAGTGCTGTGTTAAAACCGCCATAGCATATGAGATATTCTGAAAAACAAGACTTTTAATACCCTCCATACCTGCCTATTGCCATAAGCCTTTACACCTATAACTTTTTTATCTTATGGGAAGCCTAACTCAGAGCCAGAGGTTTGAAAAGGCAGAAGACTGACTTCTGCCTGGCTCCTTTTTATCTCTTCCTCACTCCTTAGTCCTAGTTTAGCACAAATATCAGCAAGTTGCCAAGCCAGTCAAAAGCATTATTGATTCTGGAAAGTATGAACCAGGTTGGGTGCCTGTGATCAAGATAAATCATTAACCCTTTTCAGCAAGGTACTCTGATCCCAAGAGCCATGAGAGTTTGCCTCAGCCAGCACTGCTCCAAGGCACAGCCACTTTAATGAGGGAGTATCTCTGAGAGAAATCATTCAGCAGGAGCTAGAGGCAGGTGTAAGGGCTGTATGGTTCCTGAGGGGTGACAAGGAGAGCCTTTAAATCATACCTGGGTCTCAAATTAGAAGAGACTATTGGAAGAAGCAAAGAAGAGGGAAGGGTAGGCCGGGTTCTAAGGTTAACGGTCTTAAGGTTAATGGTTATTTCCAAGAACAAAGGTTCTGTCAGTAAGTGCAATTTGAACAATAGTTCCTGTTCCACAGGAAAACTTTACAGTTTGCTTTCTTCAAACCTGTACAAAACTAGAAAAATTATTTTTTTCAAAAAGAAATGAAAATTTGAGGGACATCAGACCTTTAAACAAACAATATGAAAAATAGAGGTTTCCATTGGAATGTGCTGAGTACATAAAAGTGTCAGAGTACAGATTTAAAAGCTACTTAGGAAGTTAGGACAGATCACTTAAGAGACAGTTATAGTGCAACGGAAGATATTGGAATGATACTCTACTTTTTTTTCAGGCCTAATAGCAGTGTGGAGATACAACATTATTCTACCTGCTGAAGTAGAAGTGAGTGGTCTAAAAATCCTGAATATAGTCAGATTCTTAGGGGAGGAAGGAAATGGATAAACATAGGGCTATAAACTTATGTAAGTGAACCTGCATGAGCTCCACTGAGTCATATTAGTGGGGCTCCATCAATAGATATTACAGAAGGCACACATTCCTGTCCCTCATCACCAGTACAATCAATTCAGGCAAACTATGAAATATTTAGATCCTATGTCTATTTTTCTCCTAAATTGGCTTTTGAATCTAACTCCTAACATTCAAGGGACTGTTTTTTCTTATCATTTTCTTCTAAAGATACCTCATCCCTTCAGGATACTTGTTTTTTATATATTTGTCACATTCTGGCAGCTATAGCAGGAACAATTCCTGTCCTGTTGTAGAATTGATTCTTTCTACTGAAGTCAACTTTAATTTGATTCGAAAGAGAACAAGATCTGGACCTATTTGTTGTTTACGTGAGCAGGGAAAATTCAGTATCCTGGTAACACAGATATTTATTTTGTCTCTTTCTACTGAAACATCTAAAATCTTTTTCAGAAGCCCTGCCAGGCTGCTGAAATGTCATCAAAATATGTGCCAGATGGTCATATTCTCAGGAGGATTTCCCCAAACATGCCTACCTCAGGGAGCCAGGACCCTTACGTCCTGCACTTCACAGTCAAATAGGATTTGGTAAAGGGGTTCTAAATATCAACATCTGTCCCTAACATGAGTACTACCCTTGAAAGTACTAAACGACTTATCCATGCCCTAGAGAGGTGAGTGGAAAAAACGGATCACACAGAAATAACCAAAAAGGATAGAGAATAAATAATGATTTTTCTGGATAGAAAATGTTAAAACCCAACTCTAGACATAAATGAAAGTTGATAATAAGAATGCATTTCTATTTCTGGCCTAGAACTTAGTTGTTTGGTTTTTTATTTTTCATGAATTTTATAGAATTATGGTATTCCGAGAGCATGAATCCTGTAATTTGGGAATTAGAGAAACTTGTTATACTGAACTTAGTGTAATATGATATTCTAAATTAATAGAATTATTCCATAACTATGGAATAGTTATGGCACCTATGTGACCAAAATATCTATGATATGCACTACAGTTTTCCCACAGAGTTATGCAGTTTCCCATGTCATACATGTAAAGTACTACTTAGACTTTCATTTCAAGATTACATTTCATATCAGTGGTTGAATATGTGAGATCAGTGTATCTGAAACTGTGTGGCAAAAAGCAGTAGAATATTTAATTAACATAATCTGCATGTCTACCAGTTAGTAATGTCAAAAATTGAGCATCAGTTCTTTAGTGAAGAGAAAACCCCAATTTTTAATCCTCTCCTGCTTCTGAGGCAAACTCTGAATTGAATTTTAGCACACATCTCCTCTTGAGATGTTTTTATATTGGAAGTTTTAGTCTTGATCTGATCATTATGACCCTTACCAAAGGCAAAACACTGCAAGCTATATTCTGTCGATGCATCGTGGAATAAGAAAATACAATGGCAGAGATTTAATCCCCCTAGTCCCTGTGAAAATAAGAGGAATCATGGGACACCTGAACCAATGTATTTCAAAAGCTTTCCCTTCTTTCTCACTACTGTTTTGTCTATAAGAAGTGGATAGGTAGCACCTTCCCTGGCCAGGAAAGCTCAGGGGAGTTTTCAGCACACACCACAATTTTTAGTCATTCCCAGAAGGTGAAATAATCTTACAGAAGGATTATCAATTCAAAAGAAAATTTATTATAAACACATGGAGGTTATTCTGTTAGGTCTGAATCATTCTTTCATTAAAAAAAGACCAGAAAAGTTCAACATATATCATTACATAGTTAATTATTTTCTGTACTCTAAAGATAGATAAGTAGTAGAAATGTCTCAAGCTATTTTTATTGAAAGAGGCTCTTAATTTCACTAATGGTTTGTAGGTGATCTCAGCTAATTTATCACTCAACTCTCATCCTAGAGCTACTAAAAATGTCTGTGAACAAGTGAAAGACCACTAGGACTGGAGTTTTCATTTGTGTTGCTCTGTTCATCCTTCAATTCTAGTTTATGTCTAATGATTGCAGGAAAAAAAAAAAATCACAGAAGCTAGAAATGGTACTAGAGTTAGTATGTTTGAAAATGGGACCAAGAAAAATATTGACCTCTTAAATCAGATTACCAGGGCTCAAATGTCTTTAACGTATATGTTTTCAAGTACAGCACCAAGAGCAGTAAGCAACATTGGCTTAGAAAGAAAACTTAAATTACTTCTTTTTTTAAAATATTTCAGCAATTAAAGAACACAAAGAATACAGTGCCAGCTGCATGGACATCGGTGACATTTAACAAGACCTCCCATTTCTCTCATTGATAAATACATTCAAAAGCATTAGCACGGATGCCTTATCATATGGTTTTAAAATCAGCTGTGTGGCCAGGAAGAGAAAAGGGGTATCTAATGCAAAATCAAGCTCATTGGAAAGGGTCATGGATCAGAGTAAAAAAAAAAATTGCAGACTGGGATGAAGTCTTCCCTGAATCTCCTCCAGGCTGAACAAAGCAGGTGACCACAGCCATTCCTTGTATGGCTTCCCATGTAGACCCTTCCCAGTTTTGGTAGCCTTTCATTGGATTCTCTCTATCAAGCTTTACATCTTTCTCGTATTGTGGCCCCAAAATTGCCACAATATTCCAGGTGAGATTGCCCCAGTGCAGAGCAAAGCGGGACAATCCCCTCCCTTTCCCAGTCAGCAATGCTTTCCCTGATGCCCCTCCGGACATGGTTGGTCCTTCTGGGTACTGCTGACTCATATTCAACTTTTCACTGACCAAGATCCCCAAGTTATTTTCACAGCACTTTCCCGCATCTCATTCCCCAGTCTGTCCATACATCCAGGGTTGTCCCATCCCAGGTTCAGAATCTGGCACTTTCCCTCGTAGAACACAAAAAGTGGTGACTGCCCAGCCCTCTGATTTGTTGAGGTCTCCCTGCAGGGCCACTCTGCCTCCAAGAGTGCCAACAGCTTCTCTCAATACAGTATAACATGATACTATCTATGTATTATCTGACTGTCGGTCCTGCATCCAAGTCATTTTTGAAGATGTTGAAGAGCACTGGCTCTAAGATGGAGCCCTGTAGAACCACACTAGTAATCAGTCACCAGCCTGATGTCATTCTTTTGCTATAACCCTTTGTGCCTGACCCATCAGCATGTTGTTCACCTGTCAGACTAGATTTATCTATATGCATACTGGATATTTTGTCCAGAAGGATAATATGATTTGTCTAATTCTTTTTTTTTCTTTTAATTATGAATAAATATCATGTAGACTCAATTTTCTTGAAGCTGAGATGCAAAATGTGATGGAAAATCTATTACTGAAGTCACAGTCATTCAGAATTTACTCCATTTTTCCTTCATAGATATGTCAGTCTGGTTCCTAAAGAGACATCTTGGAAAAGGTGACTTCCAGACACACCAGTTTCTATATCCACACAGGGACTTAAGAGACAGACTAACCACATAAAAGTTTTGCTCAGAATGAGTCAGTGTCTGACAGTGTTCAAAGCTGATGTAAAAAGCACAGTAGCACTTCAGCACTGCACTGAGCTGTGATGTAGGGCTCAGGGCAGGCTCCCACAGTCAAGTGCCAGGTTTCTTAACTTTATGTCTAAAGGCTCTGTGGATTTATGTCTAATTCATTGGCTTTGAGCATACCTTTAGGAAACTCACTGTATGAATATTACTATATCCTTTTTTTTTTTTTTCTCTAGGAATTACAATCTACCTGCACAAAATTTTCTTAATGTAAGAAGTTTTCTTAACATATCTGTGTCATCCTGAATGGGGTTTTTTTAAACATTTTCCTAAATACAGTGAAGAAGTGACCTAGAATCCTATTATTTGTATGCATAAACACAAAAAAATAGCCCTGTCCTAAGTATAAGTTAGGTGCCTGGACAAAATTTCTTCTGTATTCAGTTTTACTCACCCTGTTTTGTGATTTAGGCTCACTTATTCCACAAGCACTCAGATTGCCTACCTTCAAATGAAATAATTAATGAATGAAATATTGTCTACATTTTCAAGAAACACTACCTTTTCTAGGTTGCCTTGTCCACTTGAATTTCTCTATAAAATTTATTTTTTATTATTTTTATTTTTAATACATGGAAGAGAAAAGAAAATATTCTGGTAGCTTTGGATTTCTTACTTGAATGGGCCTGTTAAAATTGTTGTCTTTGGTATTTTTTTTTTATTTAAATAATCGGTTGAATTAATTAGATTAGTGGAATATAGTTAATCTTACATGACACTATTTCTTACTGATGTTTGGTGGAATACTCTATGCCTAGATTAAGACTGGAAATTAAGCGGTCTCAGTTTTTTTGGTGGGAGGTTGGTTTTGAGGTGTGGGAATTCTTTTGTTATAAGGAAGTACACATTTAACTTATTGACATCTGTCATGCAAAAAATATTATTATATTAAACAAGTATTATTATGGGCTAAAACAGAGATGTAGCATTAATAAAGATGACTTATTTCTAATTCATTTTAGCAACTTCAGTCATATACACTTTTTCTGAGATGTGTTGTGACTGCCATGCTTTACATATATCTTGCACATTTTTAAACTGCACTGATTGGTTACTTATTGTGTAAATAAAAATTATCTAAACATATACTGAGAAATGAAAACTAAACTTTGCCTTCCAGTTGTAGAGGCAAGTAATTTTATACCTTTTAAACATTTCACTAACTTGCAGAATTCATTAAAAATTACTTTTTTTAACACGGAGTAATTCATTAATTTGAAAATCCAAATGCAGGTAAATTTTTTAAGTTACTTCCTCTTGCAAAGTTTTGTTGGTTTGCTTAATCAGTCAGTAGGGCTTTCTAATGTGTTTTTAACTAGTTTAAAAATTAACTTCA
>VXAY01004845.1:107831-145252 GCA_013399855.1 Oxyruncus cristatus
TAAATATATAATATATATTTTATATAAATAAATATAAAATTGTATTTATGTATGGTGAGTAATGCTGTTTTATTCTACCTTTAAGTTGGAACAAATACTTAAAAGTTTGAGAATTTTTGGCAACTCATATTTATAAGAAATTACAGATAAAAATCAAATTGATGAAGATGTTTAAGAGCACAGTCAGATAAGGCTTTTATGAAACAATTTGTGTATTTATTTGTAACCTTAAAATTGCCTGATTGCCCTACTATTACCTTGTCCATCTTCTTGCCTGCCTGACAGCCACTGTCTTGCAAGTCTTTGCATGCCTGGACAGCAAGTTTAGTCCAGACTTAATGAATTGATGGCTCTTCTGTCATTATGACATGGATCATAAATCTGTATTTATTATTGTACCATTATTTAGAGATACAGTCTTTACCTGTAAAGTTCTTGGTACTGTGTCTGTTACCATGTCCAAAAAATATACCTCATTGGGGCGACCACAAACCTTGAGCCAGAGAGACTTTTTCCATTGGATTATTCTTTTCATCTGTACTTTACAAGAATCCATATAGACACAGATCCATTGTCATATTTAAAAATAATAACAAAAAAATTATAATAACCATGATAATTCTGCATGGATAACTAACAACGAAGGACAAAAAGCTGGACTCTGGTGAAATAGTCTAAGAATTGTCCAAAGGAAATTTTTCCTCCAGCAGTATTTTTGATACAGAATAGATTTACATTAAGTTAAATGGAAATAATTTTTTTACATCCCAAATAATCAGTCAAAGAAAATTCTGGAATACTGCTTTCCTCTCATATTTCTTTCAATAAAGAAAACCCATAAAATACTTACTACGGAAAAAACTCATGCAGCAACTGAAGTAATTTAATATTTATTCACCTCCTAGACAAAAATTAATGTGAGTAATAATTCCCCCTCCATTCATTTTCACACAAAAAATATTTACTTTATTATTTATTTATTTCATTTATTTACTTATTAATTTTCCTTGAGATGGATTAGAAGTTACTTTTTTTTTTTCCCCTAGAATCTTCATCAACATAAAGGTGATCCAGACAATGTCCCTCTTCCAAAATAAACACCAACAAAAAATACTCCCAGAGCATTTTGAAGGTTTTGTGCATCCCTAGTCCAATATAAATTATTCTTTTTGTAATATAGACTATATCATGTTGCCTCATTTTTTTTTGACAGAAAGTACTCTACATCATTCCTTTTTTTGCTGAGCTAGGTAGCGAAGTAAATTTCAAAGGCAATACTAAACAACTGCTGAAAAAACTTCATTATTGTTCTACATACATTTGTATATTCAGATGAAGTCCTTTGTCCTAATAGTTGTGTATTCAAATAATACCACACAATAATTCAAATAATATCAGCAAGGTCTACTATAAATGCTCTACCTCCTCGTCTGACCACCAGGTTGGAGTTTAATGTCTCTCTCCCCCTCTCTCTGTTTATGCTCTTGGTATCTGTCACTATTAAAATGTTTTCTACAAAGTGGATTAGTTTCAGCATGAGAAATGAGAGGAATTCCACTTCTGAATAGTCAATAGCCTCAATACAGCTTAAGGTACTCCCAAGAGGTAAGAGATGATGTTTCCAATTTCTGTTTATAAATCCTACAGACAAAGGATTTAAAGTTGTCTCTGCTAACTCTCCTGTGAATGCTTTAAGCATAAAGCTTTACTGTATTCTGAGCTGGAGCTCTGTAGAATAGTTTTGTCAAGAGAGATTAGACCTTTCATATTGCATAACATATCAAATCATAAAGAATGATGACAATTATGAATACTTAGTATGATGCTGAAAATTCAGTCTTCCAGTCCTCCTTCTACTTAATACATATTTCTGTATTTCTGTGAGGAGATGGAATGTCCACAGTCATATGTGATCCCATAGGATAGGAATTATGTATTCATCATTGCAGAGAAGGGATACAGGCATTTCTCCCTCTTTGTGAAAATACAGCTTGTGCCTCACAGACTTCACAAATATCAGTTTAAATGCACAAATAAATTTGTATCTAACACATCATATTCTATCAGTACCAACTTTTTTCCTTTTTCTCTTTTTCCTTTTCTTCCCTTTACCTTCCCTTTTCTCTTTTTCTTGAGAGTCAATCAGTTTTGCTAATCCCTCTAGTGATTACCTTTCTTTAGTTGTGTAAATTTCCTGGGTGCCTACTCTCCCAATGCTTTTGTCAAATAACATATGTTAACTAGGAGAAGGCTGTTACTGGCTTTTGGAGGAGTAAGAAGGATGAGTAAACTGAAAAGAACTGAAGGAGTAGCATTACAGAGAAAAGCATTCAGTGAGTGTTGAGCAGTGTGCAGGTGAACATCTTGCTTTCTGATTACCATCAGAATTTACTTTGGAGCACCAGAAGTCTGATGTCAAGGTTCATGAAGAAACTCAATCTAGCATTGTGACTTCCATGAAAAAAAAAAAAAAGCACCTTCAAAACAAACCAAACCAAACAACAAAATCAAAAACAAACAGGCAACAACAACAAAAGCAAAAAAACCCCCAATAACGCTAAAAAGCCAAATTTAGTGCTGGAATTTGTCATTCTTATCTTTGGCATCCATTGTGTGGATAAGCACATGAGTTATTTAGCAATTTTATAATTGTCTTAGGTTAAATGCAGCTGATTTTTCCAATAGTTCTACCCTACTTATTGACCATCAGCAAGATAAGTCATACAACATCTTTTGAGATCACCCAGAAAACTCAGCACTCACTCTATGAGATCTACAGCTTACCCACTCCCCTCATTATTACCTTGCCCATAGACTTACCCATTTACCTTAACACTTCTTCAAAGCACTTTGAAGCATCCACCAAAACCATGTCAGAAAACAATCATGTCACAAAAGTTCCAAAATAAATTGTGTATTCAGCACAAAAAATAAAGTCTACAAAAGACAGATTTCTGTATGTTTTCCCCAGGATTACAGAAAAATTCTTCTCTCACTTTTAGGCTGTCATGGAAAAGTAGGTAGGCCTACAGACACAGGCTCAAGGAGTTCTTTCAGCAAATCAGAAAAAGAGAGGAAAAAAGGGAGGAAGACGGGAGTGTTCTCTCTAAAGATCAGTAGCAACAACTAAAAGATACAAGTATAAACACTGAGAACAGTTTGAAAATAATGAATTAAAAATTAGTTGCTGTAATGTGGCAATCGACCTTCAGGGTGTACAGTGGAAGAAGTTCTCGCAAAGGTGGACTTCTGAAACTGGTTAGCAAACCTGTGTTAAACTGTAATACTGTAAAACCCCCTTTCCCTGAAAAACTCAGTTTCCCCAAATCCCCTGTACCTTTCCCACCGGCTGTGAAACCTGCCCCCTATGGGCAGTGGCTAAGGTGTTCTCAGCCCCCCTGACTGGACATATGCTAATGCCCCAAAGTCTTATCTACCCGACCCGGGAAAAATAAACCCTCTTTCCTGCCCATCTCTTGCTGTGGTCTTTTGTGCTCTGTCTCGGGGCTTGGGCGACCAGGAGGCAAGGGAACCAGGGGGGAGCACTCCCTCCTCCAGCTAAAGGACTACAATACATTTCTGGGGGATTCTCAGCACCCGCACTGTAACTTTTCTGATTCTAGGTACAGAGGGAAATACATTTTCTTACAGATAATTGCTTTTCTTTTGATAACAATTTTTTGTTTATTTATTTTTCTGGGTTTGGTGTGGGTTTTTTTTCTTTTTTTTCTTTCCACATATTTCTTCTAGTTTATAGAAGCTGAGCCCATATTATTCTATAGTAAACAACTCAGGTAGGAAGAGGTCACTAAATCTTGGCAGGTATGTTTCCAGACAGATTTCTTTGATTACTTACCTGAGGAAAGATAATGGATATTTCAGTTGTATGGAAATGTCAGCACAAACACAGAAAATATGGGGTTGGAGAACACATAACCCAAACTGTTTCACCCATATCTATCCCAACACACATGTTATGGGATAAAATCAGTACCACAGAACAGATGATGCTGGCAGCACCTACAAAGAACAAGTCTGAATCCCTGCTCAAAGCACAGTGATACCTAGAGCAGGCTGCCCAGGATCACATTCATTCACATTTTTAATATCTCTGAGGAGGAAGAGTTCACAGCTTCTCTGGGCAATCTATGCCAGTGCTCAGTCACCTAGAGTAAAAAACTGTTTCCTCGTGTTCAGAGGGAAACACAAAGGTATGTTGCTGTTTCATGGTCTTCTTGCTGCCCAGCAGGACCCTCAGGTCATTTTTCTGCCAAGACACTTTCCAGCTGGGGAGCCCTCAGCCTGCATTGGTGTCTGAGATTGTTTCTTCACAGGTGCAAGATTCTTCACATCTCCTCTGTTAAACTGCATGAGGTTCCTGTCAGTCCATTTCTCCAGGGCAATATAATCTTCTGGTACACCAGCTACTCCTCCCGATTTTTTATCATCTGCAAACTCCCTGAAGGTGTACTCTATGATCATTAATGAGAATGTTAACAATACTGCCCCTGGTACTCATCACTAGGGCACTTCCCTAGCGAAATGCCTCCAGGTGGACTTTGTGCTGCTGATCACAGCTGCTTGAGACAGGAAGTTCAACTGGATTTTAGCTCACCTCACTGTCATTGGTCTAGACTGCGCTTCAACACTTTTTTACTGAAAATATGATGGGAAATAGTATCAAAAATATAGTATAGGTTACTTATTCTGTTACTTGCTTTTAGACCTCTTCCTATCTTCACCATCTTTTCAAGGCTGTATAGATGAGGCTGCAATTTTTCCACATTTTTATGATATACGAGGAAGGAGTAAATGAAATAAATAAGAAGTTAGATATTTTCAAGGGAATCACAAAAAAAAAAAAATATTCTTACTTAAGATTTATGTGTTCTGTGTTTGAGTAAGTATATTCTGCCATATAGTCTCATTATTGTTTAGTACAATTTTTGAGGATAAAATATGGCTTCAGATCCTGTAACACAGAAGTAAATATTATTAAAAAATATATCAACACCCCTGCTCAAAAAAAAAAACAATAAAACCCAAGGTATTTTTAACATACTTTCAGTATGTAAAATTTTTGCTTAGACTCAGCTAATTGTTTTATCTATTATTCTGTCTATGACAAAATACCTGTAAGAAAACATAGAAATGAACAAAACATCATCATCAACAAGGACAAAACACCATACTTGTGTCTAACTTTGAAACCTGAAAGTTATCCATTTGAGGAGAAACAAAGAAAAACCGAAACCCATTAAGTGTTGTGTATGTCCATATGGCAGACAACAATAAGTTTTAATTTTGATCAATACATTGCTTATGAAAGGTACTCTTAAGACCTCTGAACACCAACATTTCATTCTATCCACACATCCACAGCAGCTGAAACATGTTTCACTATGGTACCTGCCCACAGGTCTCAACTCTGAAATGCCATGTCTGCTGACCTGGCTCATTTAACAACTAAGAAAAGAACCTTAATGAAAAAAATTGTGTGGATCACTTTTGTTATGTAGAAGTCAATAACATGTCATATAATCATCCTAATTACTCTTCACTGATGTAAGCTACAACAGATATTGAACCAGTGACCCACAGAAAAAAGGGCTTAGCACAATGTTACTCACCTCTTCCCATCTTATGCTTCAGCTACTGCTGATGTTCCTTTGACCCTGTAGGAAATATTTTTTATCAGTTTGTAAAATGGGTGAGCATTTAAGTCAAAGTAAGACGGTATTCTGCAAGTCATGGGTATCAGGCAGTGCTCATGCTCTTACATCAAGAGATGTTAACACTAAGAAATCTTTCTATCGCATTGAATGAAAAGTAACAATCATAGATTTGTAGAATTGTCAAGGTTGGGAAAGACCCTTAAGATCACCAAGTCCAACAGGTGACATCACTGCTAGTTTCACCATGTCATCAAGTGACCATTTTTTGAACACTGCCAGAGATGATATCTTCACCTTTTCCTTGATCCAATGTTGTACAGTCCTTTCCATTTTTTCCCTAATATCTAATCTAAACCTCTCCTGATACAACTTGAGGCCATTTTTTCTCATCCTCTCAATTGTTACTTTGGAGAAGAGACTGACACCTTGCTTCAACTTCCTCTTAGGCAAAGAACAATAAAGTCTCCCCTGAGACTCCTTTTCTCTGGGATAAGTAGCTCCTTCAGCTACTCCTCATCAGCCTTGCGCTCTAGACCCTTCCCTGGCTATATCGCCCTTTTTTGGACATGCTTCAGTGCCTCAGGGTCTGGGCACTTCCACCTAGAGGTCACTCCTTCAAGCCAACAACACAAGTTGGATTGGCAACTTTCTTCTAAAATGACCACACAGCTAACCTTCATTATTTTTTTGCCTTCTAAAATGAAAACTGCATGATTCTTCAAAAAATTTCTCTATAAAGAATATTGTAATTTTTTCACATTTCTTGTGCTGTCTTGGCAATATGCAATCAGCTTCTGTCTTTCTTTTACGTTAGCACTAACTCATTGTGTCCTTGGGAGCATCGTGGTTGTGTGTTTGCTGTGGTGTTACAGACTGAATATATGCTAAAAGAGGGAATACCTGCAGTTACATGTAGGGAAAAGTTCTATATATAATTTAAAATCAGAATCTGAGCTATCATGGATTCCTCTGGAGCTTTAACAGCCACAGAGCTTTCAGCTTTTGCTAACTTCTGAGTACCATCTTATAATTTATAGCACCCAGACACAACCAAAACATTTGAGGTCAAACATTCTGTTAATAATTTTGCATGTTTGACATCTGCTCACACAAACATCATGAACCATAGCCTATGTATTCATTTACTGAAATACTTGATTGAAACCAGATGGCCTTTTAAAATTTTGGGCATCTCTAAAATAAGTGAGGATGCTGATGTAGGGTGATTTTCCTGCTGCTGATCATAGGGATAATACATTAAGGTTTTCAAACACCTGCTGTTTACGTCGTGGTTTTCAAAATAGCTAAGAAAATGAGCAAAATCCTTATTTTATGGTTTCATTATGAGTAGTTCTTTCAAAATGCAATTTGATGTGATTTTAATTTTCCAGCATACAAAGTGAAGTTTTATAGCAAGTTTCAAGTGCTACAGTAATCACCGTGATGGGGAGATATTTTTTTTTTTTTTTTTGTTAACCAAGATTCTGTTTTGTCAGCATTGCCAGGTACATTTTCCCTTGAACTCATCTTCCCGTTTGTTTATGATCAACTTGTAGATTCACGAGGAATTCAGGAAGGTGTAAGTCAGTTTTAGCTCCTTAACCTGGGTACAGTTATAAATTCAACTGCTTCTTTTGTCTGGGTTCTTTTCCCTCAGTATAATGCTAACCTGTCACTCAGTCAAGAGTCTTAATCACTAAGTGATGCTCACCATGGGATTGCAAGGCTCCCAAGTTCCTCTAAGGCTTGTATTTTATCATGCTACATGCAGCTACTGAGAAGCAGAAAATAACATTGCAAAACCACTCCCTCAAAGTAACCATTTTGGCCACATTTCACTCCGACCATTTTGGAAAGCAAAAGTAGTTTGCTTGGGGCAGAGTGTCTGGAAAATCCGCCTGGTGAAAAAGGACCTGGGCGTGCTGGTTGCAGCAAATGAACATGAGACAGCAGTGCCCAGGTGGGCAAGAAGACCAATGGCATCCTGGCCTCTATCAGTAATAGTGTGGCCAGCAGGACTATGGAAGTGATTCTTCCCCTGGTGGGGAGCACACCTTGAGTTCTGTGTCCATTTCAGGGCCTCTCAACTGAGGTCCTGGAGCAAGTCCAGAGAAGACCAACAGAGGAGCAAAAGTCCTGTGGGGTGTGACTGAGGGAGCTGGGGTTGTTTAGCCTGGAGAAAAGGAGACTCAGAGGAGACCTTATCACTGTCTACAACTACCTGAAAGGAGGTTGTAGCCAGGTGGAGTTCAGTCTCTTTTCCCAGGCAACTAGTGACAGTTCAAGAGGGCATAGTCTTAAGCTTCAGCAGTTAAGGTTTAGGTTGGACATTAGGAAATATTTCTTGACAGAAAGGGTGAATAAATATTGGGAGGGACTGCCCAGAGAGGTGGTGAAGTCACCATCCCTGGAGGTGTTGAAGGAAAGACTGGATGTGGCAATTAATGTCATGGTCTAGTTGACAGGGTGGTATTTGGTCACATGTTGGATTTCATGATCTTAGAGGTCTTTTCTGACCAAACTGATTCTGTGATTCTGTGTTTGATTAAGTTTGCCACTTCTGTTTTGGTTTTTGCTTTATGATTTCGTAAGCCTTGCATTATGATTTCATAAGATCTCATAAATGAGAGACAGTTCAGCTTATTCTGATGCTACACTGTGCTTCATGACAATATATGGTGCCAACAATAATACCATTTTTTATTTCAGCATCAGAACCCCAGATTTCACGTCTCTTCAGCTCTATGCATAGAGTTCCTCTGGGAAGAATAAACTAACTTGAAGCTAAGTCCTCAGTACGGTGATAATCTGACCTATTTATATATTTATTTATAAGATGTCTATGAACAGATGAAAACACAGACATTGCGAATAAAACTGAAAATTAACTAAATACCAGTAGTGTCCAGATTTTCTTCTGTTTTGAGAGATCACAGTGTGTTTTAAAAAGCAATTGGAAAATATAGATATTTCTTTTTCACATATTTTAATGAGAATTCAAAGGAGATTTTATGTTACATGTTTAAAAAGTTACATTTCTCTTCAATTTAATATTGGGAAAAATAATTTTAGAAGGCAAAATGAAAGTGTTCTCTTTTCAAAACAGCAGGAACAATTCCAGGTAGCTTTGTTACGATTTCATGTCTATGTTTTTTCAAAACGTGATTTCCAACCATGTTTCTACAAAATAGTTTTATTTTCCTAGAGGTGGCACAGGAAAAGTGTATTTCTGATATAGTTTGAATTAAGGTCACAAATCAACTGAATCTCTACTGTATGCAGAAATAGAGTTAAGAAGAACCAGTGGAGCCCTCATGCCCAGTTCTCTATGACTCCAAGCAGCTTTACGAAGACCATTCACTCTAGTAAGGTTAAGAAAATATCTACTTCAAGTAGTAATTATGTACATGCATACACAAACAAACTGTATTACTCAGTATTTTGATGAAGTGCAGAGGACCGAAATCCAAAGAATGGCAGACCAAGAATATTGTTTCGCTCCTCCATGTGCAATATGAGTTGGATGTTGATGATTACCTTGATATTCGATATACACATGTAGCCCATTGATGACAGCCACGAAAAGTTGTTTTTAAACTAAAAAAGTCTGATTTGGTGTTGGCCTGGCTTATATATTTCTTTCAATCTGATATTTCACTATAAAGCAATAGCTGGAGAAAAACAAAAATCATTCCATGTGGGGAATCTGATGTGCAGCTGATTTTTGTCAGTGTAATGAAGGTCAGTATCACAGAAAAGAAACTTAAAGTATCATTCATTTAGCTGCACAGAACATGTATTTTATTTATTTATTTGTCTATTAAATTAACACATATTTAAATTTAATTTCTGCAGATTTGTTGAAACTTCTTGAAGATATTACAATCCTAGACATTTTTGTAAGAGACTGGACTATGACTTTATAATTTTAAAAAGATCATATGAACTGAGAGATCCAAAGGATATAGGGTTTTGGTGCACGGCTTTCACATGCACATAAAATTTAAACCATATAACAGCAATCATACTCTGCTTCAGAACAAAGAAATTACCTACCTCACATAGGCCATCCCAGGTTATTTGTTTAACTCTAGGTTATGCTCAGTATTGAGATAGATGATGCTTTGAAAGAAGCAAAAATTTCTCCATTCTATCTTTAAAAAAAACTGAAAATGAAAGAACATACAGTAGGAAACTGCATTTAAAACATGCTCACCACAATGGAACAGGAAGGGGCACTTAGGGACAACAGAGTGGAAAAAAGGAAGATAAGTGTGAAAGGTATTTCAGAGTTTTGATTTATAAAGTATATTCTATTAAATTTCAATGTAACTTGTACTATAGTAGTAGAATTTGTTTATCATGTAGAATATATTTGAGGAGGGGAAATGTGACAGCCCAAAATTTTAGTGGCTAGGAAAATGGTGGAATTGAAAATGTTAAAGATGTTTCACAAATAAGCTCTGACATTGGAAGTCAAACTTGATACAATGGTTGGTGAAAAGTACTGCTCTACTGGCACTAAAAGTTATTTTTGAATTCAGAGGAACGATTGCTTCGCAACAAAAAGGAGCTAATAATCCTTAACCTTAAGCTCCCTTCTTGTGTCTCTCTTCTTCCATCATTGGGAAGATAGATGACAATGAAAAGTCCAGCGCTTTATTGTGTTTTATGTTGTGCCCAAATGCTTGATTACTTTTGCTTTTGACCTAAAGCCCACTGAAAATGGAGATAAAATTGAGTTCAAACTTGTGTTTCAGAGGTCAAAGACCAGAACTTTCCCTACTAACTACTCAGTCCATTGTTTTTATATCACAAGGGTAACTCTGCCTGCACTACTTGATTACGGAATTTGTTGGCAGTCTTTATAGAAAGCACAATTTTACAAAAGAACTTATGGGATCTCAGCCTGGAGGACAATGATGCATTTATGGGGACCATTACTAGCATAGACTGAAATTACTGGTTTTAATACTATCTAACAAATATGAGGACAGAACCAAGTATTAGAATGAAGAAAAGTACAAAATTGGTAGCATTTTCTGAAAAAAAAAAAAAAGTGTTGTGCAGATAATCATGTTACTAGGCTTATATGGATCACTGTAAGCATAATGTGATCAAACATGGAAAGAGAGTCTGTTGCATAAAATTTACATCTCCTTTCAGTTCTAATATAAGGGCTCACAACGAACCTTATTAGATGTATTTTTTACATTTCCTTCAGTAAAGTACTTGGTCATATTTTCCACAGTTTACATTTAGGCAACATAATTTCCCAAGAAGGAAATTTAAATATGACATAAAATCTTAACTGCCAAAGAACAAAGATGAGAAGAAAAGTCTTAGTGTTAGGGTACTGAGGCTGGAAATTACAAAGGGGAATGAAGTGCAAAGATGTTATAAAATTACTCCAATGTTTAGGCTTGGATTTTTGAAATATTTCAAGTCTGAAGAAATTTCTCATGCAGTGCTGAAGTAGTTTAACTCAGCTCATTTTTAGACAGACAACTTTAAACTTTAAAAAGAGAAAGGCTCAGAAATGGTATCGCGATTTGCTTTGTAGAAAGTTAAAAGCTTTTTTTTTCTTTATAGTTTATACTACTACAGCGTGTGGACTCCCTGAAACAACATCTCAGCCTTGGCCATATTGACCACCATAACTGGTCTACTCTGGCCTCCAATTGGCAGTCCTGGAGACACACCATCTACAACGCTGCTGATGCTTTTGAGAAAGCACGCAGGATCACCCTTGAGGAGAAAAGACAACGCAGAAAGAATCGTGCCTTGCAGGATATACCATCTAAGGAGTCTTTCTGCTGTGCCTTTTGCAACCGGACTTGCCTATCTCGTATTGGCCTTTTTAGCCACCAACGCACTTGCAACAAACGTGGGTAGAGTTCTTCCCAAATTTTTGTTCACGAAGCCTAGCCATGAGTTTATACTACTACAGCGTGCGGATAGAGTACTGTGATTTCCTTGAACTCTGCTTATAAAGTCTTTATAAATATTTTTATAGAAATTCCACATTCTTCTGATAGTGTAAAAGTGAATTAATAAAAATGTGCAGTTAAAGAATTATCTGTTATATCATTGAAATCTCTAATACTGATATAGCTGTATATCTACTTTTATTCCTAAAAAGTCCCAATTGAAGGCAAAACAAAAATGTATGTGATGCAGTAAGAAACAGAAAGAAATCTTTAAGAAAAATGGCACCGAGAAAGCTAAACTTCACAGGAAAACTTCACATTCTAGTATTTTATCTCATTGTGTGAGTGACTTAGCAACAACTGTCTGAAAGGGAAGTAGCTGATGGAATCATCACTAATTCCTGAATCTTCCTGAAATTTGTGCTGAAGCAAACATTCTATCTTATGCACAATGGCCCTCAAAGATCTCTGTTTTTCCCAGGTAAACAGAAATAACACACAAACTTGTGTCAGCTCTTCTAGAAAAAAATCCAGAAGTCTGTAATGAAATGTTTTTCTTCACAGAGTGTCAAAATTCATTTTTGATTCCCAGGAAATTTGTCCTTTTAAAGTAAGGATAATACCTTTACTAATAGTGGATTTTGTATTCCAAATGTTTTGACTTTCCCAAGGGTCTTGATTTTAATGGGTAGGTTAAATAAGGATCATTATAAATCATGGCATAAATTAAAGTCTGCCATTTAGGGAAAATTTAGCTCCACAATTATATTCTTTCTAGAACAAGTAGGATGGTTAAGGATGGGTAGGTCTTCAGATTATACATCCTTCGGTGGGTTTTATTTTCCGTTTGCTTAAGTAGTTTCGAACTTACCAAAGATGACTTAATCTCAATGGACTTGGAAATACAAAAATAATTAAGAAAATAGATAACTTTTTTCATTATAAAATCAGAAAGTCTAATTCATTAAAAACTTCATGAGAGTGCACTTAAAAAAAATTATGTATATGCCTTTCAGTGGGCAAAAATGAGATTAATATTTTGCATTATTTAAAATGTGAAATTTTTGTACATTGCTTTATAAAATAATCTAATACAATATTCTGTCTTGCTGATGAAAATTGTTATTGAATCCAGTTTCATGAAATGGCATGCATTTAGCTAGTTTCCACTTTTTAACTAATAACAACCTCACTGATGGAATATTCAGACCAGTGGTTCCCTGAGCACAGTTAAAAATTACTTTTCTTGGCTAAACATGAAGCAAAATCCATTCAAGATTAATAAATCACAAAACTTGTAACTGAGAGGCTTGTATTCACAATTCAGTTAACAGGAAATAAAAACCAGTTTTTCTCAAGAAGAATATTTTCAGGCAAATTTGGCAATATCATGAACACTTTGCTATATTTTAAATTGTTCAACTGACAAAAGCAAAAGTATTCCCAAGGAAAGGAACTTTTCTAAAGGAGATACTGATGGGAAAGAAATCTGGAAAGAGAGATGACATATATGTGACACAGTGTGACTGGCATTTCACTATAACTCAGTGGTTGAAGAATGGGAAGATGAATCAAGCTATAAGTGGGTTTTGCTTCCTGTAGGCCTACTAAGGAAATGGAAGTAAAATATATACATTTTTATCACTCTCTGCCACTCAAGATGCACATAACGATGTGGGGGAGAGAAAAGATGACCTGTGGATTCTGTATCCTTCTACATACCCTTCACTACATCACAGGAGAATCTTGCATGACAGAAGTTCTGTTTTCCCTTCACATGTGTGAAGACAGAAGTTCTGTTTTATTTTCACATGTGTGATATTTGCTATACTGGCTTCTGGGACAGGATGGCTCTAACCAATAACCAAGCTGGAAATCAGAAGGAACATTCTTTTCCTATAGGACTCAGCAGGCAAGGGTTGAAAAGTAATTTTCAGTTTCACAGAGCATTATGGAGAAACAGTTGAGCTTAAAGAAATAAGAATGGATTTAGGAGGTAATGAAGAAATTGTGACTGTTATCCAGTGAAGAATACAAGATTCCTCTTGGCAAGTCAGAATCTTAGGAGAGTTTTTGGAACTGAACAAAGATGTGATTAAAGTCTTTTAGATGAATAACATTCCTTTTAGGAATAGCCAAAAAGTTTAAATCATGGCAGTCCTGGAACCAGACTGTGCAGAACCTCCACAAGAAAAGATAGCTCACTGTCACCATTGCCTAATGAATACTAAATGGGGAGTTTGTAATCCATCACTTCCCTCCTCCAAAGAGTTTTCTCCACAGCCTAGTTCTGATACAGTCCAGCTGCACAACCTTTGCTCAGACCGCTAAAGACATTGCTAAGTTGTAATGAAGGGCTGTGAGAAAATTTGAATACCTGTGCACAGTAAGGAAGGCAGAACTGCAGGCAGAGCTAAGGTTGCTGAAACAGGGATAGTCAGTAACTCAAGGATTCAAGAGGAGTAACATTCATATAGTAAGGTAGAAAATCCCAGGACCAAAGCAACTGAGGTGTCAACAGATGGCAACTGGCAACAACAAAAGTGTGTTCAGGAACAGTGGGATCTGGCCCCTTCCCATTCCAACTGAAAGCTGCCTGGCCAGCAAATGCTCAGTGAGGGTGATGGGCATGCTGACACCTAGCCCAGCTTCTCTCCTTACCATCTCTTATGCACAAACTGCTGTTTTATGCTTTTGAGCTTTCAAAGCCTAACTGCTCATGGCAAAAACTGCCTTAGCAGAGCAACCTGAAGGGGGATGGGTATGTGGGTGACATCTCTATTTGCTCAGCTAGGAAAACTGCAGTCAGGTTTGTCTATCCCTATGTCCATGCTTCATACATTCACATGTTCTAACCATTGCTGGAATCAAGCTCTAGACTGGCCTCCAAGTCCCAATATACTGTATGATAATACTTTCTGTATGATAATAACTTTAAAAATACAATTACATCAGTATGTAAAAGGGATGTTTACTGTGTCCTCCACATTTCCAGACTTATATTCCAGTTTCCAAAGACCTTCACTAAGAAAAAGTGTAGCAATAATTAACAGCAATAAGCTGACAAAAACATTGAGATATTTGTACCCATTTTCTGTTCATTCTATGAACATAATAATGTTTGATGAAATTTGTAAAACCACACTGAGAGTTTCTGCTTAACTATAATGGTTAATTTCCATATATTTTACTTAAAAATATTTCTGTGAGACCTCTTTAACATAAACATTAGTATATGTTTAGGGTTTTTTAAAAAAGAACACTTAAGTCACCCATTATATATTAGATACAACCAGATTTGAAGTTCTAGTGCTTATTTTCTTTAAATAGTCACAGAAGACTAAAATTATAATGGAACACTTTACTCAAATGAACTTTAACTGTTGTTAACAGTTTCTGGATCCGAGTATAATAAACTAAATCTATAGTTTCCATAGCAGGTACAGATAGCTTAGAGCAGAACACAGTGCCCAATTACTTTTTTCCATGGTCTGGTTTTGGCTGGCATAGAATTAGGTTCCTTCACAGTGGATGTTATGGGGCTGTGTTTTGCATTTGTGCTGAAATAGTGTTGATAACACAGTGTTTTTGTTATTGCTGAAAGTACTTGCACAGAGCCTAGGGCCTTTTTGCTTCCCACCCCACCAGTGAGCAGGCTGGGGGTGCATGAGGAGTTGAAAGTGGACACAGCTAGGACAGGTGATCACAACTAATCAAAGGGATATTCCAAACCAGATGTCATCATGCTCTGCATATGAAGCTGGGAGGAGAAGAAAGAAGATGAAGATGTTTGGATTGATGGTGTTTGTCTTCCCAAGTCACCACCAAGTGTGACAGAGCCCGGCTCTCCTGGAGATGGCTGAACACTGGTCTGCCCCTGGAAAGGAGTGAATAAATTCCTTGTTTTGCTTTGTCTACGTGTGTGGCTTTTGCTTTACTTATTAAACTACTTCTATCTCAACCCATGATTTTTCCCATTTTTACAACTCTGATTCTCCCCATCCCATGGGGTGGGGGAGAGCTAGTGAACAGCTGTGTGGGGCTTAGTTGCAGGCTAGGGTTAAGTCATGACAAATCTATTTTTCAGCAAAAAGAAACATGTTTCTAAAGAAAAAAAATTATAATATGAACCAATTATTTTTTCTGAAGAATACATTTAATTATATACTTCATTTAAAAGGTGGGGGGGAACACAACTCTAGCAATGACTTTAAATGCCTATCTAATCTTGGTGTGTAGTTAGAATTCATGTCTTCCTTAAAAGACAAAGAACAAAGAGGATTCCTTCAGAGTAGGAACCTGAAATCGGAGTTTCTGATTTTTTCACTGGAGCAGCTTGTGCCTCATCACTGAATGCCGGGTTAGACCAGGAAATATAAGCTAATGTAAGGTGAATATATCAGTCAAGAACCTTACGTTATATGACTTGAATATCCCTCCCTGCCTCAATTATGTGTGTTTAGATAAACTGTAATTGTCATTAAATTGCTAGGCAAGTAACTCTGTGCAATCAAGCAGACAATCCAGGAATAAATAAACATATCTTGGGAGAACTGAGGAATAACTTGTAAATATTAACAAAAGAATCTAAAATGTAATAGGTAGATATTGGAGCAACCAAAATTTTCTTCCAGTGACTTCCTTAAGAAATGCAGTAATATTTGGCACAAGGCAGTGTCTTATAAGACTCTAAACCACAGAGAATTATGTCTCTCTTGTGTAACACTTTGATAGCGGAAGCAGGTAGCATTCAGTGGTTGCTTCAGCTCTCAGGGCTTCAGGCCTTTAGCTCACCATTCCCAATGCCATCTGCATGAGATGCCTGCTGTTTTAAGTTCAGTATTTTTCAAAAGTAACAGTGAGTTTGCCAGTAGTAAAAGAAATAAGCCTTTCTATTTAGAGTTGCAATCACAATGTCCTGCCTGTTGATTTGCTTGTTGGTAACCTACATCAGTAACTTATAAACAATTCAATGATTCAGCAGATGAGAATCCTACACAATACTCAACACTTCATCCAGATGGCCCTCATAGTCCAACATTTAATTTTTCTACATCCTAATTAGCAGATTATAAGGAGGAGGCGGATTTTAAGAAAAAAATTTGCTTTTCCATTCATTCTGAGATAAAATGAATTATACCAGGTGGGAGTGAAGTATAATACTAAATAAAAGAAGCATGAAACAATATTACCTAATAATAGATCACTTGACAGGGTGAATTTAAACTACTGAACTAACTGAAACAGGAATTTGGGAAAACAACCACTACTAACTCACTTGCCAAACAGGGAGCAGAAAAATGGCCAGCCACTGGGGATCACATTTTAGAATTACTTGCTTGACTTATACATCACAATTTCTCCTGAAGTTTTTGTTTGTTTGTTTTCTGTTTTGTTTGTTTGTTTGTTTGTTTGTTTTTCCAGATAATGTTGTATCATTGCATATCAATGGATAAACTGAGTTTTTAAAAGACAAACTTAAGAAGACAATTAAGTCACAAATAGTCTGGAAGTCATAAATCATCTTAATTTCCTTCATTTAGTAATGTCATACGTAAATATTCTGCAATTCTAACATGCAAAATCCCCAAAAGACCTTCATTAGCAATGTATCAGATAGATTATTAGTCCCAGAGGAGACTAAATGGCAGTCAAAGCAACAATTGATCCATTAAGTTGCAAAAGGTTACAAGCACGTTTCAGTTTTGTCATATGTAATTTAGGTTACATCATTGCAGTGTTCTATAATATCTGAAAATGAATGACTTGCTATGACACTGAAATCAAGGTGGAGTAAATCTGTGGGCAATCCGAAGAATCATTTCATCAGCAGAGTGCTTGGCCTTTCTTTGAAATGAAAGAAGATTTACAGACATTATTGGTTATTTTAATGACTTTTTGCTGTGATATTTCCTGAGGAAATAAAAAAAGGAGAGAAATATTTGAAAGCGGATGGAAGGTAGACAAGAAATTAGTCATTCATTAATGTTGCAGATGTTTAGCACAGATTATATGCGGAGATAATAGACACGGGTGATAAAGATAAAACATGTAAACACTCCGGGCAAAGGAATTGAAAGATTTTTTAAATTGTCTCTCTTCTATTTACTGGGTGATGAGAATTATTGCCAAAAAAGTAACATACAATGATGTGAGGATTTTGACTTTCTTTCCTGCATTAAGAATTCAAAATAAAGATTTCTTTTAGTTGCAACTTGACTTGTAACACTAAGTTAAAAATAGAAAATCAATGGAACATAGTGAGATGATCCCTATAAAAAGGTACTCCTTAACGAAAAACAGAACTCTAACAATAGTATTGCTTTATTAACAAGAACCATCCAGTAAGTCTGAAAAGAACACTTCCTTCTGATAGGGAATCCCTTTTAACATGAGATCAGTGATTGGATTATTTCTAAATATAGCACAATTCACTACTGTATCCAAGATTAAAGAAATTAAGTAATTTCTTATGTAAATGAGAGCATGTGTTTTATGTTCCTAAAGGTGTTCTGTTCCATGTTCCAGTGCTAATGAATGAAATATACTGCATGCAAGTGGGAAAGATTAAAATCTTAAAATTTATTCACTTAATTTGCTACTAATCTACTAATAGTAGCTTTTCTCATTTACTGACAGATTTTCTTTTATGTATTACAATGTGAAATACAAAAATCTTATTAAGGCAGGAATATGCAAAGTACAAGTATGTGATGTAGTCTACAATGATCTGCTTGTTTCTCCCAGATGTTGAACTCTGTATTCAAATGCACTGTGCATTTGGAACACCAGAATTTCTGTTTACTATTCTGTCATAGTATGGAAATAAATTGACCTTTTCTCCTTTACCTTTTCAATAGTAAGGCAAAGTTTCTTACATATCAACTTCAAACTGAGACCTATTTAACACTGTTTTTGTGATTCCCAGATGTTGAAGCTGTTAGGATTGTGCCCTATGCAGCCCTCAGGTCCTGAGCCTTGCCTCAGCTGGGAAAACACTGTGCACAAGCTCAAAAATATGATCCCAGGGAAGGATTCTGGTGGGTAATCAAAACAGCTGAGTGTGTGTCAGGCACAACGGAATTGTTATCAGTTTAGACTCCAATACGCTGCATAATGATTGAGGAGCTGAGAGAGAAAAATTACCATACATGTTCTCTGTAAGACCAATTGAAACTAGAATTTCTTTTCCTTCCCTTAGGTATAAGTTCAGCCTGAAACACACAAGCTTACTAGTTTTGCATGTTTAAAAATAGCAAAGACAAAATAATACTTCAGTCAATGGTCTGGCTAGTATTTTTTTTTTATTAATGTCTCAAAATCAGACCTCAAATTTCAATTTCTTACTAGCTTTTTATCTCTTTTCCTCCAATACATTTTGTGTTTTAAACTGTGGTTCTTAACTCATTACAAGATTGGCCCAATTTTGTGAGATTCAAGAACATTCCATTTGAGACACTTTCCTGACTTTACCAGAGAGATGAAGGTCACTGATTTTTGTCTTCAAATTATTTGAAGAACAACATTCATAGAAGTGGACAAAATTAGGATTTGAAATGCAGTGTTTTATTTATGCATCTATACAATGATTCCAAAAAGTGTAGGATCTCTTCTGTGTTCATTTTAGTCCATCTTTAACGGAAAAAAAAAAATATACATATTGGACCTCTCTTTGGTAGAAGACAAGCAAATTCATTGCAGTAACACCAGGGATTAATTTGCTTCCTCTCACAACTACAAATCCTATAAATGACTGAAAGAGAACTGCACTTTGGTGAAGTAACAGCTCTTGATAAGTGAATAAAAAGATGATGAACTCAGCTTTTCACTGAGAAGCCTCTCAAGGCAATATAGCCTTGAGGCTGATATCAGTCACTCTTCAAAGCTATCAACATCATTCACTTTTTCAAACTGAGACCTCTTTTCTTTCCTTAACCTACTTTAACCTCCTCTTGGAACAAATATAATCAGGTGTTAATACAATGTGGTATGTTGGAAAGGCATATGGCAAAAGAGAAAATTAACATTTCCTGTGATAGAAACTTTGTATTTTCCTTTTTTATTTAGGTATCTGGTGGAGGAGGGGGAAAAGAGAATAAATCACAAATGGTATGACTAAACAGAACACCAAAGCAGAGGAGAAACAGCCCCTGTCAGAAGACTTAAAATGCGGTGAAGAAACACATGTATATACTAAGCTGTCAGGACTGGCTCTGGTTGATATATATTACTTATCCTGATTACTGACAACGACAGCACTCCATTCTCAGGAAGCACATAGCAATTTTACTGCTTCCCCACTACAAGTACAGATCAGTGTGTGAATTCACAGTGCATGTTCCCAGACAGCACTTCATTTTGACTAAACAGGGATGTAAAATACAGATAGGAAAGCTGAACACAAGAACATTAAAATGATTCTTCCTAAGTTTGTGCTGCAACCAGTGCACAACCTAGTCTGCCACACTAATTTTAAAACCGGAAAGGGGAGTAAAACATTGTGAAAGGCAGCGTGACACTGTAGTAATGAGTTTACCAGAAGAAACTTTTCTTTATGCTTCATTTATTTTAGTGCTTCTGTGTGACCCCTGTACAGCAAGGAGGGGTATTGCTGTATTTCAGAATTGAGAAATGCAAACACTTCTAAGTTCAAAGACAAAGATGTTACAAGAACATATGAGACTAGTTACAGATCAAATGGGACTAGAAATGGGAAGAAAACTGAACTCTTAAAGTCAGGTTCTTCTGAAACAACCTTCTAGTACAAGTATTAGAGGCAAAACAACCTAAGTACTTTAAAGAGATTGATCACTAAATAAAAGTGTGTTCATACTTCCAGATGCCTGTATCCAATGGCTACATCCACACACTTTCATCTTGCTGTTATCACACTGCAGTCTCTGGAAGTATATCTGTAGCAATCCAGTTGTGTTAAACATTGTACTAAAAAGGGTGCTACGAAAATGACAGACATGCTGCACACTTAACCAACCAATGTTGTCACTCATCCCATGATGATTTACCTTTTTCACATGATGGAATCTGATTCATCTCTAACACTGTATATCCAGTCGTCTTTCTAACATTTTTTACATTCATTAGCTTTGAACACTTCCATTAACGTAGGTATTTCCTTATGAACTACTACAAGCTGGAGAAAACAAGGAGGTGAGGTAGGTTCATCATGACGGCTTTATACATGAGAGGGTGGGGGAGAGTCCATTCAAACTTTGCGATCAGGAATGAAGGAAATTCTATAGCATGTACTGGAGCTTTGTGCAAGAAAACAGTCCTGTGAGTAGGAAAGCAGCATGCCTTTTGCTATACTGTGTTGGCAGAGAAGCAAGCTAGACAGATCCCATGCATGTAAAGTTTCAGGTGAGAGCTCTTCATTCCTTATCATCTGAACCTCTGAATGATTCTGTCTGTTTTCATTGCTTCAGACTTGTATCTCTTGTGTAGGCAGAAAACTTGCACCTCTGTCACTGTAATACTGTGGCTATTTGAACACCATGTGAAAGGCTCCTGGCATCTTTCCAAAGTGGTTCAGTAGAGTGAGATGTTGTGCATATTTATTCTCTGCTGCGACACAGAAAACTCTTCAACAAAATGACTTGGTCACTTTTGGACAGCAACTGACAAGCTAAGAACTTGTATCAGCCAAAGTCTCACTGATAAATTTCTTAAGAGAAAGTGCAAAAATCTAGTTAGTCAAATATAATCACAGGGAGAACTCATAAGCAGTTTATCCCAGTTCTTATCATCAGTTACTATAGTTGAAACTAACCTTGTTTCACTACTTTTAAAGGTTGGTGTTCTGTGAGCAGAGATTAATTCTAAATACCAGAGCTGTGTTGCAACAGACTATACAGTTCTGCTATGTCAGATTCAGTGCAAAGTCTATTAGTGCTGACCACTGTGATATGTGATTAACAAATAGCCCAAGTAAACTTTTTTTATATTTAATATTGGCTATATGTTAATATTATGTAAATATTCTTAAATAATGTATTCAGCAAATTTTTAAAGTCATATTATAGTGTTAGATGTTACTTGTAAGTTCATTGTCCACTTTTTACATGCATAACATGTTTTGTTCTAAAATTACAACCTTGAGGAAAAACATTTGTAATGGTCTGAACAGATTGGAGGTTTTATGCTGAAAAAAAAATCCATTGGAGGATCAAATGTGATCATTAAATTACTTCAACTTTGAATCTGTTATTAACCACAAAAATCTAAGGTATTAAAGGCCTGTGCCATCCAATTGCTTCAGGCTAACTGTTTACAGTAGTGCTCTTTGTTACAGTGCTGTGTCTAAGCATTCTTGCAAAGGTGACAAGGTGGGAGCGTTCTAAAAGAGAAGGATACGATAATTTTTATAAAGAGACAAATTCAGCTTTTAATTATCCTAAAGTATCTCATGTTCTAAGTCCCCTGTTGCATGGGAGAATGGTGAATAATCCATCTATAATTAATCATGTTTCGATCTTTCTATTACCTAATACACTTTTCTTTAGAACAAAGAGAGAATTGCTCTTTCTCTCTTCCTTGCTGATATACAGCTTTGTTCAAAAGCAGATGGAATATTTTTCTAACCTTTCCCCATATCTTCTGCTGGAGACCAGTGTATTCTGTAACAAATTACTTGTGGCTCTGGGATGGATGAATTTGCAAGTATAATATGCATTACACTGAATAAAAATGAATCCATTCAAAAAGACTACCAAAAGAATTATAATGTTCTATTGTCACTACCTTAAAATATAGCATTCTTTTTCAAAGAAATGTATTTGTGTATACATATAAAGACCACTATGTGCTCGTATATTATGTCAGAGAAAGAGAGGGCATGAGATCACAACAGTGTGAGTTTTTTTGAAATCAAGTCTAGTCTTATTGATTACACCAGTTACTAATTTGGCCCAAGGTGAGCTATTTAGTGAAATAGCATCAGAAAGGTCTAAGTGAGGAAGCAGAATACATCTTATGAGTTATAATGTGAACAACATTCCCAATAATATTAGCTGGGTAATAGCTCACAAAATAAGTCATTTTCCTTGTTCTCTTTCTGGACACATAATTCGCATTGCAGAACCAACTAATGGGACCAATGCATAGGAGAAGATGCAGTGAAGTAGTCTGCCTGGGAAGCATAGGGGAGCTCAACTTAGTTAAGAAAGGCTTTTAAAAAAAATAGAGGGGATAAAGAAAAATGAAAATGCTGATTGATGTGACACGAAACTGCTGAATTTCTGAACTAGAATGTGTATGATCACAGGATGTCTCACAGATGGAGATTAATTTTCTGATAACCGAAAGCAAAACCTAGTCTACAATCTCTTGATATTATGTCTGTGTTATTGTTTGGTTTGGGGTTTTTTTTACAACCTTCAACTATAGCTAATCTGATCAATACTTCTTTGAAAGGGAGTGAAACTGCGTGTGCTGTCTCACTTCCCACACAAATATATGTCAAGCCTTTTCAATCAGAACTGATATCAAAACTTATTATTGCCATTATCCAGCACTTTCTACTACGGAAGGTTGTTCAGCATGTCATATACCAGTATCAGTTCTTATATTTGATCTGAAAGCTTATTCACTACATACGTATCTACAGGTGGTAGATAGAGTGTTTATTACATTTCTCCCATCAAAATCTTCTTAACAATTGCAATATTCCGTTAAAAGAGGTATAAAAATTTAATTTTATCCTCAAGTTTTATTCATCTGTCAGTGTTGTAAACATTGAAACCCCTTTTGTAGCACAGTATCTGGCAACTATTTTACAGGTAGACAATGCAATTAAGTTTCATTTTCTTGGACACAACAGTAAGAAATAATAGACACAGTGAATCATACAGACTTCCTGACAGTTATCAGCTTGAAAACTGGGATAAATTGTTTCTTCTCAGTTTTCTCATTAAGGAAATAAAAATAATACCTTAATATACTTTTTGTATGAGAATGTGGAGCACATTACACACATTGCAGTTTCCCTTATTGCTCCTTGTCACCAGAATCACTTTTTTATTATTTTATTTTATAAAAAGATACTTTAATATCTTCTTATTTCAGCTACTTTGGGGAGTGCATTTGGGTATTGTGGTTTAACCCCACTAGGCAACTATGCCCCACACAGTTACTCACTCACTATCTCCTCAGAGAAGCTGGGAAGACAAGTAAAATTGAGAAAACTTGTGGGTTGCGATATAGACAGTTTAAAAGGTAAAGGAAGAGCCATGCACGCAAACAAAGCAAAACATCCCATGTGCAGGCCATGTACTCGATCATACTTGATGGTTGCATGGGAAGACAAACTCTGTAATGATGAACTTTCTCCTGTTGTTTGCTTTCAGATGCTTCTCACAGCACGTGTCTACCAGTCCTTCCAAGGCTTGTTTTCCTCTACTGAATGTGTTCATTATTCTCAAACCATGGGGCCCAGAACTGCTCACAGTGCTCCAGGTGAGACCACACCAATGCCAACGGCAGTGGGATAATCTCCTCTGTTAACCATCTCGCTGTGCTGTATTTGATGCACCCCAGGACGCGGTTTGCCCTTCTGGCTGCCCAGGCACACTGCTGTCTGATGTGGAGCCTGCTACTTTCCAGCACCTCTTTGACAGGTACATTCAAACCTAGCAAGGATCCAGGCCTTCCATCTGGTGATCTATGACTCACCTCAGTCATGTAATGTTTGACTTCAGTCATGTAACTGCCTCTGTGCAGGTTGACACCGAACACATCTGCATGGTGGCTGTTGTGGGGCAAAAGACCCCACAAGGGCTAACATCACCATATTTGACTTCAAATTAGCTTTGACCAGGTTATAAGTGGAGCCCTGCCAGTGCAATCTGCTGAGTCAGTCTTTGGAGCACTGGTTTGAAGTTTCCCCTTGACAGGGAAAAGTTCATTCTGTAGTACCCTCCAAAACATTAAGAATTCTTAAGTCAGTCATGTAGTATTAATTCCATTTGACATCACAAATCCGTATTCAAATGTTGATGGATTTTAATTGGTTTATTTAGCTAACTGGTTTATAAATAAATCTCATTTGAGTATATTATTTGTCTCAATTTTATAAACCTCCATGACATTTTAGTTGGCTTAGTCAGCAGAATCTCACTAGAAGAACTGCTATGGAGGCACAGCTGCACTCCTTTTCCCCCAGGAATTAAATGGATGAAAGAGAAGTGGGTCAACATGACTGCAGAAGTAGAGAGTAGAACAGTGCCACAAAACTATTGAGATGGTAAAGGCAAATGAACAGTGTGTGTCATCCTGGGGACATGTCTAATGCAGGCGTAGAAGAACTTAAGGAAACAGGAAAAGATAGATGTCTTAAATGGAGAACTAAAAAGAGAAAGAGAGAAAACACATCTGTTAGAATAAAAGACTGAAATTATGCTACCACAGACAAAGAAACCCCCAAAACCACCAAAAGCCATCAAACCCTGCATTGTGCAAATTGAAAGTTAATCATGGGAGCAGACCCCAAGGATTGGGTTGGGGACACTTGGAGAGGTTCTGATTCAAATGGTTCAGAAGAAGGAGACAAACTGGAAGACAGAGAAGTGCAATCCCTTATTAAGAAATGGAGATCCACAAGTCTCCAAAGTGGTCACCTCCATACTGCTGTCCATACAATCCCATGAACAGGACCCGAACTTACTGAGTCCTTACACAAGCTTTGTTAGAGGAACTGAAGGAAATTAAATACTGGAAGCTGAATTTTGGGACATGGACAGCCCAGTCTGCATGGTGAATTTTTGCCAGTGGTACATTGGTAAGAAACTTTTTATACATGTTCCTGTGGGTCCACAGTGAGTAAGTTTAGAATTTCTAATTGATGCAGGAGCCCAGGTTATTGTTTTAAATATGTGACAGACTGACGAGTTGGGAATTAAACCATCAAGCATAATGCGTCCCATGGATGTAGCAAAAACCTTTTCCTTCGTTGGAGCTCAACTCTGCCTACCCAGGGTAAAGAGAATGACATCTGTGAAAGCAGATCTCAGCCCTCATAAGGCATACTTGTGGACAAGCAACAGTACAGAAAAGTGAAGTAATGGCCTAAAAGACATGGTGATATCTTACAAAATATTTGTGATGTATGATTATTCAATGTGGTCTTCATTGTCATTAACTGCTGGGGAAAAGGTGAGAACCCAAAGATTTGAGCTCTTTGTCCTACTGGGCCACTGAGGAGTGACATCTCCATATCTGATCAAAAGGTCAATTCCCATTTAGGACACATGTGGAAAAACCCATTGTAAGACACAGGATTATTATATTAATTATTAGGTATTAGACAAATATGAGAGGAAAGAGAAACTAGAATATGGTCTTTCCCTACAGCTTCCTTTTCGAAGCAGAATTGGCTTATATAATTAATTTTAAAATATATTAGAAAGATGTATGCAAATGTTTTCCATCTTTCTTCCATTTGTTTCTATTTCTGACCTACCCACTGTCATTTGTCTTAAGTTTCTTTCCTGTCCTACAGCAAAATCAGAGCATGAGAAAAGTAACAACAATTTTCTTCCTGAGAGTAACTTAGAGAGAAATGGTGTCTTAGTGAAATTTTGCAATAATTTATCTTATGCCTATGATGTAAAAATCTTTGGAATTGCTTTTCATGTAAATTGAGAAAGCCTTACTTGAAAGAACTTGGGTATAATCTAAAATGGATGGACACACTTACATTCATTAGACGACTTCTTCCATATATGATTTGTAACTAACAGAACATATCAGAAGATCTCTCACACTCCAGGAATAACTTCATAGGTATGCATGTTTTTAAATCTGTTACTTGCTTAGTAGTCTGTATTTTATATTTCCAGATTTTTATATTTAATAAAGCACACTTATTTGTCATATCAGAAGTGGACCATAATGGTGCCTTTCAGGTGGAAATGTAGCCATATATTCCTTTTATGTAGAAGTGTCAATACAAAATCTACTGTGCAAGAATTCATATTTAAATCTAGATTGTCGGCTACTCTTTTCTTTAAAATACCTAGAGAACTCTAATAGTAAATAAATCATATATTTCAGTCTTAAAGAAATGCATAGAAACTGCCTGAATAATTGATAATGATTTCTTTTTCATGAAGAAACTAAAATTAATTTCAACTTACAAGGTTTATTTTGGCATAGGTATGATGAATAACATAAAGCACAGAGATAAAATGGATTGTTTAAGGGAAGTCTTGAGACTTAGAATGTGCATTAACTACTGTATAATAGTTGAAGAAACAATCAGAACTTTCTTCAGGTTTATTTTCTTTCTCAAACATTACCTTAGATGAAACACTGATTTAAGGGAATTGAAATACTGTGACATTTCCACAAATGGCTTCAATGTGACCTAGCCAAATGTCCTCCCCCTTCACTAAGGGGATGCATGACTGAAGTGTTGCAATGGATGGCTACAAGCTCTTCAGAATGGACAGGCAAGTAAAGACAGTCTGTGGGGTGTCTCTGTACATTAGGGAGGTTTTTGTCTGTGTAGAGCTCAAGGATAGCGACAATAAGGTTGAGTGCCTATGGGTAAGAATCAGGGGGAAGGCCAACAAGGCAGATATCCTGATGGGAGTCTGTTATAGACCACCCAATCAGGATGAAGAGGCAGATGAACTGTTCTGTAAGTGACTGGTAGATGTTTCGTGATTGCCAGCCCTTGTTGTTGTATGAGATTTTAACCTGCTGTATGTCTGCTGGAAAATCAACATAGCAGGGAGAAGCCAGTCTAGGAGGTTCCTGGAGTGTGTGGAAGAGAACTTCCTGTCATGGCTGATAAGTGAGGTTACCAGGGGTGGTGCTCCACTAGACCTACTGTTTATAAACAGAGAAGGCTGGTGGGAGATGTGGTGATTGAAGGCCATCTTGGGCACAGCTACCAGGAAATGATACAGTTTTCAGTATTTGGTGATGTAAGGAGGGGGAGTCAACAAACCTCTACCCTGCATTTCTGAAGGGTGTACTTTGGCCTATTCAGGACACAGGTCTGAAGAGTGCCTTGCGAAGCAGCCCTCAAAAATAAAGGAGCCCCAGAAAGCTGAAATCTTGACAGTGCAGGAGCAGACTGTCTCTGTCTGTCGAAAGACTAGCTGGTAGGGAAGATCAGACAGGTTGAGCAGGGAGCTTTCACAGGAATTCAGGGAAAAAGGAGGGTGTGTGAGCTTTGGGAAAATTGGCAAACAATTCAGGAAATGTTTAGGGATATCCTTAGGTCATGTAGAGAGAAAATTAGAGAGGCAAAGGCTCATTTAAAACTTAATCTGTCCACTTCTGTAAAAGATAATATAAAGTGTTTTTATAGAAACTCTGATAACAAAAAGAGGACCAAGGAAAACAATTCTCTATTGAATGCCTAGGGAATATAGTCACCAAAGATGAGGAAAAGGCTGAGGTACTTAGCGCTTTCTTTGCATCAGTATTCAACAGTAAGACTGGTTATCCTCAGGGCTACTGGTTCCCTGAGCTGGTAGATGGATGGGGATGGGGAGCAGAATAGATCTCTTGTAATCAAGGAGGAGGTAGTTAGTGACCTGCTGTACCACTTAGATGCTCACAAGTCTATGGGATCAGAAGGAATTCATCATAAGGTGCTGAGGGATCTGGCAGAAGAGCTCACTAAGCCACTCGCCATCATTTACCAGCAGTCCTGTCTAACCAGCTACAAGATGACTGGAGGTGCCAAAGTGACGCCTGTCCACAACAAGAGCCACTAGGAAGATCCAGGGAACCACAGGCCTGTCAGCCTCGTTTCAGTGCACAACAAGGTTATGAGGCAGATCGTCTTGAATGTGATCAAATAGCACATACAGGACAACCAAGGGATCAGAACAAGCATGGATTTAGCAAAATGCAGATCCTGCCTGACCAATCTGATCTCAATACAACAAAGTGACCTGCTCAGGAGATGAGGGAAAGGCTGTGGATGTAGTTTACTTGGATTTCAAGAAAGCCTTTGACATCGTCTGCCATGGCATTGTCCTGGAAAAGCTGGCAGCCCACGGCTTGGATGGGGGCACTCTTGGCTGGGTTAAGAACTGACTGGATGACTAGGTCCAGAGTGGTGATGAATGGTGCCCCATCCATTTGGTGTCTAGTCACTAGTGTTGTCCCCTGGGGATCAGTATCAGGCCCAGTCCTGCTTAATATCTTTAATGATGATCTGGATGAGGGGATCAAACATACCCTCAGTAAGTTTGTGGACAACACCAAGTTGGATGGGAGTGTTGATCTTCTGGAGAGTAGGAATGCTCTGCAGAAGGATTTGAACAGTCTGGATCAATGGGCCAAGGACAATGCATGAGGCTCAACAAGTGCTGGGTCCTGCCTTTGGGTCAGAACAACCTCCTGCAGCACTACAGGCTGGGGGCAGGGTGACTGGAAAACTGCCCACCAAAGGACCAGAAGGTGCTGGTCCACAGCAGCTGAACATGAGCCAGCATTGCCCAGGTGACCAAGAAAGCCAAGGACATCCTGGCCTGTATCAGGAATAGTGCGGTCAGCAGGATCAGGGAAATGATTCTTCCCCTGCACTGGGCATTGGTGAGGCTGCACCTCAAGTGCTGTGTTCAGTTCTGGGCCCTTCAATTCAGGAAGGACATTGAGGTGCTGGAGCAAGTCCAGAAAAGGGCAGTGAAGCTGGTGAAGTGTCTGTAGCACAAGTCCTATGAGAAGCAGCTCAGGGAGCTGGGGGATTTTAGCCTGGAGAAGAGGATGCTCAGGGTTGACCTTATTGGTCTCTACAACTACCTGAGAGGAGGTTGTAGCCAGGTAGGGTCAGCCTCTTCTCCCAGACAAGTGACAGGACAAGGGGACATAGCCTCAAGCTGTGCCACCAGTGGAGTTTCAGGTTGGACATCAGGAGGAACTTCTTCATAGAAAAGGTGATTAGACATTAGAATGGACTGCCCAGGGAGGCAGTAGAGTCACCATCCCTGGAGGTATTCAGGGAAAGACTGAATGTGGCACTCTGTGCCATGGCCTAGTTGACATAGTGTTGTTTGGGTCATAGGTTGGACTCAATGATCTCAGAGGTCTTTTCCAACATAATTGATTCTGTGATTCTGTAAGTTTTCACACTGCTTTATTTGAGACCTTTTTAGCAAAAGCTCTACCAATTTGTATCATACATTTTTTTCCCTTTTCATAATTGAATTATTTTATTTGCTCTTTAGCAGTGACTATCAGTCTACTTAATGTGACCCTATCCATCTTACAGCATAAGACTGTGAGAGAAAAAGAACAAAAGTTCTTTATACTAACTACAAACAAAATAGAAAATATAAAAAACTTTAAGAAAATATAAAAAAGTTTAAGAAAATATAAAGGAATTTTTAAGAGCAATAGGTGAGTGTTTTCAGGGCTTTTCCAATGTTCACAAACACAAGTATTTTGCTAATTTTCCCGCTCTTTAAGCCCATAAAGTCAAAATGTTCTATTTTTTTCATAATAAAAATACAATAAAAAGTCGTGTTCTACTTATATGGAAATCTATGCTGTTTTTTCAAAACACCATACTTTTTCATACTTAGGAATGGGAAAAGAAATTTCCAGTATTCAACAATCTGTACCTAGGTTTTTAGACAACCATTTTGCTGTCACCTTTATTTTTTTTCTGCCAGTCTTTGCCAAGCAGTTTCAAAATTTAAATCAGTAAATTGGAAAAATTATTAATGAAATTGTGGCAATTTTTTTGTTAGAATTACCATGTTGTTTAAAAGACCTTTGAATACCTACATTGTGTTCCAGTATATGTAGTTACAGAGCCTTGAATGACTGTGAGTTGTCAGTTATACTAGGTCTTCTCAACTATATAAGGAGAAAAATCTTATTAAATAGTTCCACAGCGGGTTTAAGATGGTTTTTACTGTGCTGCACTGTCTTTCAGTGGATAATTTGCATTGAACAATGGAAAAGTCAGTGACTTACACACTGTGTCTGCTTCTCCACCATGGAAGTAAACACTATAAAAAAAATTATCTACTATGACAGACAAAAATTTTTGTGATAAACTACTTGAGAACTACAACTGCATTACGAAAGCCAACAGGGTGATGATGTTAGAGAATGTCAGTAATAGGAAACAGAGGATGATCTTATTATATTAATTCTGTAACAGGATTTTAGGCACTGTATTAAATAGTACAGTCAAGAGTCAATATATTAAACAATGCAGATAGAAATAGTCTAATCTCTAAAGTTCCTTTTTGTATTGTTGCTCTTTTTTTATGAATAACAATACATATGATACAAACTGATATTCCCTAGAATGTTTTGTAATTGCTAAAAGACATGCTATTCAATTGAATATGAAAATACCAAGGGCTTTGTATGTTCTTTTATGATTATACATTTTTTTAGCATTTTACATTGTTCCTTCATTTAGTCTGTACAATTTAAAGATAATTTATCCTTTTATATAAGGTCACACTTTAAAAAGCTTTTATAGCAAGTGGACCATGACTGCTCAATATGCCTATTAAAATCAGAGATTTTATTCATTACAGAGGAGGTGTGTTTATTGCTCTAATAGAAAGACACTCATGGGTTTTTTTTGTTAAAAACAAAATCCCTTGTATATCTATAAAGAGGCTAGCAAGAAATTAACCTGTAAAGCTGTAGAGCAATGCTTTCTATTCATTCCACATACAACTTCCCATTAAAATTAGAAACAACGTTTCAGTTCCTGGATCCTGATGCCTATTGTGCAGTGAAAGTCGAAGAGGGATGTTCTTTATTCATTCTGTGTGCAAAATTGCCACAGATGTCAGCAGAAGAAAACAAATGAGTTTAGAATTCGCCACGCTGGTATAGTAAGTCAGACTAATAATTCATTTAGAAACGATCCCAAGCCCTTGAGCATCTGTGGAGTTAAGACAAGGGCAACTTTCTTGTAACTTCAGGGGAGGAACTAACCCCTATCTTAAGCTTATGCAATGCCTATATTTTTCTTCCCTCCTTAAGCATAGTCACACTTTCGCTTTAGTTCAAATGCCACGTATTTGTCTCAGAGGGGTATAAATGTACCGAGCATATCGAAAATACCAATGAATTATCAGGCAGTGGAACTGGAAAAGGAGTATTCTTCTCTACTAACTAAATGACAGGTACCTTCAGGTCTTCAAAGATCTCTAATATTTCCCAAATGACAGCACGAAATGCAGCTAATGAAAATTAATATTCTGCCATAACAGAAAGAGCTACCCCCTAAGCAAACTTACCTTTTTCTTCCCTCAGTGATGGACCTCTGAGGAAGACATCACTGTTTCCAGACTACAGAAAAAACTTGGACATTACTTATAGGAATTTATGTTTGTGTGCACAAACAACTCCAAACTTTAAAGTGGACATTCTTTAGCCATTTTAACCATGTTTCGTCATTGCCCCAACCTCAAACTACAGCTACTCTTACATCTACTATTATCTGGCTTTGATCAGTAATCTTTTCTAGCAGCCACATATTCCTGATGTGTCAAATTTTCACTTTGACTTTAAAGTGAAAAAGCATTTTGATCTTTTTATCACTCAGACAGCCTAATGTGATCAATTTCCTACTACCTGACAGAGGGATCAGTAAACAAATCAAATGAGCATGCATATATCTAGATAAAAGAGTGGCAATAATGCAGTTTGATAGGGAAACAAAAGTGTAAAAAAAAAATCAATTCACATGGGTTGAAAACCTCCACCTCTGCATTTGGGAAACTTCCAGGGGCAAAGTATAAAACTATTACCAATTTTTACTTCAGAATTAAATGTTTTAAATTCCACTAAGATCTTCAACTGCTTTACTAAACATCAGATCTGGAATCAAGTCTTTGAACTGCTGAAGTTCTTGAACTTTTCTCTTAAAAAACTCCAAAACAAACAAAAAAAAAACCAAAAAAACCACCAACAAAAAAAGCCCCAACCAACCAACCAAACAAACGAAAAAAAGCAAAAACTCACCATAAAACACTCCTTTGCAAAAACAACCAACCATATAAACAAAAAGGCCTCCACCTGACACTGGGAAAGAAGAGGTTATTTAACAATATAAAATCAAATATCACAATAAGCCAAAGATGTAGCTATACAATACAAGCGTAACCCTTCTGCACTAAGAAGGAAATAATCAATCTGAGGTAAAATGAATCGGTGGTTCTTGTGGTTTGTTGAAGAAACATTAGAGTGTGGTTGCTTTAAAAACTCTGACAAAATGCATAAGCTTGTAAGATAGGCTGCTGATACTGAATCATTGGTCATAACATTAAAAAAAACTTAACACAACTCTTAAATTATCTCACATAACCAGATGGGTTGGGATTGTATCTTAAAATATATTGTTCCTGCTGTTGGGTTCTGCAAAACCAATATGCCAAACTGACACACGCCCTTTGACACTTTTACGCTTTCTTCAAGATTTGAAAAAAAAAAAAAAAAAATCTGTGAATCAAAGATCTTAACAAAGATACAAGTATGTAACATCTTCTCCGAGGTGTATTCGTTTCAGAGGAAACACCTTTCTATAGGCATCACTGGAAATACACATGTAGTTAATGAAAACCTAATGAAAACCTATTGTAGTCTTGCCCTTATTAAAGATATTATTCAGTGTCATCTTCTTGTTATGTTGTTATTTTAGAAAATTAATGTAGCAATGAATAAAACTGTATTTATCAGTTCATGGCCCTTTCAATGTCTCTAACACTTCTGTTTCAGTTTAATTCAATTTCCATTTCTATTCAGCTAGCTCATAATTGTCTTTTGCTAACCAAGAATGTATTTTCAATCTGTACTCAGACAGACAGGGTTTTTTTCATACATTTTAATTTGTCTGTAAAGCCACCTATGACTTCTGAAAACACTCCTTGAAAGAAAATGAATGATAAGTATGTTTTATTTTTAACAGAAACGTTAGATGGGTGCATAATACTTGCTAGAGGAATTTGCAACAACTTCAGTACTGTCCATTTGGTTGTCTGAACTCCTGAAGTAATTTGCTTACCTGTTACTTTTCCTAGAGAATTGTCATGGTTTAGCCCATCCCCTCACTATTGTAGTAGAAAATGGTTAACTCCAGGTGAAATTCCGGCCAAGTAACCAATCAAAGACTTTTGTGACGTCTCTACAAATGGCATATTTAACAAACTAGAAACGAAACGTGTGGCACAGAAGAAATTGAGGAGTTAACGTGCCGGCACGCCACGGCCCGGCCGGGCTCTGTCATGCGGCCCTCCCAGGGCCTAGCCTGGCCCGGGGAGGGCAGGGATGGCTTGAAGCCAAAACTAAATCAATTAGAAGCTGCATGTAACAAACTGCAGAAGAATTACAGCCACAAAATGATAAAGAAGCCAGAGAACTCTCCATTGAGGGCCTGAACCCCTCACTACCCCGGGCCTTAGTCCGAGGGCTGAGCCTAACACTAAGCCCCCAATACTGGGGGGCCCGGTGCAATTTCGGATGGGGTGTGACGGCAAGATGACCCCTTTCACTGCGAATGGGGGAGCAGTGGTGAATTAGAGTAACCAACTGCAGCCAAGGCCAAGATTGGGTGTTTGGCCAAAAGCAGAAAGTCAGAAGAATTCCAGAGAGCGAGAGAAGAAACTACTTGGAGCAGCAGAACATAGCACTGGAGAACATTCTTGAGTATGGACTGAGACAAAAAAACCCAGAACCCCTTTGACTCGGGGAGGGGTGGTGACTCTTAGGAACCCCCCCAAAACTCCTCGTGGAAGGAACCTCCACAGAGCCCTATACTCTGTGGTGACCACATGGTGATAGGAGTGTTTCCCTCAAAGCCCATGGTAAACCCTCAGTGGCCATAGACAAGTGGCTGAAAGTGGGAGGCAGACTCCCCTGCCTTCCGATGGAGAAAGAGAGAGAGATTTTCTAGCTATGGTGATTTGGAACTGTTACCTTAAAGACTTTTTCTTCTCCTTCTTCCTCTAGACTGTTTTTGAAGAAAAGAAGGAGAGGTGGTATTTGTAAAGATATGCTTGTTATTATAAGAAAACTAGTTAGAATTGTTGTGTATATAAATATTCCCTTAGTTCTTATCATGTAGCAATAAATTTTAATATTAATCCGCATGTCAAGAAATCTGTTTTGTCTATGTGAACTTTTCTTAACTATTAGCAAAATTTATGGGTTGATAAAAACTGTGCAGAAATCACAGGGCAAAACCATTGACAATAATTTAGTTTTCCTATTCAGAGACTTCATTTTACTATTTTCTGCTCAGGATGTGGTCAAAAAGCACAAGAAGCAGCCTGTAATTATGCTAACAAGTCCAATAAAGCCTTTATCACTTTTTCCTTCATCTCAGCTTGCTCTTTTCTTTTTCTGTGCTTCCATATCACCCATTTTAATTACTTGGCAAAACTGACAGCATCTAGAAAAGAGCACTCTATCCTTGCACACTTTTCATCCCAACACTTATTTTAAATTATGAGTACAAATATCAGTGCATTTAATATAAACAGAAACTTTAGTGATATACACCTTTAGGTGAGACCCAACAAGCCTTAAAGTACATCTGATATGAAATATTTTCTGTGCCAGTGCTGTTATTAGAGTTTCTCTGCATATATAGGATGCTTTAAGACCTGATTTCTTGCCATCAAATGCAGTCAATACTGTGATTTTTGATTCGTATAGATAAGATTTGATGTAGATTTTGTCTCAATATAATTTGAGTTTGCAAGTGCTCTTATAAAAGCTCACTGATGTTATTAGATCTGAGAAGAACAGGACAAATTGACACAGGTGATGAAGTGCGAGCTGAAACAGATACACGCTTTTGAGAAGATATATTCTTTTAGAGACCCATAACTTTTTTTCATCTTCTTTTAGGCTTTTTGGGTTATCCTATATTCCTTTCTAACCTTTGCAGACTAGAGGAAAGTAATGTAAACTTTATTTTTTTTCAACTGTATTGCAGGTGAGCAGAATTCAAATACGTTGATGCATGGCACATCTGCAACAGAAGTAATGTCTGGGACTCTTTGCTTTTAGAACTGTATTTGCTATATTTTCCTCTCTAAAAAAATTATTTTCCTAATAGATTTCTTTTTCTCCTCATATCTAGGTTAACAACAGGACAAAAAAAAGGAGATGGATGGGCAAAAAGAAAGTGTCCATTTGTGATTTTACAATGTACACCATGTTCCAAGTGCCAGGAGCACTTCTCTTAGGAGTCATCATCTCTGTGTTGCTTGGTTCAATGGTGCTTTGGGATGGAACATGTTCGGTCAAAAAAAAATACCATGAAAGAAGGTATCTAAAGAGGTTTGAGCTGCTACAGAAAAGTTTAATATATGTGAGATGGTTTGATTGTTTTTTTCTGTTTGCTTGTTGTTCTGTTGGGCTTTTATTCTGAACTGAGCACATAGGGGTGGACTTATCACATGAATGAAGAATTGCACCACTGCACTTCTGTGTCAGTTTCAGATTCTTGCTTTGACATACAGAGCCATGACTACTTTTAGAAGGGAGGTTCCACATAACTGTTGATAAGGTAAAACAGTATACACTGATCAGGCCTTTTTCTTTCATTCACTAAACTTTGTGTTGAAAATCTCCATCCTTCCTTTGCTTAACAACATTTGAAACAAATGAAGATCAGTCCCATAATGGAAAATGGTGGACCTCCAGTTATTTGGAAGTAACATTACTTGTTATGCATAGAATATACTCACACAGCTTTTTTCTAGATTAAAATTTAAATGAAATTATGCCATTGTTTTACTTAGCAATTTAATCTCTAACTATATTTAGGCAAAAAGACCCTGAAATGATAATCACATCAAACTAATTTTGCTTAACAAAGAAATAAATTCTGCTACTCTTTCTCTTTATGTAACCTTTGTTATATGTCAGTCCCAGAGAGCATATCAGTAAACTATGTAATTGAATAAGTTTTGTTATCACTCCCTCTTGCTTAGATGATGGGCCACAGGTCAAACTATCATACAATTTAAAAACATCTCCAAAAATTAACCCAATATTCTTGATTGGCATAATATCAATTTCTGCTGCATATTTGCTCTAGTGGCAATTAGCAAAATCAATGCCCTAAGAAAAAATTATTATTCCTTCCCACTCCTTTTCAGAAATTCATAAACAATTAGATCTATGCAAGAGATTGTTCTCTCTATGCACACAGGTTTAGAGGTAAATAAACAACTGCTGATGCTGTAGGCAGTATTAAATACAGATGAATTCCTAAAACTAACTTGCAAGCACAGGGTTACCTTTCTTCAAGTACTTACAATTCTGCTGATGCTTCTAGTAATTCATCAGTTAGGCTTCAGAAGTGGGCTACTTGTCTGGGGATATTAAAAAGCTTCCTTGCCAGCAAACATCAAAGCCTCATAGGAGATGAATAACACAGGAGTTGTGAACAAATAAGCATAAGCTGGTTAAACTGGGACAGTATCTTGAGTGGTTTATCTCCATTTTCCTAATGGATTTTATTGGACTGGTTTCATGAATAGACCAAGATATCTATATCAGGACTTATGTAGACCTGAAACACTTACCCATGGAAAGGGAATAGAGGAAACAATTTATACATATATCGAGTAGGGATCAGGAAAAAATTTCTTAACTCTTAAAAATTCCATTTCTAATGGAATATAAACTCCTTACTGTATTTTTTAATAACATCATTTGCAATTTATATGAAAACATTCTCCAAGGAGATGGGAACCTTAGCCTAAATTCAATCCTGAGTTTGATGAGGTCAAAATTTTTCAGGAAAAATGTTGTATCTATTGGGCATCAAATTAATGCTATCTCATCACAT